>BTHU01000010.1:35120366-35657866 GCA_036184795.1 Tokudaia tokunoshimensis | reverse complement strand
GTAAAGTAAGGATCTGTGAATATACCTCATTTGTAGAGTGCTTCTTACCATGTACAAAGCTCTGGGTTCAATTACCAGCACTGGACAATTTAGGCATGATGGACTATGCCTATTATTCCTACTACCTGGATGGCAGAGGCAGGGGGACTATAAGTACACTGCTATCCTTGTTTATATTGTAATTTACTGTAAGTTAGAAACCAATGTACATGGGACACAGTCTCAAAAAATAAATATGTATGTATATATATAAACATATATAGTATATTTAAAGATCTGAAGGAGAGACAGCTTGCAATACAATGTCAGCAGGGGACCTAACCCTCCACAATGCACAGATCATCCAGGCAGAAAATTAATGAACATTAGGCTTGAACAACACATTAGACCCAAGGGAACAATAGATAAACAATATTCCATCTATTAACAGAATACACACAGTTCTCAAACTCCCATGGAATAGTTCCTAGGACAAATTACATCAGGGTAAAAATATAAGCATTAGCCAATTTTAGAAGAATGAAATTAAATCAAGAAGGATCTCTCCCAGTCACAGAGATAAGAAACTGGGAATCAATAATAGGACAAGTTTTAGAAAATTAACAAATACCAGAATTTTAAGATTGCTGCTGAACAACCAATGGGTCAATGAAGAAATTAAAAGGGAAATTTAAAAATAATGAGGCAAACGAAAATGAAAGCACAGCAAACTAAAACTTATGGGATAGAAAAGAAATCCAAAGAACAAACTTGTAGCAATAAGTATCTACACAAGAAAGAAAAGGAAAACAAAAAGGTTGGATGTGGGGACCTAGAAGACAGTTTAATCCATAAAGAACTAAACACTACTTTTTAGGACCATATATATTTATTTGATATATTAAGTACAAGGCTAGCAGAAGAAAATAATAGCAATCAGGATTCAAATGATTTTGGAATACTCCCTGTTAAGATTATATGTGAACTAAAACTATTTTAATAAATTAGAGTGAATGTTTCTTACAAAAACATAAACATGAATAGAGGTTAGAAACTATGAAAGAAAATCAACAGAACAAAACCTGAGATGTTGAAAAGATAAAATAAATAAAACTTTAGATTGATTAATTTATAAAGAGAGAAAACTCAAAACCAGAGGTAAAATTGATGGCATCATCAAAGGGTTGTAAGAGTCTTTTGTCTATAGTTAAATACCTAGAAGAAATGTATAACCTCCTAGACACATTTAATACACTAACACTGAATTATGAAGACATGAACAAATCTGAACAGATAGATAGATTTATAGGTAATAAGAAGACTGATGGTAAAAAACATGTCCTATCAAAAGGAAAACCCAGGGTGTTCACTAGCTTCATTGTTGAACTTGATCAAATATTCAAAAGTAAACTAATGCTACTCCTTCATAAAAGTGTTAGGGAGTGCTTGCAAACTCTCAACAAAACATCATTATCCTGATACCAAAGCCAAATACATTACAAGAAAAGTACAGATGAATATCACTAATAAACATAAAAGTAAAATTCCTGGATAAAACATTGCAACCCAAGTTCAAGATTAGCTACCAAAATCATAGAAGTACCTTGGGAAGTAGGAGAGGCTCAACATACATACATTCATAGATAGGACACATCACTTCAACAGACGGAAGGATATACATAACCACATGACCATCTTATTAGAGAAGGAAAACACATCTGACAAAATTCAACACCCTTTCAAGAAACAAGGTCTTGTCAAAAGAGACATGGAAGGAATTTATCACAGCATAGTAAAGCACATCTATGGTAAAACCATGGCTAGAATATAGGTGACAGAATTGAAAGTCTTCTGGTACTGTCTGGAACAACATGAGGTTTCCATTCTTGTCACATTTATTCAGCACTGTACTGGAAGTCCTTGTCAGGGCATTTAGTCAGGAGAAAGAAACAAAAGACATCCAAAGACATATTCTTCAAAGGAAGAACTGAAGTTGTTACTATTTGCCAAGAACATAAAGTTATACATAAAAAACTCTAATACCACTACCAAAACCAAATGCTAAAAAGTAATAAAAAATTCAAAGTTGCAGGATACAAAATCAACTTGTAGAAATTTGTAGTACAGGGATGAAAGATAGACAGAGGCAAAGTTTGTCTGCCTAACATATATAAAGTCTTGGGTTCTAGCCTATATACACAATGAAAGAAAAGCATCCGTGGTGTTTCTATAAGCTAACAATGGTCTATTAAAACTAAAGGAAGGAAATACAGAAACTTTTACTGACTGAAGAGACAGTTCATAGATTTGGAAGGAAAAAGTTATATCCACTAACAGCTTAATAATCAAGATATATAACCAACAGAACAACAGCAACAAAACAAAGAGAAGTAAAGAGGGAGGGAAGAGGAAGGGAAGGAAACAAGAGAAGAAAATTTAAAAGATGAGGGGAAAGAAAAAAGAATTTGAAAAAGAGAAAAGGAGAAGAGGGAAAGAAATCAAGCAAACAACTGGAGACCATCAATAGACCCAGACGGGTCAGACAACCCTCAGGGAAGGGAACTGAGGGATGTGAGATGAGCATCATAGGATCAAGGTGAGGGACCTAGGACCTGGTTCTTGCTTCAGAGTCTTGGTTGAAAAGTCTGGGTCTAGAGCAGGTCAGACTCAGGCTGAGGACAGCATACAACCAGAGCTTCAGTAGGTGGGGAGATGAGGCCTGGATGTCATAAAGTTTTAGTGAAGTTCCAAGCAGCCTGAGTGAGAAGTGCCAGGAACAAAGGTTCAGTCTTAGAGGACTGGAGGCCACCCCTTCACCAAGGGTGATGGTTTGAATATGCTTGGCCCAGGGAGTGGCACTATTAGGAGGTGTGGCCTTGTTGGAGGAAGTATTTCACAGTAGGGATGGACTTTGAGATTTTCTTCCTAAATGCCTGGAAATCAGTTTTCTAAAGTTTGCCTTCAGAACAAGATGTAGAATCTCAGCTCCTCCAGTGTCATGCCCACCTAGATGCTGCTGTGCTTCTTGCCATGATAATAATAGACTGAACCTCAGAATTTGTAAGCTAGCCTCAGTTAAATGTTTTCCTTTATAAGAGTTGCTTTGGTCATAGTATCTCTTTACAGCAATGGAAACTCTTAACTAAGCCACCAAGTTATTTGAATTATCTACCAAAATGTGATATGCACCCAACTATCTTCTAATGACCAGAGGAGAGAATAGGTGTGCAAAAGTTCATGGTTAGATAGCAGATGAGTTCAACTACTACATATGCCTAACCTCTAATTGTACAATTATCATATCACAACCTTAAGGTCCCAACACCCATAAAGATTTCTTCTACTTAATACAGAAGGACGATTCTAGCTACAGAAATTTCAAACATCTAAATAAAAATAATAAAACTTGGATATAGTGATTTAGTCTCTCCTTTAGTTTAAAAATGGCAAACATCAAAGCAAATAGCATTGCAAATTTCTCAACATAAAAACTTAATGTGAAATAATAGTTATAAAAACTCTTAATAGAGACTGAACAAAAAAAACCTGCATTTTATTCCTTATCTAACATTCAGTGGTAAATGAAAAGATATTCAAGGAAAATGGGTCATGCAACTAACTTAGTCATAAAAATATAAAGGAACATCAAAGTCTACAACAAAAAGAAAAAGATCCAAGCTTCTTTTGGCACCATAAAATTTCTTTTCAAAATTATTCAATGGAATCTTTCCACCTATAAAAAGAATTTAAAGTCTTCAACCCACTCAGTCCATAAAAAATGATCTCTCACTGAAGGCAGTGGTACTACCAAGTTAAACAATGGAGTCAAATCAAATTTATCTTGGAGGAAGAATGACATTCTTCTCAAAACTTGCAATTTCTAGTAACTTTGGCAAGCTCTAAAAGCAATGTGGAGGGGAAGAATTTAAAATAACGCCCTTACCTTAACTCTTACACAAGTAATCCATTTTAGAATACAGGAAAAAAATATTTATCATTGAAACGTCTGCTTTGAACGCTTTAGACTTCCTTCTATGTTTCTTTTATGAAAATCTGCATCTCCTTTCCAGTATACCCATCTTCTGTTCACACAGGCTAAGTAAAACTGTAACTTTAAATTTTTTTCTGTGGACAGGGTGGTGGTGTACACCTTTAATTCCAGCCCTTGGGAGGCAGAGGTAGGTAGATCTCTGAGTTAAGGACAGCCTGGTCTACAGAGTGAATTCCAGGACCATCAGGGCTACACAGAGAACCTCCCCCTCCCCCCCAAAAAAAACAAAATAAAATAAAACAAAACAAAAATCTATAAGTCTCTGGGCTAGAAACTAGGTAAAGATACTTTGGCATAAGTCTGGTAACCCAAGTATGATCTCCAGAACTCATATACGGAGGAAGGAGAAAAAAAGATTCTACAAAAGTTATCCTTTGAATGCCACATGTATGCTGTGGTATATGTACCCATACATACATATCATGCATATGTGTGTACACACAAAAATACACATGATAAATAATTTTTTAAATTAAAAGTACTTCCTGTGCTTCCTCCCTACATGATGCTATCCTCCCTACTCCCACGATGCCTGTAAGATGCTTATTAGTAAAGCACACGTTTTGGCACGTCTGTGAGGTACTTACAGAGTCATAACCAAGGTAGGAAGGCCCACCCTAAATACTGGTCACACCACCTAATAGACTGGGTGTCTAGATGGATACCAAGAAGGAGGAAGCCAGCCATGACAATCCTAACATTTCTTCTTTGCTTCCTAGCTGCCACAAGGTAAACAGCTTTCCTCTATGATTTTTTCTGTTTCTATACGCCCAGAGACCCCAAAACAATGCAAAAGGCCAACTATGGACTGAACCTTCTGAAACCATGAACACAAATAAATCTTACCTCCTTCTAATAGTTTCTCTTAGATATCAGTCATGATAGCAAAATACTGACTAGCATGTCCCCACATCCACAAGGGGAAATTCTCTGAATCTTCTTTACTATGTGCCAGGTGCAACAACACAGATGTCTTAAGGAGGTAGTAACTGGCTTACGTTTGAATGTTTTTATTTTTTCTTGATGCAGGGTTTCTCTATGTATTCCTGGCTGTTCTAGAGCTTGGTATATAGACCACACTGGCCTCCAACTCGGATTCCACCTGTCTCTGCCTCCCAAATGCTGGGATTAAAGACATGCGCTACCATACCCAGTAATATATTTGAATCTTTAACAGGGCCCAGCAAACTCCAAAACATGCAACCAAAAATTATTTCCTCAAAAAATTAAAAAAATATAGAATTAGAATTTTCCAAAAGTAGTATAAACACAGTTCTCAGTATAAACAGTTCGATATTTCAAAGAAATCCAATTAAAATATTAAAAGTTCTTTCTTAGAATAGAATAAATATTAGTATACGGAATTAAGATATACTGATCGATGATATGAACTGCAGAGAATTTTAGTTTGTAGTTATAAAATATCTCTCATTTCAAACGGGCCTGAAATCTCAGCACTGTGGTGGCAACAGCAGGATGATCAAGAAACCAGGCTGCATGAACTGCCTGCTGAGGCTAAACATCCTGGGCCACAAATCAAGGCTGTCAGACAAAGCAAGACAAAAAGAGACCTGGGATACAGATGACTGAGTATCTGCTCCTTCATGTGTTGAAAACATTTATGGAGAGCTATTGTTCTGTTAGCTTTTGTTATCTAACACTCCAAAATCACTCTCATTACCATAGCAACAAAGACTTATTTCACATCATTTCTACATTGAAAGATTAAGCCTTGTCATACTCTTCCCCAAGTCAAAACTCTTGAGACTACTGCTCCAGTTGAGGTTTGATACATGGACTTTTGATACCCTAAGAAGAAAATAGTCATGCCATGTAAAGATCCCTGACTTGGAGATAATGTACATTGTTTTAAAGAACTAAGTTAGTAGGCGTTTACTATGAAACAACAGAAAACCAATACAATTCCCCCTTTTATATTTCAACCTGGTCCCTAATATTGCTCTGAAGGAAATTTTAATACAGACATTCTTTGTCTGTTACATGGTCAGTGCTAATCTCCACTGACAGGACAGTACATTTGATAAATTCAATCACTGTGCTGTGTGCCTGAGGAAGTGCACTCTGATCTTTTAATAAGAACATTATAAAACTCAACTGAAAAAAATGTATTTTTCCCAAAGATAAAATTAGAATTTACAAATTCAGCTTCAATATATAAAAAACTTGGAGGTCATCACCTCCTGCCTTATTAGAAAAAAGCTAAATGAATTAAAAATCAAGAATTTTTAGTGAATACCAATTGAGAAATAAGGTCCCAGTGCTAATTGCCATCCTGAAACTAAGCAAAAGGCACATACGGAGAACTGCTACTGAGCTCTTTAGTAGGGCACTAAACTAAAACCATAAGCTGACAGGAACAACCGAAAGATGATTTTGAGAAACTGCTGGAGACAAATGTAGACTGAAAGCAAGAAGCTCTGGGGGCTATTGTCTGGGAAGGCTCTCACATTTTTGAAGCTATTACTTCCAGGAACCCCACAGCTTTGAAAACAAAAAGCCAAGAAAAACCTTCTTATTCCTGGCAAGAAAAGGGGAAAGTAACCATTTTCAAATAGGCTCAAAGAATCCCCCAAAAGTAAGGGCGGTCCACTAGTAAGAAAGACTTTATAAGAGCTTTACCCAGCATGAGGAAGGGAAAATTATCTTAAAGTCCAGCTTCCTCCGGATTTCCTGTGTCCTCTAATGAGATCAGTAAAGAACACTGAAACACTTGGAAGGTTATAGCACAGGATCATGGTCCAAGTAAATGACATAATGAAAGGTCAGATGATGCTCCTCTTCCCTAAGTCCAAGTTCCCTATGCCCACCACTGCAACGGGGCTCCAGTGTAACAGCTCGGAACTACTGCCACAAGACTGACTCTTAAGAGTCCATTTTAGGACTGGGAAAGTGGTTCTCTGGGAGTGTATAGCATATGTAAGACCCTGGACCAAGGAACTTCACAGAGAAACTCAAGTCCACACTAAGAATTAGAAAGCACTCAGGAGGCAGAGGCAGAGAGGCAGAGAGACAGAGAGGCAGAGAGGCAGAGAGGCAGACTGGCAGAGAGGCAGAGGCAGAGGCAGAGGCAGATAGATCTCTCAGAATCTGAGGCCAGCTTGATCTCTGAGGAAAACTCCAAGACTACCAAGGTTACATGATGAGACCTTCTAAAAAACAAACAAACCTTCAACCCCCCCCAAACAACAACAACAAAAAAACAAAGCAAAACAAAAAGAATTTAAAAGCACTGGCACAGACAAGTACTTAAGTAAACTTAGTAGGCAGTGTAAGTTAATTTAGTCTCTAATTATTTTGATTTCTATAACAGTAATATACAAATATGTGGGACAGAACAAAGCTAGTAGAACTGAAGCCTTTTCGTATTACTGAAAGTAATTAGTATTAATATAAACTGTATCATTAAATTTTAAGGTGATACAGTCACATGCACATATGCCTGAGTGCACATGCATACAAACATAGACACACACATATACACTAATAAAACAAAACAAAACAAAAACCAAAGGTTTAGACAGGTAGTTGAGGCATATGCCTTCAGTACCAGTATTTGGGAGGCAGAAGAAGGCAGATTTCTGTGAGTTTGAGGCAAGCCTGGTCTACAGAGTGAGTTCAAGGATGACTAGGGATACATAGTGAGACCCTGTCTTAAAAAACAAACAACCCCCAAAATAAAACAAACAAACACCCCAAGAGTTTGAGAATGGATACATGCCTGCTATTCCAGCATCTGGGAAGTTGAGTCAGACAGAGGCCTGCCCTAAGAACAGACAAATCTACATAGACAGTTGCAACTGATCAGAATTACACAGGGAAAGCAAGTCTTAAATAAACAAACAGCAAAGAAACAAAGCCAAGGGAATCAAAATGGCACATTAGAAAATTTGACCTGGCCTGGCAGTGCTGGTGTGTGTATTCTTTTGATCCCAGCTCTCAGGAGGGAGAGGTAGGAGGATCTCTGAGTTTTAGGACAGTTAGTACTACAAAGAGAAGTCCCGTCTCAAACGAACAAACAGAGTAAGAAAAGTTTACCCGGCACACTAGAGAACAGCTAGTTAGCACAAAAGTCGTAATGGAGGAACAGAAGGAAAAAGGAACAAAGAAAACAAGGAACAACTAGTGTTATCAATGCCCAACACAGATTAGGAAAATTACATTAAAAAAAACAAAGTATATGGTGTTTACCAAAGATACATTTAATGTTCAAAATACAAGTACACTGAAACTAGTCAAGCGCTCTACTACTGTGCTATATAGCCACAGTCCTTAACAAGTTAAAAGACTAAAGCATCATTTGGTCACTAAAAATACACTGACATTCTACTACAAAGAACTCTGTAAACATGTCAAGTCAAGAATACAAACATATAAGGCCACATGCTATATATTTACATTTATATGAAAATGCCAAAGAAGGCAGTTCTGTTAAAGCAGAAAATAGAGTATTTACAGGGAATAGAAGGTGGAATTAGAACTGCTAATGATTGTAAGGAATTTCTTTTTGTAGTAAGAAAATAGTATTTTGTGATTAGATAGTGGTGATGGCTCACAATTTGTGACTGTATTAGTAATTATTGAGTTCTACACTTTATTTTTCAGACTTATTTTTATGTGTAGGAATGTTTTCTGCATGTACATCTATGAACCATGTGAGTGTTTGGTGTTCATGGAGGTCAGAAGAAGGCATTAGATCCTCTGGAACTTGAGTTACAAATGTTGTGAGCTACCATGTGGGTACTGGAAGCTGAACTTAGACCCTCTGCAAGAGCAATAGATTCTCTTAATCACTGAGACATAGTTCCAGCCTCAAAGACTTATTTTTACATTTACATGTTTGTGCCTGCATAAGTTTATGTGCACCACATGCATGCAAATGCCTGAAGAGGACAGAGAATCATATTCTCCTGATATAGGTGCTGGAAATGGAACCCAGATCTTTTAAAAGAGCAGTAAGCACTTTAACCAATAAACTATCACTCCAGCCCAGATTTCTATACTTTAAACACGTGAATTATATGGTTGGGACTTACACTGTAAAAGAATGTTTTAAAAGAAGACTCTATTAGTTACTTTGTGCAGCTGTGATCAAAATGGCTGAAAGGACAGTTTAAAAAGAAGAATTATTTTGGCTTATAGTTTATGGTTTCAGGAGGTTTAATCCGTGTCTGCCTGGTCTCATGCACTTGGGCAGAACATCACGGCAATAGGAATGTGTAGTGTGAGAGCTGAAAGGAAACAGAGACAGGGAGAGAGGAACCTACTAGGCCCCACCTCCTAATGTTTCATAAACCTACAATTGCATCTCCAACTGGAGACCAACTTTCCAAGACATGTGCCTTTAGGGGAATTTCACTTTAGGATCATAACGTTCCTCTCTCATTCCTCAAAGACTCATGGCTATGTCATAATGCAAAATGCAATTAGTTCATCCCCAAGGGACTGAAGAGTCTTAACAGTTCCAACATTGTTCAAAAATTCAAATTCAGTTTCCCTTGAGGGTCAGGTCAAACTTAGCTACAAGTGCTTACACAAATTTTAAAAGCCAAGTTCCATACTATCAACATACATAATACTAAGTTAAAATTCATACTACAAATAGAAGGAATCTGGGCATAGGAAGAAAGAATGTGACTCAAACAGGACCCTGAAACCTAGCAAGGCAAATGTTAAAATTTGTAGTTTGTCTTGTACTTAATATGGCCACCTGCTAGGGCTAGTTACACCCATAGCTATCTTTAGAAAATATTTTTGTTCTTTGAATCTCCTAAATTCCTGGAGTCTCCACCACAGCTTAGATTTCACACTCTTAGCTGCACATATCTCCTCTGAGATTGTTCAAGGGATCCAACTCTATTCACATTTGCCTTACTTTCCAGGAATTATTTTGAAAGATAGGTGGGGGGCACAGGACAGATATCGTGGCTCATGCCTATAATCCTAGCATCTGGGAGACAAAGGCAAGAGGATCACAAGCTCAAAGCCAACTTGGGCAAAAACCTGTCTCAAAGGATGGAGTGGGGCCTCGCTGGACACTTGCCTACCACAAGTGCCTGGGGTCAATTACCAGCACCAGAAGAAAAAGAAAAACAAGTATAGAAGCCTTCATGACAAAAGGGACTCTAGCTGGCCTGAGCATGGCAAACATGGCTCTGTCAGGCCTTGCCCATCTTACTGATTCTTTCTTTCATTCTTGCTAAAAACTACATTCCTAAAGCTGGCCATGAAGGTCTATTCCCGTATCTGTCATTTCCTCCTGTGGCTACTGACCAAGGTCATGCTATCAAAGTATTGAAGTCCAGCAATCAAAAGCCCACTTTGGCTCACCTAATTAACATGCCCAATTAAAATTAAACATCTCATCCTAACAAAGAGTCTCCCCTTGGACCTTTATAAACTGTCATTTGCCTACAGGCCATGTCTGTCTCCTCTCTATTCAGCAGCAGTCCTTTGTCCCTCTCTGGGACAAATACTTCTACCCCCTTCTCCTTAATTCCCTTCCCTTTCTCCTTCATCCTCTATTTCCTATCTTTGTCTCTTATTTCTGCACTTTGTCCTTCTGGGGCAAATAAATCTTTGTGCTGAGAACTTGGTCTTGGGGTATCCTGAGCCAATACTGATCTTTACAATGACCCTGCACTCGGGCATTTTGTATGGCCACTAAGGACCTTGAGAGCACTGGCCTCTGAGAAGCCATGCAGCTTAGCAGAGATATTTTCTTAGGCAGCTCTTTCTTGAGTAGTGTGCTGTCTTCTCAAGAGAAAGTTTCTACTTCCTGGACCCTAGCCACTTTTAGCCTGGGTTACAGTGGGAATCAAGTATCATGCTCTCTTTTCATGAATTTAAATGTGTTCATTTTCTGGCCAAAATGATTATTATTCAAATCTTTCTACTATCTAAAGGTCCCAGGAATAAAAATGCCATAGCCTGAAAGCAATTCTGTCTTGAAATTTTTTTCACCAAATTAATTTATCCATTGTTGCTACAATCAGACAGTCTCAGGATGTGAAAAATGTTTAAAAATCTTGAACACAATTTAAAAGGTCTCTAGGACAATTCCCAACAGCGTTCCCACAGCCATTTCTGCCTATTTCTATTAGGTATTCTGGTCTTCTAAGCTCCTTCTGGAATTGCTCACTGAGCTGCTTCCAAATGTCTCCTACAAATCAACTTCAGAAGATAAAGAATCACATGATCAAATTTAGTCAAAGCAACGACCTACATCTCGGACAGCACTTTTCTATATTAGTTATTTTTAGGAAGCCATGACTCAAGTACCTGAAAGGGTACAAAGGAGGAATATTTCTTTAGCTCATGGCTGCCTGGTTTCATGTGCACACACCCCAGCATGATCTCCTTCCTCCAGCTAAGCTCAACTTCCCAAAGACCTCTGGAAATATTCCTAGTGACTGGAAAATGGGCTCAGCACATGAGTCTGTGACAAACACTTCCATTCAAACTGTAAAAAGAGATCGATATTTTAAAAAAAAATTTAAAGGGGAAAGTAATTACTAGGCTTTCTATATTTTAAAAATATTCAAAGTTTTGATAAAATAAAACTAATAGTGATCAAAACAAATAGTTAAGGGAATTAGCTTAAGTTTATGAGTTAATAAAGCATATTTCTTCCTGACTGAAGGAATATCTTTGCTTAAAACACAAGCCATTGATATGAATATGACACCAAAATCTCAAAGCTTCTTGAATTCTTATTTTACAAGCCTAAAGATGAATTAATTTTTAGTATGTCATTTAGCTTCCTACACAGAAAAAATAACACATAGTATGGGCCAACTGTACAACTACATGACACAAACAATGTGTTTAAAAGTAAAATTTACAAACGCAATTGGATTTTAATCAATATCTATAAGCTTAACTTTGACTTTTATTTATTTGGGAATTGCATTTACGGTGTATGTCAACTTGCCTAGGCCATGAGAAGCCCAGGCATCTCTGCATGCTTCTGAGATGCTGTACCCAGAAATTAGTACTTAAATTGTGAAGCCTTGTAATGCAAAAGGTCTTCCTAAAAGTAAGTGGGAAGCACTTACTTTTTAACTACAGTGTAGGGCCATCATTTCTCTGCAGGTCCTTCCTCTTCCTGTTCTACATCTCTGAAAAACTTTAATATTTTTACTACAATCTTACATTCATCTTACATCTTAAAATGTGTGACATTTTTTAGAATTTTCAGTTAGGAGATAAAGCGAAAGTACATTAAAGAGTATATTTATGATAAAAGTATGAATGTTAATGTTAGTCAAATAACCTTTTAAAAAAGAGCAAGTAAAATTTGCTTAGAAATATAGGGAGCTTTTAAATACGGCCAGAAAGACAGAAAGCATGAGCATTCATGTTACAGCCTGCCTGCAGTAAGGTGCAGCTGGGCTGGTGCAGATAGGATGGCCCGGCCGCTGCCTTCCTTCCACGGAAAGCTAATACTTAGTATTGTCCTCACAGCTACTGACCTCTCCACTGTTCACAATGCTATTAAACATGATTTATAACTCTGAATCACAAGATAAAAGATCAGAATAATGCCTTATTAGGTGTTCCAATTGGGTCACAGCTATGAAATGGTGTTTAGTATCAGTATGTTAAGAACATTCTGAAGAGCTGTCATCGATAGATATTATAACCCCTAATTAGAAACATTGGCCATTTAAAAATCTTTAATACTATGACTTCAATTCTCCTGATATTTTGCTCACTAAACCCTTGCTTGTCTCCTATGTGTGTGGTACCAACACTGCATTTCATGAAGTAGGAGACTTCTGGGAGTGTAAACTATAAAACTGACCTACCTGAAAATGAGGCACATCAACTTGTATAAACAAGGCTCAGTATTAGTTTTAAGATCCACTTTGTACTACATTTACATGTATAAATTATATCAAAAAGGCAATTATTTTTTGTTATTTGAGACATTAGCTATTTTAATGAAGGATAAGATGTATTAGTTTATACATTTTTAAAAATTTTTAATTTCCTAAGATTTGTCTTGTTTTTGACTATGTTTATGTGTGGATATGTGTGCAAGACTGTAGGTATCTGTGGGCAAAAAGGATACCAGATCCCTTGGAACTGGACTTACAGGTGAGTGTGAGCTGCCAGATCTGAGTGCTGGGAACCAACCCCCCATCTCTGCAAAAGCAATACATGCTCTTAAACTCCCAGCCGCCTCTCCAGCCCAGTCTGCATCCCTTCCTAGGAGAAGTGATAGGTATCACTGTATTATTGGTTTCACTATTTAACTTTAGTAAGGCATATGAACGTGCTGTGTATTAAAAAAGATCCTGTTCCTAGGTAAGAAAACCTTAAATTCCTTCCAGATAAACACATTGTAAAGAAGCTTACAATACAAAATTTTGTTATATTTGGGCTGACATTTTACAATTTGAAAAAACTTTCTTAAGATATAATTTAAGCCAGGCAGTAGTGGCACATGCTTTTAATATCAGCAGCATTTGGGAGGCAGAGGCAGGTGGCTCTCTGTGAGTTTGAGGCCAGCCTGCTCTACAGAGTGAGTTCCAAGACAGTCAAAATTACAAACCCAAAAAAGATATAATTTACATATTAGAAAATACATTCATATTGATCTTAATGAGTTTTGAGAAAAGATACCTAAAATGACATACCATAATTGCAATACAAGACAATTACAACCCCGCCCCCAGATTTTTTCCTCAGTTATGCGCTGTACTGGTTCCATAAGTTTCTACAGTGAAGCCTGAATCACCACGACCTCAGAATGTGATTGTGTCTTTGGACACTAAGCCACTTATAATGAGTTCTTCAGGGTGGGTCCTACTCAATTTAACTGATATTAAAAGACTGAAATTTGAATACTAAGAAATGCCAGGGATACTAAACTACAAAATAAGTTCAGTGTAAGAACCCAGCAAAAGGGTAGCCACCACAAGTCTAGGACAGACATTTCTGAATAAAATATGCTGGTCAATACCTGATCTTGGGTTTCAAGCTTCCCAAGTTAAAAGAAAATATGTTTCTGCTGTTTAAGTCATCTCATATGTGGTATTTTGTTGTACTAAAGCTGGAAAAGAATACATTACTCTGTGTAGTCATTTCCACTATTAGAAAAGGGTTCTGTAAGTTATAGGCTACATCCATGCTGCCAACCATAGAAGAGTGGTCAAAAAACTGGTGCCCTCTTCTGCTCTCCTTGGACACTAGGCACACATGCAATGCACAGATATAGATGCAGACAAAGCATTCATACACATAAAATAAATCTAAAAAGTTACTGAAAATATATGCGAGACAAAACAAGTAGGAAATCACGGTCAGTACAAAAGAAAAAACCATCAATGATGGAGCAAATAGTGAGGGGAAGAGAAAACAGAAAAGGCAACTGGGCGTGGAGTCAGGTATGGTGGCGCACGCCTTTGCTCACAGGTTAGAGAGGCAGAGAGGTAGGTGAACCTCTGTGAGTATGAGGCTAGCCTAGTCTACAGAGTTCAGGATAGCCAGGGATACAAAGACTATTTCTCAGGAAAAAACAAAACAAAACAAAACAAACACAGAGCTCCTTTCTAAATAGTAAATGCTTTATGTATAAACAGAGCAAACTTTTCGACCAAAGTACAGACATTGAAAGAGTTGATCTTAAACCACCATGGTCCAACTGTACAGTAAGGACAAAGGACTTAAAGGCTAAAAGCCCGGGATGTACCTCAATGGAACAATACTTGCCTAGCATGCACAAAGCTCTGGGACTGACCATCCCCACAAGCATAATGAAGATGTGGGAAGGAGGAGAATGAATTACAACTACTTCTGGCTAGATACATGAAATAAAATAATGGGCAACAAAAGACGCTTAGATTCACTTACTAAAGGCAAGAAGCATACTCCTCTCTCCTTCACCTATGAAAACAACAAACTGCCTATAAGAATAAAAATTGCATATGAACAGTCCTCTTATACAACTAACATTTTTTATAGCAAAACAAAAAAGGTCTTAACTTTCCTATGTTAGAATTTTAAGTGAAGCAGTAATAAGATAATCAGGCAACAATCATCATAAATAAAATAACATGATATTGGAGGAATTATAATTACCTTGTTGTTTCTCACTCTAGGAAGTTTATCACAATAATCCGATATCTTTTTTAAGGCAAAAAACAAAAAACCCCACAAACCCAACCCAATAAAACAATAAACAATTCCTTACCTTGTAAGATGGCAAAAAGCACAAAATCCCTTGGCTCACAGTCTGGCATACAGATAACAGAAGCATTCCCACTTCATCCTGGAACTCAAACGTTTCAGTATGCTGAAAGGTAGCACAGAGATTCCGACCCTTAGGGCCTGAGCCAACAGTACCAACCCAAACCTAGAAATGAATATTTTAGTATTATAGTTATATATAAATAAAACAGGAAAATTAATATTTAATTGGGAGTGATTTATAGAAAAAGATGATCAAACAAACTTAGCAGAAATTTAGAATGAAACTAGAAATTTTCTTTAATACCTTTAATTAATTGAATACAATTAGGTTGGTATCGATCCAAAAATCAAATTACTGTAACTTTTGAATAATATTGTAATCCTCACAGTAACTATAAAGATATAACCACCAAGAACTCCAGTTCCAAGGGATCCCATGCATTCTTTTGGCCTCTGCAGCCATGGGCATACTTACACATCCAGGCAAAATACTCACACACATGCAACTTAAAAAACTGTATATGTGATGGTTAATCTTGGTTATCTACTTGATTAGATCTGGAATTAACTACTATACAAGCTGCTGGGCACTCCTGTGAAGGACTTACTTGGTCAGATTATTTGAAGCAGGAAGACCCACCCTAAATGTGAATGGCAATTTCTGGTGGCAGCCCAGATTAAAAAAACATGATTTCTGCCTGTTTGCCTTCAATCTTCTTGGCGAGTTCATCTATCCTGTTGGTGTGGCATTCATTCACTGATATTAAAAGCAGGTTCTCTGGGCTTCTAATATAGACCTAAAATCAGAAGCTCTCCAGGAACTCCCTAGGCCTTCGGCTCCAGATTGGGACTATGGAGACATCCAGCTTTGTGGATGAGCAGCTACAGATTCTCAGCCTGTCAGCGTGACATGGCTATTGTCAGACTACCTAGACCATATCAGTAAACCAATTTGTAAATCCCCTTTTAAAATATTTATTCATTCTTAGCAATTTTCTCCCTTTAGAAAACCACGATTAACACACAGATTATAACACCAGAAGTTATAGAGAAACAGAATTTTAAGGATGAATTTCTCTAGTGGGCTTGTCATGTCTGAGGGTGGCTAACTAACTCAATGAAACTTACAGCTACTAAAGACTCTGCAGGGTGCATAGAAAGCCCTAAAAGTAAGTACTATTTAAAGAACTTACTGAGATAAACATGTTTGATATTCCTGACTCACCTCCTGTGAGGAACAAGAAATTTAATAACACTACACATAACATTTTTTGACAATCTGTAGAAAAACAAGAAAGCAATGATGCTGGCTTGTTGCTTCTTGCATTTTTGGATAGCAGAAGAATAAGTTTGGTGATAAAATTAACTGGTTCCAGATGAGCATATACAATTGAAAAGTTTCTAAGAGTGTCTGGAGGAGAGTCTTCTCTCCCTCAGCCAGAAAGATCAAGTTGTCAAAATCAAATCCAAGTCCTAGTTACAATGTTGGCAGGCATAACAAAACAGACTTATGGCCATCTCGGAAGGGTGTTGGCAGTTAAAGTAAGGGCATTGATCAGAAAAAAGTGAGCTCCTATAGCTTGGGATGGACAATGAGCTCTCCTATATTGATGGGTTTTTTTTTGCCTGGGGAAATACTGGTTTCCCTTCGAACCCTTAACAGAGGATGCATTCTATCTCCTACTCTCTGTAGACAATATATTTTCTCTCTCCACTGACATCTATATACACATTTAAACGAAGAAGGGAAAGAGAAGCAAACATTATTAAATGCTAACAACCAATGGATATAAACAAAAGATGGTAATACAATTATTGCAACTTTTCCTAAATTTATAATTTTAAAAAACATTTATCTTTACTATTTTTTCTTTGTTTGTATAGCCCTGGCTGTCCTAGAACTCACTCTGTAGACCAGACTGGCCTCAAACTCAAGAGATCTTTTACTATTTTTAATTTTGTATATGTTTATGTGTCAGTTCCATGAAAGCAAGAGTGTCAGATCCCATTGTAGCTGGAGTGACAGGCATCTGTGAGCCACCCCCAAGGTAGATGCTGGGAACTAAACTTGGGTCCTCTGAAAAAGCAGAAAATACTTTAAACTGCTGAGCTGTTTCTCTCCAGCCTTAAAATTTATAATTTTTCTAAAGAAAAGGTTAAGAAAAAAATCAATAGATAGCTAAACAAATTTTGGCAGTCATATAGTGATATATTATGCTGCATAAAAAGAAAATTTGATACACGTTGCTGCAGATGAACACTGAAGACATCATCGACAGTATAACAAACTTTCAAAATGTTATGCCAAGTAAAAACAAAAACAAAACAAAACAAAAAAAAGCCAATCACAGAAAAATAAGAATTCTGCTTACAAACGAAAAAGTTCTTAAGATTGACTGTGTAACAAGTGGCTATATGTAACGTTAAACTGAGCACTTGAAAAATGGTCAGATGGCAATTTTATTCTACATGGATATTTTGAGACTTAAGAGTAATTTTTAAGCTGATGGACAATATTGAAACAACATTCAATTACACTATAAGCATTATTATTATTATGATTCAGTGACAGTCCAGGATAAGTGGACTATGTACATTAGGGTGAAACATAATTACAGTATAGATTAGCAACCTTATGAAAAGACCATATTGAATTTGCTAACCTGCATTTACTTATGCTTCTAAGCAAGGTAGCATGAAATGTGGAACCTGTGCACTCACTTCACTACTGCTAATAGCAATGCTTCTCACAGGCACATTCTGGCACATTGGAAAGCAAATTCTTAGTTACACAGACCAGAATTATGGGTCCCAACCATAAAATGTCAGCGCGTTTTCAAGCAACTAAAATGTCCCCACAAGTAAACATGTATGTAGGTATGTGTATACACACACACACACACACACACACACACACACACAGAGAACCACATTAGGCACATAAGTATGATGTTAAGTAAGTAGCTAATCACTTTAAATTACTCATAAAAACAGAGCCAGAAGTACTGGATCAAACCTACTACAAGTTTAGCATTTGAAAGGTGGTGGCAGGAAGATCAGGAGTCACCCTTGACCACATAGCAAGTTTGATGTTAATGTGGGCCATAAAAGATGCTGTCTAAACAAAACAAAACGGTGACTGAGGGATGGCTCACTGATTAAGACTATGTATTGCTCTTACAAAGGACCTGAGCTTGGTTCTCAGCACCCACATGGTCTGCCTCACAACTCTTGCACCTCTAGTTCCAGAGATTCCTCCTCTGGCCCATGCAGGCACCTGCATGAACACAGCACACATAAACTCATGAAGGTATACCCACAATATGAATTTTTTTAAAAATTGAATAAATAAAATAAGAATATACCATCATCTAATGGAAAAGAAATATAATTACAAGTAGGAACTAAAGTAGAAAAGCAAATATTTTCTTGCCTTGAAATCCTGTAGAAAAACCAAAATGTACTCAAAGGAGGTATTTGAAGCAGTCACTGAATCCAACGCAATAAAGCTTCCAGGGCAGCATCAGTACTTCCTTTCATGGACCCTATTAGTCTGTTAAGCAGCTGATAAGATTTTCTTTAACTCTAAAACTGACATGCAAATCTCCTATCAGACTTTGCTTATAAGAATTTATGGTATCCTTTATATTTATATGGAATTACACTCAGATAAAAAGACTGAGAGCATCAATAAGGTAGAGCCAAACAGCTTACCTGTGAGTTACTGATGACATGGTTAGCCTCCAGTTGGATGCTAAATGTGACACCAAGCTCAGATGAAAAGGATTTCAGGGGTGACAGTGTTCCTGATGTTAGAACAATGGTCCGTACTTTGTCATTAATATCTGAAAAGGCCTACAAGGAAACACCAGACAGATATCATTTTCTTAAAAAGCTAAACATAGTCATTTAATTGCTAGTCTTGGTCAAGACTAGCTGCACTTAGGACAGAGTGAGCTTACCACAGCTGGATTTAAGCACCAAAAGTTTAGCACATTAACTCCAATTTTCTGTCGTGAATGTTTCTTATTTTTTGGTACGGCCAAGACCCCATTTTTATCAAAAATAGCAATCTGATTTGTCCAGGAGTAAGTCTGTTGAATAGCAACTTTATAATCATCTGCAAATCTAAATGGAAAGACAATGCTAATTGAACTACAAAACATAAAACATAATGATAAAGCTATATATATATATCAAACCTGGTAACTTTAAAATGCAACAGAGGGCTATGCCTTCCCACAAAAAGAAAATGCTGTCCCCATCACTAATTAACTCAGGAATTCTGATGTAAATTAAGCCATGAAATCACAGAACTCGACAAATTCTTATAATATTAAAAATCTAATTGGCTAACCTCATTAGCCACTTTTCAATTTCATTTTAAACATGATATAAAATAAATCATGGCAGAACCAGAACTCAGCTTCATGTCTTCTACCTTATATCTGCTAAGTAGAAAATAGGAATTATGGTTAAAGAAAGTCATAGACAAGTTATGCTTTTTTATTGTGTGAGGAAATAAGGTAATTTTAGTCAAAGTTTTAAAAGTGTTAGCAAATAATTATAAAACTTAAAATTTTTTTTTGTTTTGATTTGTGTATGTGTGGGCATGCTTTTTCCAGGATTTGCATATGACCTCATGTAGAGGTCAGAGGACACCTTGCAAAAACCAGTCAATTCTACCATGTGTATTTCAGGGATCAAACTTGGGTCATCAGTCTTTACCTTTAGCACCTTTACCTGCCAAGCCACCTTACTGCGTTTCTTTTCATAAGGTTACTGAACCAGAGTATATATGATCCCATCCCCAACCTGTGTCCCTAAGAATCTATACAACGCCCAGGCTTACTCCTGATAAAATGTGTTATTCTCATTTATGCTCCCACGGCATTTCACCCCTAATTTCATTTCTAGAGAAATCAGATCTTTAAGTTCAAGTCAGTAATTGTGAAGAGAATTTTATAAATATGCTCAAAGCCCAAAATTATAAAACTCTAAGGTACATTAAAAAAGAAAGTGAAGCAAACAAGTCTTTGTAAAAAATTTATGCTCAACTGGGTGATTCACATATACAGTTCCTGGGCTCGGGATGGTAAGGTGGGACAATGCAAAATTAGGAAAGCCTTGGTTACACTGAGACCAAAATTCTCCAAAAACAAAACAAAAACCAGAACAAAATAATTTCCTTATATTAAAAAAAAAAGACAATCAAGATGTAAAAAGATAACTCACAACACAGTAAAAGTGAACATAAGAGTATTATATCTCACAGAGGATTAGTATCCTAATTGCATAGATAACTATACAAACCAACAATTAAAAGACACAAGTCAAAAAATGGACAATTGACTTTAAGCAGATTATTTTTACAAAGAAGACTTACAATTGGCTAACAGGTACACAAAAAAGTTACAGGATTAACTGTCCTCAGGAAATATACATCAATCACATAATATCCAGTAGGATGGCTATTATTTTTTTTAAAATGCCCAGAAAAAAAAGAATGCATGAGCAAGGACATGAAGAGTCTGAACCTTAGACACTGCTAAAGGAAAGATCAAATGGTATAACTGTTGTGCAAAACACTAAGGCATTCCTCACAAAGCTAAATGGGACTGCCACATGATCTTCAGCTCCACTATCAGGAAAAATGCATCAATCCAGAGGAAATGAAAGCAGACTCAAACAGCTATCTGTACACAAATAGGCATAGCAGTATTATAAATAGTAGGCAGAAACCCTAAATACCTAACCAAAAAAAGATTAACAAAAAATGTGTCATATTTGTGTAGTAGAATATTATTCACCTATACAAAGGAATGAAGTTTGATATATGCTCTATACAGAAGAGCTCTGATTAATCATACCAAATGAAGTAAGTAACATGAGACAACAGTAACGTGGGGAGCAACTGTTTATACATGTAAAATCCTTGTTTGAATGGTAGCGATGACTGCAAATGCAGGAGTGTCTATGACACTGGTTAAGAAAGTTCA
Organism: Tokudaia tokunoshimensis; assembly: GCA_036184795.1. NCBI lineage: Eukaryota > Metazoa > Chordata > Mammalia > Rodentia > Muridae > Tokudaia > Tokudaia tokunoshimensis. The sequence continues at coordinate 35,636,620 of BTHU01000010.1, read as the reverse complement.
TGTATATTTCACATGATAATATAATTTTTAAAACACTCAAAAATTCTAAGAGCCATATATAACTATAACTTATAAGAGATAGGCTGGCACAATGACACAGGCCTGTGATCCCTGCACTGGGGAGGCGAAGGCTCGATAATCAGGACTTCAAGATCATCTTCTGCTGCATAATGAATTTGAAGCCAGCCTAGGATACATAAATCCTGTCTTAAATAAAAATAAACAAAACACACAAGAAAAGAACTTTCAAATACTGATAGACACAGATCCTAATTATATTTAAAAGGAAATGAAACTGCTTAAACTTAGCACTGGAGGACTACAAGTTAAAGAAGAGTTAATTAAGTGCACTTAATAATTGACTTCAATATTTATTTTCAACAATGTGAAAAAGACACATTTCAATTGATCCAAGTCTCTGTCAATAACAATCTATACATCTATATAGCTGTAACATTTAAGATTTCCCTACTAAGTTAAAAACAACACTCATCTGGCTGATTTTAAAAATTTCATTTTTTATTGTGTGCATGTATACTACAGTATGTAGTGTATACAGCATGTGTCAGTCATAAGACGGCCTATAAAATTGGTTCTTTCCTTGGAGATTAAACTCTGGTTGCCAGCTTATATAAAGAGCACCTTTACCTGCTGAGCCATCTTACTGACCAAAGGCTAACAACAAAACACAACAACAACAACATTCAGGCAAAACAGGCTTACCTGCTATTTTCTCTAAAGAGATAGTCAAGCACCATGAAGAGTCCTTTGAGCATGATTTGAGTTGATGCACTAATAATAGGCATTTGTATTGCCTCCTCTTTACCATGGATTGATGTGACTTTTTCTTCTTTTTGAAGAACAGCTGAGAGATGTCTCTGTAAGAAATTACTGTATTATTCATAAAGGGGGTAGAGGGGTGACAGAAGGAAAATCCTTTGCAAAGTATTAATACAAACCAAAATGAAGCAGGTATTCAGGAATGCAAAAACTCATATCACTCTGCATTTTTATTCTTGCCTCTTTACCTTCCATAATAGTTAGGATGAAACTCCAGGGCTTTCTACACACTGGCATTCTATAGCTGACCTACCCAAGCCCAGCAATGGAGTTTGGATTTCCATGTTAGCCAATATTCCTCTAAGCCAAACACTTTAATAAAGACATTAAGGAGAATAACTTCTTCAGGCAACTAGTGTGCTATATAGTACCTTTCAGAAGCAATGAACTAAATTTTAAAAGTACCAATGGATTTGAATAAAGTTTTTTTTTCCCTAAATGCCTGAATTATATATAGGAAATAACTCTGGTAATGAGGTTATCATATGATAAACATTTTACTATGGTAAAACATTTTTCTTGGTATTGTTTTGGTAGATGAATCCAGGTCTTCAAGAATAGTAGTAAGGGCGGACATGGTATCAAGAGCCTTTAATCCCAGCACCTGGGAGACAGAGGTAGGTGGATCTCTGTGAGTTGGAAGCCAGCCTGGTTTACAGCCAAGACTACACAGAGAAACTGTCTCAAAAAACAAAACTAGGTGCACGCCTTTAATCCCAGCACTTGGGAGGCAGAGGCAGGCGGATTTCTGAGTTTGAGGCCAACCTGGTCTACAGAGCGAGTTCCAGGACAGTCAGGGCTACACAGAGAAATCCTGTCTCAAAAAACCAAAAAACAAACAAACAAACAAAACAAAACAAAAAAACTAAACAACAACAAAAAGACTACTAGGCAGGGATTCTAATGAGTCACACACACCCCAGGCCTGATAAGAAAAACTTAAATAGTTTAGAGAAACAACAAAAAAAGAAAATAAAACTAAGAGCAGATTCACTGCAGAGTAAGCATAGGCTGCTATCACTGACCCAAGAAACCCTCAGCCTACAAATCTTTTCCATGAAAAGTAAGAATACAGTTATTGATGAATGAAATGAATAAAACATAAAACACATATAAACCACATGTGATAACACATGCCTGTTCTCCTAGCATCTAGAAGGTAAAGGCAGAAAGCTAAAGAGTTTAGGTTAGTCAAGTTCAGGGCCAGACTATAATACATAAGTAAGACCTTATCTCCAAAAATGAAAACCAAAACACATACAATACTATTAAGTTTTTTTAAAAAAAAAGAGAGAGAGAGAGAGAGAGAGAGAGAGGCCATTTGCAGCAGGGAACTAGGCTGCTCCACAGCCTTCTGTGCTTAGCCCACCAGAAGAGAAAGATCTTCCAGCAGCTATTTCACTTCTGAGTGTGGAGGTGAGATCTCCACCTTTTCTCTGGAGGGGTACAGCTAGGAGCGCAGAGTATACGATCAGTGGAGCAGCGGGGACAGGAGTCTTCCCTTCCAGCCGCCATCTGTAGCAGGGAACCAGGCATCTCCAAAGCCTTCTGTGCTTAGCCCACCAGGAGAGAGTGATCTCCCAGCAGCGATTTCACTTTTGAGTGCCGGGGTGAGATCTCCACCTTCTCTCTGGAGGGGAACATCTAGGAGCTCACAGGGCATATGATCATTGGAGCAGCAGGGACAGGAGTCTTCCCTTCCGGCCGCCATTTGCAGCAGGGAAGCAGACAGCTCCACAGCCTTCTGTGCACAGACCCTGCCAGAAGAGAGTTGGTCTCCCAGGAGTACAGACACAGGTTGACAGGCCCATAGGAGGGGCAAGCTCCAGCCAGAGACAACAAGACCAACTAACACCAGAGATAACCAGATGGCGAAAGGCAAGCGCAAGAACCCTACCAACAGAAACCAAGGCTACTTGGCAGCATCAGAGCCCAGTTCTCACACCACAGCAAATCCCGGATACCCCAACACACTGGAAAAGCAAGAGTTAGATTTAAAGTCTCTTCTCATGATGCTGTTAGAGGACATCAAGAAGGACATAAATAACTCCCTTAAAGAAATACAGGAGAACATGGGTCAAATGGTAAAGACCTTTAAAGAGGAAACACAGTTTGCTCCAGTGGCTGGGAAGTTGGGACAGCCAGGTTCTGAGACAGACAGGCATAATATCGCTTGGGTCTCGGGCGGCTTGTGTGTATGCGGCTCCCAAGTGCTGGGCTTATCTGCAGTAACCAGCACGCCAGCTCTGCTTTGGGACTTCTGCCTGGCAGAGGGACCCCGCACTGGGCGGGAGCCTACCAGCTTTCCTTCCGCAACCTCTGTTCCCGCAGACTGCACTGAAGAGACAGGTACCCAGGCTCTCCCCCAATATAACATCACTTGGGACACGGCCTGTTGGGGCTTCCGTCTGCGCCCAAGAACGGGTCAGCGCTGTGGTCGTCTGGGTGACAGATCTGCAGGCCATCGCGTCTGCAGGGTGAGCAGCGCCACGGAGAGTGTGCAGATTGCACTCCGCCATCTTTGCTCCAGTGACTGGGAAGTTGGGACAGCCAGGTTCTGAGACAGACAGGCATAATATCGCTTGGGTCTTGGGCGGCTTGTGTGTATGCGGCTCCCAAGTGCTGGGCTGATCTGCAGTAACCAGCGTGCTAGCTCTGCTGTGGGACTTCTGCCTGGCAGAGGGACGCCCCCTTCCCCCCCAGGAGAGATCACACACCCCTGCACAGGGCAGGAGCCTACCAGCCTCCCTTTGGCGACCTCTGCTCCAGGAATCCACAAGGCTGAGCCTTTGGATGTGCAAGGACTCCCCAATATAAGATCACTTGGGGCAAGGCACATCAGGGCTCCAAAGTCACTCAGGAGCAGGCAGGCCCTAGAAATCGGTGCCAGGGGAATCCTGGTAATCCAGGGGGGGCAGAAATAGCTTTGCAGGCTCACAGGAGGTCCAACCAACAGCCAGTGGCAGCAGGACCAACTAACATCAGAGGTATCCAGATGGCAAAAGGCAAACGTAGGAATGTTATAACAGAAATCAAAGTAATATGGGACCATCCGAACCCAACTCTCCAACAGCAGCAAGTCCTGGATACCCCACCACACCCGAAAGACAAGATCTGGATTTAAAATCACTTCTCATGATGCTATTAGAGGATCACAAGAAGGACACAAATAAATCTCATAAAGAATTACAGGAGACCATGAATCAACGGTTAGAAGCCCTTACAAAGGAAACACAAAAATCGCTTAGAGAAATGCGGGAGAACATGGATCAAAAGATGGAGGCGCACAAGGAGACAACACAAAAATCGCTTAATGAGATGAATCAACGGGTAGATGCACTCACAAAGGAATCACAAAAATTGCATAAAGAAATGCAGAAGAATATGGGTCAACAGTCGGATGCCCATAAGGAGGCAACACAACAATTGCTTAAAGAAATGAATCAACGGTTAGATGCCCTTACAAAGGAAACACAAGAACTGCTTAAAGAAATGCAGGAGACAATGAATCAACAGATGGATTCCCATGAGGAGGAAACACAAAAATCGCTCAGAGAAATGCAGGAGAACATGGGTCATCAGGAAGAAATCCTGAAAGAGGTAATGCAAAAATACCTTAAAGAAATACAGGAAAATACAAACAAACAAGTGAAGGATCTCAGCAAATCCATCCAGGAACTAAAAAAGGAAATAGAAACAACTAAGAAATCACAAAGGGAGACAACTTTGGAGATAGAAAACCTTGGGAAGAAATCAGGAGTCATAGATGCAAACATCAACAATAGAATACAAGAGATGGAAGAAAGAATCTCAGGTGCTGAAGATTCCATAGAAAGCATCGACTCAACAGTCAAAGAAAATGCAAAATGCAAAAAACGTGTAACCCAAAACATCCAGGAAATCCAGGACACAATGAGAAGACCAAACCTAAGGATTATAGGTATAGATGAGAGTGAAGATTTGCAACTTAAAGGGCCAGTAAACATCTTCAACAAAATTATGGAGGAAAACTTCCCTAACCTAAAGAGAGAGATGCCGATGAACGTACAAGGAGCCTACAGAACTCCAAACAGACTGGACCAGAACAGAAATACCTCCCGTCACATAATAATCAAAACACCGAATGTTCTAAACAAAGAAAGAATATTAAAAGCAGTAAGAGAAAAGGGCCAAGTAACATACAAAGGAAGACCTATCCGAATCACATCAGACTTCTCACCAGAGACTATGAAAGCCAAAAGATCCTGGGCAGATCTCATGCAGACACTAAGAGAGCACAAATGCCAGCCTAGACTACTATACCCAGCAAAACTCTCAATCACCACAGATGGAGAGACCAAGATATTCCATGATAAAACCAAATTTTCACAATATCTTTCCACAAATCCAGCCCTGCAACGGATAATAGGTGGAAACCTCCAATACAGGGAGAGAAACAACACCCTGGAAAAAATGAGATAATAACCTTCTTGAATCAAACCCAAAAGTAGATAACCACTCAAACATAAAGATAGCATCAAGAATGGCAGATGGCAATAATCACTATGCCTTAATCTCTCTTAATATCAATGGTCTCAATTCCCCAATTAAAAGACGTAGACTAGCAGACTGGATACATAAACAGGACCCAGCATTTTGCTGCATGCAGGAAACGCACCTCAGTGTCAAAGACAAACACTACCTCAGAGTAAAAGGATGGAAAACAATTTTACAAGCAAATGGCCCCAAGAAACGAGGTGGAGTAGCCATCCTAATATCAGATAAAATTGATTTTCAACCTAAAGTCATCAAAAAAGACACAGAAGGACACTACATACTGATCAAGGGAAAAATCCACCATCAAGAACTCTCAATTCTGAATATCTATGCTCCAAATGCAAGGGCACCCTCATTCATAAAAGAAACTTTACTAAAACTCAAAGCACACATCGCACCGCACACAATAATAGTGGGTGACTTCAACACCCCTCTCTCTGAAATGGATCGTTCAGGAAAGCAGAAACTAAACAGGGACACAGTGAATCTAATTGAAGACTTGGACCAAATGGAACTAACAGATATATATAGAACATTTCAACCTAGAGCTAAAGAATACACCTTCTTCTCAGCTCCTCATGGTACCTTCTCCAAAATTGACCATATAATTGGTCACAAATCAGACCTCAACAGATATAAGAAGATAGAAATAATCCCATGCCTCCTATCAGATCACTATGGAATAAGGGTGGTCTTCAATGGCAACAAAAACAAAAGAAAACCCACGTACACATGGAGGCTGAACAATGCTCTACTCAATGATAACTTGGTCAAGGTGGAAATAAAGAAAGAAATCAAAGACTTTTTGAAAGTTAATGAAAATGAAGGCACAACATACCCTAATTTATGGGACACAATGAAAGCAGTGCTAAGAGGAAAATTCATAGCCCTGAGTGCCGCCAAAAAAAAAAAAAAAGGGAGACAGCATACACTAACAGCTTAATGGCACACTTGAAAGCCCTGGAACAAAAAGAAGCAAATACACCAAAGAGGAGTAGAAGGCAGGAAATCATCAAACTCAGGGCTGAAATCAATCAAGTAGAAACAAATAAAACCATACAAAGAATCAACAAAACTAGGAGTTGGTTCTTTGAGAAAAATCAACAAGATAGATAAGCCCTTAGCCAGACTAGCCAGAGGGCACAGAGATAGTATCCAAATTAACAAAATCAGAAACGAAAAGGGAGAGATAACAACAGAAACTGAGGAAATTCAAAAAATCATCAGATCCTACTACAAAAACCTGTATTCAACACAACTAGAAAATCTTGAGGAAATGGACAATTTCCTTGACAGATACCAAGTACCAAAATTAAATCAGGATCAAATAGACCATCTAAACCGTCCTATAACCCCTGAAGAAATAGAAGTTGTCATTGGAAGTCTTCCAACCAAAAAAAGCACAGGTCCAGATGGTTTTAGTGCAGAATTCTATCAGACCTTCAAAGAAGACCTAACACCAATACTCTTCAAACTGTTCCACAAAATAGAAACAGAAGGAACACTACCCAACTCGTTCTATGAAGCCACAATTACACTAATACCAAAAGCACACAAAGATCCGACAAAGAAAGAGAATCTCAGGCCAATCTCTCTTATGAATATCGATGCAAAAATACTCAATAAAATTCTTGCCAACCGAATCCAAGAACACATCAAAACGATCATTCACCACGATCAAGTAGGCTTCATCCCAGGAATGCAGGGATGGTTCAATATAAGGAAATCCATCAATGTAATCCACTACATAAACAATCTCAAAGAAAAAAACCACATGGTCATCTCATTAGATGCTGAGAAAGCATTTGACAAAATTCAGCATCCTTTCATGCTAAAGGTCTTGGAAAGATCAGGAATTCAAGGCCCATATCTAAACATAGTAAAAGCAATTTACAGCAAACCGGTAGCCAGCATCAATCTAAATGGAGAGAAACTTGAAGCAATCCCACTAAAATCAGGGACTAGACAAGGCTGCCCTCTCTCTCCGTATCTTTTCAATATAGTACTTGAAGTTCTAGCTAGAGCAATTAGACAACAAAAAGAGGTCAAAGGGATACAAATTGGAAAGGAAGAAGTCAAACTATCACTATTTGCAGACGATATGATAGTATACTTAAGCGACCCAAAGAACTCCACCAGAGAACTCCTACAGCTGATAAACGACTTCAGCAAAGTGGCCGGATATAAAATCAACTCAAGCAAGTCAGAAGCCTTCCTATACTCAAAGGATAAGCAGGCTGAGAAAGAAGTAAGAGAAATAATACCCTTCACGATAGCCACAAACCATATTAAGTATCTTGGCGTGACTCTAACCAAACAAGTGAAAGATCTGTATGACAAGAACTTCAAGTCACTGAAGAGAGAAATTGAAGAAGACCTCAGAAGATGGAAAAATCTGCCATGCTCATGGATTGGCAGGATTAATATAGTAAAAATGAGCATCTTACCAAAAGTAATACACAGATTCAATGCAATCCCCATCAAAATCCCAACTCAATTCTTCATAGAGTTAGAAAGAGCAATTCAAAAATTCATCTGGAATAACAGAAAACCCAGAATAGCTAAAACTATTCTCAAGAGTAAAAGAACCTCTGGGGGAATCAGTATCCCGGACCTCAAGCTGTACTACAGAGCAATAGTGTTAAAAACCGCATGGTATTGGTACAGTGACAGACATGTAGATCAATGGAACAGAATTGAAGACCCAGAAATGAATCCACACTCCTATGGTCACTTGATCTTTGACAAAGGAGCTAAAACCATCCAGTGGAAAAAAGATAGCCTTTTCAACAAATGGTGCTGGCTCAGCTGGAGGTCAACATGCAGAAGAATGCAAATTGACCCATTCTTATCTCCTTGCACTAAGCTGAATTCTAAGTGGATCAAAGATCTCCACATAAAACCAGACACACTGAAACTAATAGAAGGGAAACTAGGGAAGAACCTTGAACATATGGGCACAGGGGAGAATTTCCTGAACAGAACTCCAATAGCTTATGCTCTAAGATCAAGAATAGACAAATGGGACCTCATTAAATTACAAAGTTTTTGCAAGGCAAAAGACACTGTCAAAAAGACAAGGCGGCAACCAACTAACTGGGAAATGATCTTTACCAACCTTACATCCGACAGAGGGCTAATATCCAATATATACAAAGAACTCAAGAAGTTAAACTCCAGAGAGGCAAGTAACCCTATTAAAAAATGGGGTACAGAGCTACACAAAGAGTTCTCACCTGAAGAATATCTAATGGCTGACAAGCACCTAAAGAGATGTTCATCATCCTTAGTCATTAGGGAAATGCAAATCAAAACAACCCTGAGATTCCATCTCACACCAGTCAGGATGGCTAAGATCAAAAACACAGGAGACAGCAGTTGTTGGTGAGGATGTGGAGAAAGAGGAACACTCCTCCACTGCTGGTGGAATTGCAAGCTGGTACAACCACTCTGGAAAGCAGTCTGGTGGTTCCTCAGAAAACTGGGCATGACACTCCCGGAGGATCCTGCTATACCACTCCTGGGCATATACCCAGAGGCTTTACCTGCATGCAATAAGGACACATGCTCCACTATGTTCATAGCAGCCTTATTTATAATAGCCAGAAGCTGGAAAGAACCCAGATGTCCCTCAACGGAGGAATGGATTCAGAAGATGTGATATATCTACACAATGGAATACTACTCTGCAATTAAAAACAATGGATTCACGAAATTCCTAGGCAAATGGTCGGATCTTGAAAATATCATCCTTAGTGAGGTAACCCAATCACAAAAGAACACACATGGTATGCAGTCACTGATAAGGGGATATTGACCCAGAATCTCGGAATACCCTAGACACAATCAGCATATCAATAGATTTCTAAGAAGATGGAAGGAGAGACCCCTGGTCCTGGAAAGACTGGATGTAGGGGAATGGCAGGTCAGAGAAACGAGAGGGGGTTGAATGGAGAAAAGAGGGAGGGAAGGGGGCTTATGGGACTTTCGGGGAGGGAGGAAACGGGAAAGGGGAAATGATTTGGAATGTAAATTAAAAAAAATAAAATAAAATAAATTAAAAAAAAAAAGAGGAAACACAAAAATCCCTGAAAGAAATACAGGGGAGCATGGGTGAACAGGAAGAGGCCCTTAAAGTGGAAACACAAAATCCCTGAAAGAATTACAGAAGAACACAAACAAACAAGTGAAAGAACTGAACAAAACCATCCAGGATCTAAAAATGGAAGTAGAAGCAATAAAGAAATCACAAAGTGAGACATCTCTGGAGATAGAAAATCTTGGAAAGAATTCAGGAGTCATAGATGCAAGCACCAACAACAGAATACAAGAGATAGAAGAAAGAATCTCAGGGGCTGAAGATACCATAGAAAACATTGACTCAACAGTTAAAGAAAATGCAAAATGCAAAAAGCTCCTGAGCCAAAACATCCAGGAAATCAGGACACAATGAGAAGACCAAACCTAAGGATTATAGGTAAAGAAGAGAGCGAAGATTTCCAACTTAAAGGGCCAGTAAATATCTTCAACAAAATTATAGAAGAAAACTTACCTAACCTAAAGAAAGAGATGTCCAAGAACATACAAGAAACCTATAGAACTCCAAACAGACTGGATCAGACCAGAAAGTCCTCCCAGCACATAATAATCAAAACACCAAATGCACTAAACAAAGAAAGAATATTAAAAGCAGTAAGAGAAAAAGGTCAAGTAACCTATAAAGGCAGGCCTATCAGAATTACACCAGACTTCTCACCTGAGAAAGCCAGAAGATCCTGGGCAGATCTCATACAGACCCTAAAAGAACACAAATGCCAGTCCAAACTACTATACCCAGCAAAACTCTCAATTACCATAGATGGAAAAACCAAGATATTCCATGATAAAACCAAATTTACACAATATCTTTCCCCAAATCCAACCTTACAAAGGATAATAGATGGAAAACGCCAACATTAGGAGGGAAACTACACCCTAGAAAAAGCAAGAAAGTAATCTTTTTCCAACAAACCCAAAAGAAAGTAACCACACAAACATAAAAAGAACATCAAAAATAACAGAAAGCAACAATCACTATTCCTTAATATCTTATAACGTCAATAGACTCAATTCCCCAACAAAAAAACAGTCTAACAGAGATGTTTTTCATGTGGATCTTCGATTTTTATCAGAAAATGTTTGTGACTCCTCTTTCAATTTAGTAATGCTTTTTGTGTCTACCATTTTGACTGTATTATTTTCCATGATAATCTTTTAATTTTAACATTTTTTCTGTATATTTCTTCGATTTTGTCGGAGATGTTTTTCATGGAGATCTTTGGTTTCGTCGGGGGAGGGAGGTGTTTGTAGTTCTACTTTCAATCAATTTAGGAATGTTTTTGTGCCTACTATTTTGTCAGTATAATTTTCCATGATAATCTTCAGTTTTAAGGTTTCTCTGTATTTTTCTTCAATTTTGTCAGAAGTATTTTCCATGTGGATCTTCAGTTTTATCAGACAATGTCTATAATTTTACTTTCAATCAACTTAGGAACATTTTTATACCTTCCATTTTATCTGTATAATTTTCCATATAATAGTCAGTTTTAACATGTTTCTCTATATATTTCTTGAATTTTTTCAGGAATATTTTCCTTGTAGATCTTCAATTTTATCAGAAAGTGTTTATAATTCCACTTTCAAAAAACTTAAGAATGTTTTTATGCCTACCATTTTATCTGTATAACTTTTCCATGAACTACTCAATCTTAACGCGTTTTTTATATATTTCTTCAATCTTATCAGAGATATTTTCCAGGTAAATTTTCAATTTTATCAGAAAATGTTTATAATTTCACTTTCAATCAACTTAGAAATATTTTTATGCCTACCATTTTATCTGTATAATTTTCCATGATAATCTTCAACTTTAATGTTTTTCCATATATTTTTTTCAATTTTATCAGAAATATTTTCCATGTAAATCTTCAATTTTATCAGAAAATGTTTATAATTCTACTTTCAATCAACTTAGGAATATTTTAATTCCTACCAATTTATCTGTATAAATTTCTTCAATTTTATCAGAGATATTTTCCATGTAAATCTTCAATTTTATCAGAAAATGTTTTTACTTCTACTTTCAATCAATTTAGGAATATTTTTATGCCTACCATCTTATCTGTATAATTTTTCATGAAATAGTCAGTTTTAACGTATTTTTCTATATATTTCTTGAGTTTTATCAGAAATATTTTCCTTGTAGATTTTCAATGTTATCAGAAATGTTTATAATTCCACTTTCAATCAACTTAGGAATATTTTTATGCCTACCATTTTATCTGTATAATTTTTCCATGAAATAGTCAATCTTAATGTGTTTTTCTATATATTTCTTCAATTTTATCAGAGATATTTTCCACATATCTTTATACTCAGCAATTAAAAACAATGAATTCATGAAATTCTTAGGTAAGTGGGGAACAGGGGGAGGGAAGAGGGCTTATGGGACTTTCGGGGAGGGGGGGAACCAGGAAAGGGGAAATCATTTGGAATGTAAATAAAGAATATAGAAAAATAATAATAATAATAAAAAGAACAAGAGAGAGAGAGAAGAAGAGAAGAGAAGAGAAGAGAAGAGAAGAGGAGGGGAGGGGAGGGGAGAGGAGGGGAGGGGAGGGGAGGGGAGGGGAGGGGAGGGGAGGGGAGGGGAGGGGAGGAGAGGAGAGGAGAGGAGAGGAGGAGAGGAGAGGAGAGGAGAGGAGAAGAGAAGAGAAGAGAAGAGAAGAGAAGAGAAGAGAAGAGAAGAGAAGAGAAGAGAAGAGAAGAGAAGAGAAGCAAGGCTGGAACGATGGCTCAGTGGTTAGAGCACTGGCTGCTCTTACAGAGGACCCAGGTTCAGTTCCCAGCACTCATGTGGCGCTCACAACTGTCTATAACTCTAGTTTCAGGGGGATCCGAAGTCGTCTTCTCACCTCCATGGGCATCAGGCATGCACATGGTACACTTATATACATGCAGGTAAATACACATATACAAAATAAAAATAAATAAATCTTAAATAACAAAAAAGAATCCTCCTTGAAATCTCTCCTCTGAGTTTAGCCCATTAAATGTAGACCTTACCTCATACCAAGAAAACTTCTCTTTGCAACAGTCAGAGACCATCACAGAAAACCACAATGAATCAAAATTCAGAGCTATGGAGCCCAATCCCAAAAGATACATCATCTACAAGATAACTCCTGCACCTAACTCAGGGATCATTGTAGAAGACAAAGGGTATGTGGAAAGACTATAAAACTGGGGAAACAGGAATTTGCTGTGATATTTTGTGTGCTAGGCCATAGCCATAAAGTCTCACCAACATGAATGCCTAAACAAGAACTGAACAAGGATAATAGGTATGCTAATATGGAAGGAGAGGCAGAAGGCCTCAATCCTACACAAAGAACTGTGGAAAATGCGAAGAAATAGCCTTCTCAGGAGGAGGGCACCAACTGATTATCCAACACCAAATGCAGACACAGATGCAGACACAGATTCACACTTGTCCACATGTGCATGCACAGATACACATACACACTACGTGCAAAAAACTTAACTACATATTGCTATAGGAAAGACATATATAGTATGATTCCAATCACAATGCATTCTAGAAAAGACAAAACTATAGGATCAGCAAGGAGATGAGTGCTTGTCTAGGTTTCAGGAGTGACAAAGGGTACAGGAGGCACGAAGAGGTACCATATAGAGGATGTTTTAGGACAGCAAATCTATTCTGTATGGTGCCTTAATGGTGGGTGATTAGGCAAATCCTAGTTTAATTATACAGCTTGGGGACTAAGCTGTCAGGAACACCAGGGACATTGGGTGACAATAACACACTATTGCTGATTCATGAACTGTAAGAAGTATATCCTATGGCTCTATTCTCAACAGGCAAAACTAGTGTGTGTGTGTGTGTGTGTGTGTGTGTGTGTGTGTGTGTGTGTGTGTGTGTGTATATGGAGGGGGGGTTAGGATGAAAAATAATAATGAGAATTCTGAGCTTTCCATTCAAGTTTTCTCTAGATTTAAAACTGCTCTTTAAAAAAGAAGTCCCTTAGTTTAGATAACTAAATAGGAACAAAAAGGAACAAAATACTATTATCCCTACCTGCTAAAGGGCGTGTAGATTCTTGAGACTATGTTAAAAGTATTAAACCTCTATCTTGAAGAATATGCAAATATACATACTCACAATGAGGTTCCTAAAGGTCTAACCACCTCTCCACTAACTTCCAATTTCTATTTTAGTATACAAATTATGAACTTTCTATTTTCTGAAATTTTAAGTACTATAATTTACACAAAACACTTATACCCTAAAAATATTGGTTTCTTTTAGCTGTGAATAAATGAATAACTCCTTTAAAGTCTTACTTTGTCCAAACTAAATAATATATTTGTGTCATCACCTAAAGATGATCAGATTTAGATAAGAAAAATTAAAAACACTTTTTAAACTATTAGTTTTTAAAATTCTAGACTTTTTACTGCATGTGCTATGGTTTTTCTCACTCCTAAATGACACCTAGTTGGCTAAATGTCATGGATAGGGAAAAAGCATCTTACCTGCAAAACTGGAAAAGTAGCAGTGGTGATGCCCATTCTGTATAAGTTTAAGAGCATCTCATTTCCACTCCATATTTTACACGATGATTCATAACCCCTTTCTACGAGAAGCTCAGAATTTGTTTCTAACCAACTGGAATTAAAACAAAACAACCAATTAACCAATGTCATCCTTAGATGTACTGTTTTTACCAGAAGTGGAGAACTGTTATCCATACATGAATTTGTATGCATCCATTGACATTGTTAGGACATAAGCATGGATTAACGCATCTCCAAAAATGTACATTTCCTACTGTAAAATAAGCACTGACATAAGTAGAAGTAAGATTTTAGTAAGAAAGAAACAAGCGTTAGGTTTTTTTTGTTTTTTTTTTTTTTTTTTGCATTTGCACTGCTTTACTAAGTCTCACAGGTATGAGGCATTTATATCAGATCACATAAAATGAATGCAAAACAAATATTTATGGTACATATTTACAACAAAAGAATTACCTGGAAATACATATATATTGATATGCACACTCACTTAATAAAAGCTTGAATGTCATTTTATAGCAAAGATCTGAGTAAAAGTGATGACAGTACACAAAGTAAGCCAAGTCCTTACTCCTCTGGAAATCCAAGTCGATTAAAAGGAGTCAGAAACACAAACAAAAAACGTAAGAAAGGAAATATCAGGACAAAAGACAGAGCCCAGGGCAGAGAGAGTGCTTGCGTTGCCTATGAGGCTGTAGGGTGGGTCCCCAGCACACTACGGGGAATCCTGACACAGGAAAGTAAAGCTAGTCACAGTTTGGCAGTTACTGTAATCTAAATGTCTGTGAGATTCTCCTAGAACTGATTTTCCAACAACTGAAATGCAGAAAAGTGGCCAGTCCCAGAGGGGATTTAAAAAAAATGTTTAAAGACAGAAAGAATAGCTGGTGCGAAGTTAACAAGCTTAACCTGAAAGAAAGCCAGTGTGGAAATCACAATGGGCAATACAGATAATGGAACAAACAATGTTACAGAATTAAACTCGAAACAGACTGGTTAGCACAAGGATAAGAAATTTGGGATTTATCCAAAGTTTGAAATAAAGTTTTAAATAAGAAAGCGAGTATTTTAAGTGTTTAAAGGATGATTCAGACTCCCAAAAAGAATGGATTATGAAAGAAAGAAAGAAAGAAAGAAAGAAAGAAAGAAAGAAAGAAAGAAAGAAAGGAAGGAAGGAAGGAAGGAAGGAAGGAAGGAAGGAAGGAAGGAAGGAAGGAAGGAAGAAAGAAAGAAAAGAAAAGAAAAAGAACGAAAGCAGAGTCATATGCGGAAGCTGTCAGTAACACTGAGACCATAGACACAGGGTGACTTGAGCCACACTGGACAAGTGGTGCCTGTAGGACTCAATGACTACCTGGAGGATGAGGTGAAACAGTGATCAAACTTAGTGTCTGACTTGAGCTGACAGGCTGTTTTTTTAGATGAGAAAAACTAAATGTAGAGAGTGAGGCAACAGCAGATAGAGCAAAGGGAAGAATTTTATTCTGGATTTAAAGCTAAAGCACATTAGATATTTTAACACATATAAAAAAACAACTGTTTATGAGACTCACACTGCAGGGCGAGGTCAGGACTAGAGGCCCAGACTTAGGCTTCAGCAGTGCTGTGGATAATTCTCAACCCCACAGCTCTCAGACTGGGCTGCAACCACATATGAATACAAGGAATAAGTTAGGGGAAGGGATGGCCTAGTGGCTGAAGTGTTGGCTTGCACAAGTATGACCTCTGAGCCACCAAGTCATCTCTTCAGCATCCTTGAGTTTATTAACTTTAAAATACCCTGACATAATAAAACATGTTTTTAATACAAAAAGACACTATGAACACACTGACAGACAAAAATTCTTACTTGATAAGGTTATAGCACACATCTCGTAGGGGCTCATGGCTTTTCTTCCTTATATTACTGTTGATCAAACTATCTAGCTCATCCCGAGCAAACCTAAGCTGAACTTCTGTTACACTGTAGCTTGCTGATTCCCGAGCACAGTCTTCAATGTTATGAGCTTCATCTAAAATGACAACTTGTTCTTTCAGCTTTATATCCATCTGTAAGATAAAATAATTTTCTTTTTTTTGTTTTTTTGTTTTTTTTTTGGTTTTTCAAGACAGGGTTTCTCTGTGTAGCCCTGGCTGTCCTGGAACTCACTTTGTAGACCAGGCTGGCCTCGAACTCAGAAATCCGCCTGCCTCTGCCTCCCAAGTGCTGGGATTAAAGGCGTGCGCCACCACTGCCCGGCTATAATTTTCTTTTTTTAAAATTATTTATTTTATGTATCTGAGTACATTGTCGTTGTCTTCAGATACACCAGAAGAGGGCATCGGATCCCATTATAGATGATTGTGAGTCACCATGTGGTTGCCAAGAATTGAACTCAGGACCTCTGGAAGAGGTCAGTGCTCTTAACCACTGAGCCATCTCTCCAGCACCAAAATAATTTTCTATTAGAACATTTAATAAAGTATATTTAATAGGTAAAAGATTTCATTTAAAATTTCACAATATAGGCCAATATTACTTGTGCAGTTTCTATTAAGGAGTTGACACTCAAGCCTTAAAAACATCAGAAACACTAACACCCACAGACACAGTTCTACGCCAGAGCCCACCACTTCTTATTCTAAAACACTCGGCAACCAATCTCTCAATGAAAATGTGCCTTTCAACTGAGCATGGATCAAGGCACCACTGGCTACACAGAGGGTATACAACTGTACAAAAAGGAAGTTTTCAGTACAAAATTTAGTATGATTTCCAAACACTGTGTGTGTGTGTGGATGTGTGCGTGTGTGATGTGACGACTAAGCACAAGGCTTTGTGCTTGTTATGTAAGCACTTTAACAAATGAGAATACATCCATATCCCTGCATAGAAAATCTTTAGAAGAGAAACAAAAATACAGATTCAATAATTCTAAAACAATATATATGTTTGTCTCATTTCTGCCTGACCTATGACACTTCGTTTTGAACATTTCTTCTCCAGCATGAACCTGGAAGATTACTAATCTGTAAGTCAAGTGACATTGTGTTTCCTACAATAGGGTAAATAAAGCTCATAAACAGGCTCATCAGTTAAAGTATTCCAATCCTCTGTGGTCAGAGACCAGATCAAATAAGGTAATGGATATGCCATCCAAGCTGGGCCAAGCAGAGTGTCAGGTGAGATTAAAGCAAGCCCATGTTCTTTGCTCCAGATTAGCTAATTTCTTGTGGTTGTTCTTGATCCCACAAGAAAAGAACTTCCTGAGAACAAAGCCATCATAATGAAGAAAAAGCTGACTAATTCTTTTAAAACTCTTTTCAAGTTGGGTTTGTGTAACTTGCAATTGAGAATCCTGAGTAATAAAACACAGAAATTCTATTAAAGTAATCACCAATAAATTATTTTGAGAAAGTAATAACATACACAAGTCTGGAAGTGACTGAAAAAGAATTACAGAAATAGCCTGAGTGTCAAAAGCAGAAATTCCAGTAGGACAGGGGCAAGGCAGAGCACTTCAGCAAGTGTAATCGGAGACACATGAATCTCTGGGAGACTCTCGGGTACTCAAGGCCTTCAGATGGGGGCTTTAGTGCGGCTGAAAGGGCAGTTCTATGCCAGACTATTGAGCACCTTGAAAATGAAGCTTAAATATGGACCCTACCCCACAGTAAAGGGAGAAATCAATTTTCAAGTAAGGGAATGATAGAATAAAAGTAACATGAAGACTACCCTCACTAACATTGTTATATCTACACCACAACTGGATATATACCCAAAAGGTGTTCCACCATCCCACAAAGACACTTGCTCAACTTTATTCATAATAGCCAAAAACTGGAAACAACCTAGATGTCCTTCAATTGAAGAATGGATAAAGAAAATGGGGCACATCTATACAATGGAATACTATTCAGCTACTAAAAACAAAGGCATCATGAATTATACAGGCAAATGGATAGAACTTGAGAATATCATCCTGAGTGAGGTAACCCAGCCCCAAAATGACAAGCATGATCTGTACTCACTTATAATAGATATTAGTCATAAAATACAGGATGCCCATGCTACATTCCACAGACCCCAAGAAGCTAAACAAGGAAGGCATAAGTGAGGATGCTTGAATCTCACTTAGAATGGGGAATAAAATAGTCATAAGAGGGGATGGAGAGATGGCCCAATGGTTAAGAGCATTGAATGCTCTTCTAGAGGCACTGAGTTCAATTCCCAGCACCCACACAGTGGCTCACAACCATCTGTAATGAGATCTGATGCTCTCTTTTGGCATGTAGGTATACATGCATGCTGAAGACTATACACATAATAAGTAAATAAACAAATCTTTAAAAAATACTCATAAAGGGCAGATAGAAGGAGGGAACTGGGTGGGAGAGGGGATGGGAAGTAATGGGGGGAGGATGTTCAGGATCAGGTGTGGGGAGGGACAAGAGAGATGGCCAACCAAACTGGCCCAACCTGAGACTCATTCCATGGGCAAGCACCAGCCCTTGGCATTATTAATGATACTCTGTTATGCTTGCAGACAGGAGTGTAGCATGACTGTCCTCTAAGAGTCTCCATTCAGCTGCTGACTTAGACAGATGCAGATACCCACAGCCAAACAGTGGATGGAGCTTGGGGATTCTATGGAAGAATAGGAGGAAGGATTGAGGGATGAAGGATCGAGGGGATAAGAACTCCACAGGAATACCAACAGAGTCAACTAACCTGGCCCTTTGGGGCTCTCAGAGAGTGAGCCACCAACTAAAGAACATACACAGGCTGGACCTGGGCCTCCCCGCATATACGTAGCAGATATGCAGCTTGGTCTTCATGTGGGTGTGGAACAACTGGAGCAGGTGCTATTCCAAAAGCTGTTGCCTGTCTGTGAGATATGCTCTACTAGCTGGGCTGCCTTATCTGGCCTCTGAATAGGATGTGCCTAGCCTTGCTGAGACTTGATGTGTCAGCATTGGGAGATACCTGGGGAGGGAAGCCCACCTGCTCAGAGGAAAAGAGGAAGAGGGATTGGAGAAAAGATTGTGGGAGTGACCCGGATGTAAAGTGAATTAAAAAAAAAAAGAGAGAGAGAGATCTGATGGTAACAACTGTGAGGAGTCTATTGGCATCTCAGAGACAAAACCAGGGATGCCACTCAACATCACAAAGCACAGACAGCCCAGCACAACCAAGATTCCTCCAACCCAATCTGACTCAGTCAAGCATGGGTTTAAGTCACCTCTTAATTCACCTTTGAACATGATTTCTGGTACTCTGTTTATGTACATTCAATACAAAGGGGAAAAAGACAAAACATCTAGAAGGTTTTCCATTCATCACTTATCTCAGTAAGCAGTAAGTTCTAATTTCTATATATACTCACACTTTCCCTTATTTGTGGGTCTAAGAGGTAGTTGTAGGGACAAAAAACTATGTCAGCATCATCTACCAGTTCTCGAGCTGTATAGTAGGGACAAGCTTTCAGTTTCCTCCCGAGGCTGACAAGTTCTTCTATGTCCCAGGCTTTGGACATCCCCTGAAGATACTGCAATGTCTGCTGATTACTAATTTTATGAACACCATGATAGAAATAGCAGGATTTCCCCTGAAAACAGACATAAGTGATATGTGAACCAATTTTGGAATTGAAGGAGTAAAATAAGATTATCTCAGAACTTAAAAAACATTACTAAAACCAAAAGCTAATATTTTATAGGGAAAATAAATACTTCCATATTTATAATCACAATCATATCTTCTAGCCAAAACACAGGGATCTCACTATGTTCCCCATATTGACCTTGAACTCCTGGGCTCAAGTGATCCTCCTGTCTCGTGGAGCTGGAATTACAGACCATATTCAAAACCATTTAAAGAAATTATAGTAATTGTCTCAGAATGAGAGAGAACTTAAACACAAAATAAACTTGAGAAAAGTATTCTTAAATTGTTTGATGTAGCCATGACACTAGCCGTAACATTTCTGAAAGGATGAACAAAGTAATGGCATCTCTTGTTGCTTTTAGAATAGAATTAGGATGCTGGGTTGTGGTATAGCACGCCTTTAATAATCCCAACACTCAGGAGGCAGAGGCAGGCAGACCTCTGTAAGTTCAAGGACAGCCTGGTCTACTGAGTGAGTTCTAGGACAGCCAGGGCTACACAGAGAAACCCTCACTGGAAAAATAAGAAAACAAACAAACAAACAAACAGAATTAGGTGAAGAAAATAAGGAGAAAATTTCTGTTTACTCTCTTGTCCCTTTTCAAATTTAAGCCATGTGACAATATTGGAAATAAGAAAACAAGGAAGGGAGAGGAGGGGAAAAAGGAAGAAGGAAGACTATCTTGAGAGGAAAATAAAGGATGATTACAGTAAAGTTCATAAGATATAGGAGTATCCCCAAGATTCAAAATTATATTATTCAGTCCCCATCTTTCCCTATTTTAAAGAAGGAAAAAAATCTGTTTTAACTTGTACTTTTTATAGTTTCTATTAAGGTATAACACTTCTTTGAATGGCTATTTGTTTGTGTGGTACTGGATATTGAATCTAGGGCCTTGCACATTCTAAATAAGTACTCAACCACTGAGTCACAATCTCCAGTCCTTGTATGAACATTCAAGATGTCCAACGATAATCCCTATTTTTTGATATCTATTAATGTCTTTGGTATTATGTTATCAGAAGTAAAACAATTATTATAAGTACTAATAAAAATTAAAATTTTAATAACTCACCCAAAGTATGAAAGTCATATATTAACATAAACTGTGTAAAAATGGGGGCAAGAGAGATGCCTCAGTGGTTAAAAGAATTTACTGTTCTTGCAGAAGACCTGGGTTTGATTCACAGCACACACGGCAACTCACAACTACCTTAACTCTTGTTCCAGGGCACCTGATGCCCTTTTCTGGCCTCCATGGAGTGTGCATGCAGGCTCATCACATATACATAAATTTTAAAAAGGAATTAAAAAAAATGTATAAAATCAGCCCAGCATGGTGGCCAGCATCTATAATTCAAGTACCTGGGAGCCTGAGGCAATAAGGTAGTAGGTCTATCTGAGCGCCACAGCAATATTTTCCAACTAACATAATTAATTAGGTGAATGAATAAAATGTATGAAACTAATAGTCACCTCACAAAAAATTTAACAAAGGTTTAAGCTTTGAATAATGGGCAATTTGCTAAAACCTCAAAATCCTAATTTTTATCATCAAATGTCACTATAAAGGGCAGAATTTAATAGCAAATAAAACAAAACAACCAACCAAATAAACCCAAAAATCCAAGCCAAAACAAAAAAATCTGTAACTAAACTCATTTTCTATGACCAATAGCACACATGTTAAGTAAATGCATACAAAAGATATACCTTTGTTAAGTAAATGTATACAAAAGATATACCCTTGTAAGACTGGGAATGATAGTACATGCCTTTAATCTCTGCACTCAGGAGGCAGAAGCAAGTGAATCTTTTGAGAGGGCCAGCCTGGTCTACAGACTGAGTTCCAGGACAGCCAAAGCTACATAATGAGACCTTGTCTCAAAATTAACAAACCAAATGATATATCCTTCTGAGTGAGTGGATTATTTGTTAGGTTCTCTAATGATGTTATAGCGAGAAAAGAAGACATTGAATGTAAAAATATGCACATATACTCTATCAAACAATGATTTTTCTTTTTAAATGTTCTGGCAAGATAAACATACAACTTTACGGTGGTTTCCTTGAAGGGTTAGAGTACAGCAGAAGCTGGACAACAGGACTCCTTGGCTTGAGCTTTCACTCTTTTATCTATGTACTTCATTTCTTTCTTGGGGGGGTGAGGGAAAGCAGGATCTTCTTATGTAGCTCAGGCTAGCCTTAAATTTGAATCCTCCTGCATGAGTCTCCATGAGCTGGGATTATAGTTGTGCACCACAATACCAAGACTTACTTTATTTATTTGTTTGTTTATCATTATTTTACAGGTGTATGTTGCCTGTATGTATGTATGTGCACCACATGCATTTCTGGTGCCCACAGAGGGTATTTGATTCCCTAAAACTTGATTTACAGACATCTGTGAGTTGCCATGTGGGTGTTGGAAATTGAACCCTGATCCTCTGAAAGAACAGCAAGTACTCTTAACTTCTGAGCCATCCTTCCAACTGCTTCATTTGAATTTTTTAAAAAATAAGATGATCTATATTTAAAAATTTTTAAAGAATTGGCTTTTATGGCTCAACTTTAATTTTCTTTTCTCAATTGAAATAAAAAATTAGTTTTAACAGACAAATGCCTATCTTTCCAGTATGGAGGCACTTTAAAAGAAACAGTGAACAAAAGCACATGTGCCTTCAGATCAAGCCAAATAATCAGAAAGTTTACACTTGAAGGGCTCTTAGAACGACAGCTCTGTATAGGCTGATAGTGAAGCCAAAGGCGCATCCCTTTTAGCCCTGTAACAGAACCCAGAAGGGAGTCTGCTGGCTGGAGCGTTATCACACTTTAAACTCCTTTCCCTCAGTGCCGGTTATCTATCATTTCGCCATAGCAAACATAGACACCTATGGTGACTCTGTAATTGGCCCTCATTACAATACCAAATTACTCTGAGAGCTTGGGAACAAGGAAAAGAACAGTCATGTACACCTAGAAGGTAAGTGCTCTGACATGGAGCTAGGATATAGCAAGACACAAGCAATTATCTTTGTTTACTTACATCACTAATATTCAAAATCAAAATACATGGTCATTTAGAGTCAATAAAAAATTCTGAGCATTGAAGTCTACTATTTTTACATGACTCAAACTTGAAAATAAAGATCAAATGCAGGATTCTAGAATATTATACAAAAGACTGCCTTAAATTTTTAATTGCTTTCGACAATATATTTTAACTTACGTATTTTCTACAAATGCATGATTTGTCGAGAACAAGTGAAAAAAAGACTTAATGACAATGGCAGCCAGCACTTGAGTTTAGCAAAGCCATTAGTAGCTCACAGAAAACGACTTAAACATGGTATTCACAGTTTTACCACAAAACTCTTTTTCTTGAGTACCTTTAAAACATAAACAGTGAAGAAATTCCACACAGTTCTTCAGCTAATGAAAAAGAACTTGAATGGCAACAAATGCGACTACAGAATTTCAAGAGTGATTTTGATTAAGTCTATATTTTCTTCCTTACTCTGAACAAGTCACTCAAGCTTGTGCATAGAACCTCTTATACTGTAGTCTCTTCTACTACAAAGTTAAATAGCTGTCAAAATGTCTTGAATAGGCCTGAAAAACCAGAGTAAACTCTCAACTGGTTAAAATAAAACACTGAGAAAGAAAGAACAATGAAACATAATTTATTCATATTCTGTGGTAGGAGGTGACCATCAGTGAAACAAAACTCTTGGGACTCTGACTCACAGTCTTCTATGTAGAGTCAACTCTGATAAAATAACAGACGAAAAATTTTTCAAAATATACTACCACTGTTCACTTTATATACTGGTTCGCTGAATATTTCTGAGTATAATCTCATATTTACAACTTCAATTTTTAAGCACATTAGCTACACTAATTATAGACTCCAAAAATAATACTGCCCAGAATTAAAATGGTATTTACAAACGCATCTTAGGGCAGTCTACCACCTTAAATTCATACCACACCCATTTCCCTAGAAAAACTTAAGACCATATGAGACAATGTTTTAAACTTAATAATCTCACATAATTTTTTGAAAAAATATGTACTAATTAGAATTATAAATTAGAACAATCATGTATTTCAGTATTAAAAAATTTCAGAATTTGCTCAGTTTAAACTATACTTAAATATATAAAGTATACTAGTTAGATCTAATTAGATAAGGTTCTTAAAACATCTTTACCCCTTCATCTGATATCATCCATGTTCAACTACTTTGGGTAGAGGGATTTAAAAGAAAAAATGATTATATCTGAATACAACAGAAATTAATATCTATAAGTTTTAAAACCAAAACATATCAGTTTAAATGTGAGTCAAGATTTTCTTATGGCAAAATATTTTTCAAAAAATATCAAAGCCAGTAATTAATTTGATTTTCATATTGCTTAATGGTCATTAAAAAATACATAGAACATGTATCAAGAAATTTGAACCTTTTCAGCCTTATTTTTTTTCCCTTTAAATCAAAGTAATCTTACTCACATGTTTTCCGTCCAGCAACTCCATGCATTTTTCGTTTCTGTTGAAGTTTCCCACTACTTCAGGATGAACACAGGTATGATCCCTGCTGGAAAGAATAGTCATCGGGACCCCTGAGTAAGCCGTCTTACGGAGCTCTCTAGTAATCTGAGCAATCTGCTTGTGTGTTCGTGTCCCAAAATAAATTTTAGGTCTCTTGGATTGTCCCCCGTGATCTTTCTTAATGGTCTTTGCGGACTCTTCGTTATTTCCTTGTTTAGCAGAACAATAGCACCTGGAACAAAGGCCATCAGGCTGAAACAAGGGAAGAAAACAGAAACTGTCTAGGCCGCCACCGCAAAGGTAACATCTCTCACAACGTCCAAGATGCTTTCAAATGTTAGTCTCTAAATCCACCACTGAAGAAACTATGCCTCATATACAAATTAGTCCTCTATCTTCTCAAACTTAGAAACAGTGTTTCCACACCTACATTTTCTCTGACATATCATACTGACTCTTCAATTCCAAATGTTTAAAGTACATTTTAACCCTTCTTTCATAATTTATAGTTTTTAAATGATATGAAAGACTGAAAAATCATCAATTTATCTTGGGTCTCGTGAACTTGTGGCATTATAGAACTGATAATTTTTCTCACAGCACAGCTCAAATATGGTACATGTTTTAAAAAAGGCATTCGATAGATGGTTAACAAAAGAATAGATATAACAAACTGAATCTTAGGCATCACTACAAAAAGTAAAGAAAATTATTCTCTAGTAAAGGCAAGAAAATGAATGCAAAAATATCAACATTTTACAGTGAGTAAAAACAGGCTGCTTTCATGGAACAAGTATGTCTGAAATCCAATTGCATATGTGAAATGAAAACCCACCAGAAAACTGTTACCAAAATAGCTCATCCCGGACAAGCTCACTAGTAATTCACTATCGTAAGTTAAATCATGTAAATGTCTCTTTAAATACAGCAATGGAACTCAAGAATACAGTTTACAATTTACCTGATTTTAATTCCTGTTTCCAAATTCTGCCCATGCCTCATTTTTTTTTTGCAAGTTTAATGCTATGAGAATTCACAGATTCTTAATAAACACTCCCTTCAAAGCTCTCATTCCTCCACAAAATGAGACAGAACGAAGCCTCATGTAAGAGAAATGTAGTGAAACAGTCACTGGTAGGGAAAAGGGTAAGCAGCACAACCATTTAAAAGAATTTACACTGGAAATAGTCAGTTTTGTAGAACAAATACTCTACTTACTGCATTAAAAAAATTGTAATCAGTAAGATTAGCCTTTATAAACAAATGATAAGTCATAGTATGTTACACCACAATACTGGAGATCAAGCTGTCTTTTAGCCTCAGTTCAGTGGAAAAGCAAGTTCAAATTACCCCTACTCTCACTCAACCTTGTCCACCATTAAATATTACAATACATGATAGAATGGATGTAAATGTGACCCTTCTGGGGCTGTCACTCACTAGGATAAAAGGTTCACTGATGTGCCAAATAAACATTCAGTCAAAGCAGATAAAGTTACAGTCATGCTGGAATTGTTACATTCCCCTCTCCGGTTGCCAGTAACAGCAGATTTCATTACAGAGTGCTGCCACATTAAATAGCCAGTTCCAAATATCCTGCCTTCTATATTGAATAATTACTTATTCACTGAAAGGATAAAAGAAGAGTTATGAATGGGGCCCTTGTCAACAGTGAAGCAGGAAACAGCTGACGTGTGGTTTATATTACATATGCAATATCTAACAACTTATACTCACAGAGAAAATGGAATGCAAATTATATCATGATATTTGCACTGAATTCTTTTTTAGTTTCTATAGCGAGCACTTTAATTAATTAACATACTAAGATAACTGCAAGTACAGAATTAGTTTACTTTTTCATACTTTCAGACTTTTTACTCAATTATGCTACTTCTCTTCCTATAATGCTGTTGAATTTACTTGACTATTAGACTGTTAGGACTCATTAAATCATTGTGTTCTATATGGATATATTATACAGAACCCTAAAAGTAATTCATTAAAATGGCTCTCAAGGCTTAGAAAACTTCTTTTTGAGAGAATACTTTTCAACATTAATTTCACTTAATATTTACTACCAACTTCTTTTAAGTTCACCTTTTTCCTGACTCCCTCTCAAAAAACAAGATACAGAAATATATAAAATAAATCAACTACTACAAATGCCTTCGTATTTAATTTACAGATCTTCACATATATATGAACATATTTTTCATATAAATATTTTCAAACAAACACTACCATATAGTTCTACAACTTGCTATTTTGTATTCATATTTTTAAATGTTAACATGGATGAATTTGGCCTTAATAAATCAGTTCTCATCTTTAAATGTTATGTAGTGGCTCTACTAACAAAAGTTCATGATTAAAAAAAATTTAAACAGAATAGATTTAGATACCACCAATTTTTTACATCATTAATTCAGAAAAGTATAAACCATGGATATTTTCACATGAAATGTGTTTTGTTTGTTAACTTTTAAAGTGATCTGAAAT
The DNA here is from genome assembly GCA_036184795.1 of Tokudaia tokunoshimensis. NCBI lineage: Eukaryota > Metazoa > Chordata > Mammalia > Rodentia > Muridae > Tokudaia > Tokudaia tokunoshimensis. The sequence continues at coordinate 35,609,903 of BTHU01000010.1, read as the reverse complement.
AATTCTGAATCTATGAATTCAAGGTAGATGCCTTAAGACAGTTCTCAGTGGGGAGTCAGACAAGGAAAAAATAAGACTTAAATTACGACAGTTGCGTCTTGTTCCTATGTAGTCCAGAGGTCACTACTTAAAGGATGTAAGAGAATGTTTGAAGATGGAAAGCGGCATGACATCAGAATGGGGGCTCTTCAATAAGCATTTAGCTAATAACAAAAGGAGCTGCTTGAACCGAAATTATTAACTTTCAACACTGAAAGAATACACGAGATAGGATCTTAATAATAGCAATGACAGGAGATCAGAACACTCCTTGACCCGTGAATAAGGTGCTACTTATTCTATGTCCACTCTCTGAAACCTTTGGACTTGGGAGTATTGAAGCAATCAGATGAATTTAGCAGCCTCATTGCCTATTTCTCCTGCTAATAGATTTATGTTTCATGGAATGGTTGCTTTTGCCTATGCTCTTTAAATTTATAAAATTTCTATCAGGTCACTACAAAAATAAAATGAAAAGCTATAAACTCTCATCCAGTGTACTGAAGGCTAGCAGGTGAAACACCTGTTCTCCAAAACTTGTCAACTCTACGGCCTTTAAATGTCAGTAAGTTATGATCAAGCTCTGTAAAAATGGCTTCCTCTTCACATCTAGAAAGTATCTTTACTTCAACAGAAGACTAGAAAACCCACAATCTATAGCAGCAAAAGTGCAGTATCATTTAAAGAAAAACACAGAGACACCTGTGGAGGAGACAGAACTCACCTTCAGAAATTCCTTTCAATTCTTGGCCAACACTGTTCTTAGGGAGTTAGAAACCAAGAATTATTAGAAAAATTTTCCTCGTTTAATAATTTCTAGTTCCTTTCTTGTCCTATTGTATAAAGATATACCTAAAGTCTTTGAAAAGATGAAGGATTACAAGTCTGATTATGAGAGAAGGGCCAGCTGCTGAGTCTTACCACTATTCCTTGCATAAGGCTGTGAGGAGCAGTTCCCAGTGCAGCACATAAACATCAGCTGCTTAAGTACCACAGCTCTGCAAACTTTCCCAACACACCTCCTTTAAAACAGTATGCTTAACCACTTGAAAAATGAAATCAGTAAGGCCACGAAATTTTAGAAAAAGGAAAATTAGGAAATAGAAATTAATGTCACTGCCAACAGTGAGGCAGGAAACAAACAGCATTAGTTGGTGCCACATATACTGAAATAACGGGATCACAGAGAAAATGGGAAGCAAATTATATCATGATATTTTAACTGAATTCATCAAATTACTCTGATACTCTGTGTACTGCAGGACTTCTAAAAGGAGATTATGGATTGAATAGTCTTTGGATAAAGACGAACAAAAAGAGCATATTTACTACGAACAAAACAAATTTTAGGTACCGTGTGGTGGCACACACTGGTTATTCAGCACTTGGTGAGTGTAGCAGGAGTATCAGCAGTTCAAGGGTATCCTCAGCTACATAGCAAGATTGAAGACAGTCTGGATTGAAACTCAGTCTGAAAATGCAAGTGTGCACTTGCATATTCTCTCTCTCCTCCCCCCACCTCCCTCCCTCCCTCTCTCTCTCCCTCTCTCTCCCTCCCTCTCTCTCTCTCTCTCTCTCCCTCTCTCTCTCTCTCTCACACACACACACACACACACACACACACACACACACGAAAGGAAAAGCAAACTACATGGAGAGACTAAATTAAATAGTAATCCCCATTTCCCTAACTTCCCAGATGTGCAGCTATTTTGTCCCACTACAATTTCCTTAAGGACAGCAGCTCATATTTCTTCGCATAACACATTCACTGAATGTGGAAGTATAACCTAAACTACTTCCCTTGGAGGACTATGACTCAGTGTCCCAAAACAAACTACTATAGCCTAATATCACATTTTAAAAGTCTGATAAATATGTAAGTCCTAATTTAAAGTGGCTTAAATATGATAAAGATATTTCAAAAATCAAATGACTAGCTTTTTAAAGCAAAAGCACAGGATAATTTACTACTCTTTGAGGTTAAAACAAATCATCTTAGGCTGGTGTTTGCGGCAGTTTTGATGTGGGTAGCACATGCATATCCTAAGAGGTTCAATAGTAATAACTACCACTTGTTAAAGCTGTCCCTGGACGAGGCACTCCACATGCAGTATCACATTCCGTCCATCCATTCAGTCAAGAAACATTAGAACTCCTGGTCCCACCAAGCCAACCAGAAGACAATGACAAGGGCCACCCAACCTCATCTACAAAAAAAGCTTCTCTCTTTACTTGCCTTACAGGGGGCAGTTGGAAAGTTTATCAATGCTAGTTTCATGAATTACAGAATTGTTTCTAGTTTGTTCTATGTGCATTATTTTCTGATGCAATTGAAAATATTCCTAAGGATAAATTATGATTTAAAGTATACAGCTTATAAAAATTACTTAAACTTACATTTAAATTAGATATTGTCTATCAAGATCCATGATAAGTATAACAAAAGAGTGGAAGAAAAGGATTGTTCAATTAATAAACTCTATACAAAGAGTCAAGAAACTTTTCTTTTCACCAGCAAATGTTTTTCATCAAGGGCTAGAGAATAAATATTTCAGGTTTTGAAGGCTATAAGGTCATTGTTCCTATATTTAAAAAAAAAAAAAGCCCATGTGATTCAAATGTGAGTAAGGTTTTTTGGGGGTGTTTTTTTTTTTTTTTTTTTTTTTTGAGGCAGAGTCTCACTTTGTAGCCCAGGCTAACACTAAGCTCTCTGAAACCCAAAATGGTTCCAAACTTGATCCTTTTGTCTCAGCCTCTAGAATACTGACATTATAGGAACACACTATCCTCCCCCTTAGAAAAGGATATATTTATTCTTTGTTTGCTTAGTGTTATTTTATATGTATAAACGTTTTACCTGCATATATGTATATGCATCACATGTGTGCCGCTGCTCAGGGAGGTCAGAGGAAGTCATCTGATCCCCGGGAACCAGAGTTATGGATGGTTATGAGCTGCCACGTGGTGCTGGGAATTGAACTTGAATGTTCTGCAAGAACAAGTGCTCTTAACTGCTGAGCTATTTGTCCAGTGCCAGGAAAGGTTTTTTTAAAACAATAAACCAATAGCAAAAATAAATAAAAACATAATTTCATTAATATGTAAAAAAAATATTTAAAAAGACATCTTTCTTAGGACCTTAGATGCCTATAACCTCGACAATTCCACTTACTCCAGAAGCTGAGGCAGGAAGAGTCCAAACTGATCCAAAGCTAGCTTGGTAACTTAGCAAGACCTTACCTCAAAGCAAAAAGGGTCTGGGTACTGTAGTTCAATGGTAGAGTGGTTGCATAGGTTCAACAGACAACGCCCAGAATTACAAAGAGAAAAGCAGCCAGCAGCAGCAGAAGAACAAGAAATGCCTCCCTAGGTAAATAAGGTAAAAGGAAGGCGGTGACTAAGAAAAAATATTTGCAATGATTAAAAATAAGTAAAGGTATCTAAAATAAGAATTGTGATAAATATACTTAAAAAGGCAAACCTAGTGGACAGCAAGAAATAGGGAAATCACACTAGACGAAAGTGGAAAGGCCAATGAGTACTTGAAAACATTAACAACCTAATGCTTTGCCCATCTCAGTAATTAGGAAAATGCTAATTAAAACTACAATTTCCCAGCACTAGGGAGGCAGAGGCAGGCAGATTTCTGAGTTTGACGCCAACCTGGTCTACAGAGTGAGTTTTAGGACAGCCAGGACTACAACTAACCAACCAAACCAAAACAAAGAAAACATCGAAATTTCCCCTTTACCCACCAGACTGGGTGTTGGAAAGGGTGTGAAACAGCTCTCATAAGGGATGAATGCACACACAAACTGACAGACCCACTTTGGAAAACACAGTGAAATCATATAGTGGAAAACACTAGTGAAATAAAAGATACAAAAATTCCTTGGGGGCTCGAGAAATGGCTCAGTGTTTACAGTGCTTGCTGTTCTTCCAGAGAACCTGAATGTGGTTCCCAGCACCCACACTGGTTGGCTCACAATGGCCTGTTAACTCCAGAGCCAGAGACCTAACACCCTCTCTTAGCCTCTCTGCACACACTGGATCCACACACAGACAAACATGCATACGTGCAACTAAAAATAAAACTTTAATAAAATAATTTTAGACCCAGGATTAGACCACCAGTACATATGTTAGATAAATCTTTAAATATGAACACAGTTACAAAAGGGATATGATATGTCCCATTGTTTTTTGTTTTGTGAGACAAGGCATTTACTCTGTAGAAGCTTGCCTGGAACTCACTACTTGCATAGGCTGGCCTCAAATTCATAGAAACCTTTCTGTCTTAGCCTCCCTAGTGCTGAGGTACGAACCACCATGTCCAACCTCATTGTTTTAGTAGTGAGGAGAATAAGGTACATCTTTCAATAGAATAAACAATCAATAAGGGCTTCCCCAACCAATGAAAAACATATATAAAAATAAACTATAACATTATGTATAAGCATATAACAACATAGCAAGTTGAGAATAACTTAACTGTAACTCTCCAAAAGTGCCAAATAAATCAAAGGCAGGAATAAAAATATGAAATTTTTGCTTTGTTTTTACAAGACAGGGTTTCTCTGTGTAGCACTGGCTGTCCTATAACTTACTCTGTAGACCAGGCTGGTCTTGTATTCACAGAGTTTCCTGTTTCTGTCTCCCTAGTGCTGGGACTAACAGTATGCACCACCAACACCTGGCAAAATATGGAAGTTTTAGGTAGAGAAGAGGAAAGACTACTACAGTAAATAATCACAGGCAAAGAACACATATGGGTTAAAAGAGGTCTGGGGGGGTGGGGGTAACTCAGTGGATAGAGTACTTGCCTAGCATGGACAAAACTCTAGGCCCAACCTCCAGCACACACATCTGTAACTGTACAACTTGGGAAGTAGAGGCAGGAGGACCAGAATTTCAAGGTAAACCTGAGAGATTTTTGGTTTTGTTTTGTTTGAGAGATTTTTTTGTGTCTGTCTGTTTTTCCTGAGACATGGTTTCACTGAGTGACCCTGACTGGCCTGGAAGTCATTATGTGTAGACCAGGTTGGCCTAAAACTCAGAGATCATCCTGCCTCTGCCCTACAAGCAGTAGGATTAAAGGTATGGAATACCTATGCTGGGCCTAGAAAAAAAGTTTTAAAAATAGTGATTGTATAACTGTTATCAGGTGCTCAAAAGGGATTATGACTAATTTGGGTGAGGGAGGGCTTTAGTTTACAATTTGTCAGATTTTACAGTGGAAATGAAATAGCAACAGCATTTCCTTGACAACCAACTTGGCCAAACACATTTATTCTAGGCAGGAATAAAAAAGGTGATAGTCAAGATAAGATAATTTCATAGAGGTTTGACCACTGCTTTTAAACCCACCTCAGTTTTACTATTCATCAATTATCTAATATAAGGCTAAGAAAACTTGAGATGTGTTCTAATTGTATTTTATTTTCTATTTTCTACTGTCAAAAAGACAATCAAAAGGAATTCTTCAAGTCACTGCAAAATCCACAATAAATATAAAGGTCAAGTTCAAAATCTTAAATTTAACTAAATGAAAATACAGAAACATACAGGAGGACCAGAGGACCAGGAGAATGATGGAAACATGCAGTAGCTGGGGTATGGGTGTGGAGAATCTCTAGGAAGTCCCAGAGACTCCAAGAACTCAATGTGGTTGACCTTAGCCAAAATGCCCAACAGTGGGGATATGGAACCTGAAGAAACCTCCTCCAGTAGCCAGACAGGACCCCCAGTGGAGGGGTGAGGATACCAACTCGCCTACAAAATTTTCAACCCCAAACTGCTCTGGTCTAGAAGAAATACAGGGATAAAATGGAGCAGAGACTGGAGGAATGGATGATAATTGACTGGCCCAACTTGGGATTCATCCTATGAGTAGGCACCAATCTCTGACACTAATTACTGATGCCATGTTGTGCTTGCCTAGCGTTGACTGAGACAGATGCAGATACCCACAGCCAAGCATGGGACAGAGGTTGGGGACCCCTATGGAAGAGTTAGGGTAAGGAGTGAAGCAACTAAGTAAAAAGAGGCAACCCCATAGGAAGACCAAAAGTATCAACTAACCTGGACCCCTGGGAGCTCTCAGAGACTAAGTCATCAACCAAAGAGCATACAAGGGCTGGTCTGGGGTCCCTGGCACATATGTAACAGAGGACTACCTTGTCTGGCCTCAGTAGGAGAAGATGCACCTAATCCTGTAGAAAATTGATGTCCCAGGGAGGTATACCGGAGGAGAGGGGCAGCATTTGGGATTAAATAAATAATTAATTTTAAAAAATAAATAACAGCAAAAAAGAAAATACAGAACATTTTCTTTTTCTTTAAGACTTATTTTTTATCTGTATGTGTTTATGAATATATGACATGTATGTGTGGGCAACTGAGGAGGGCCAGAAAAAGGTGGCTTTGAAACTGGAGTTACAGGCTATTGTGACCTGCCTGATGTTGGTATTGGGAACTGAGCTCTGAAAACTGAAAAACCAGGAAGCATCCTTAACCACTGAGCCATCTCTCCAGCCCTGCCCTGTTTTTATTAAATGTATTCTTTGATAATTTCACTCATGTACCTCACACACCTGGTTACTCTTGTCCCCCAACTTCCCCCCTCCTCTTTTACCCTGGAAGACCCCTCCTCCCTACTAGCCTTTCTCACACTCAGGGCTGTGTTTTGTGATCGCTTCAGTTTAACCAGGGCTGGCTGTGTGACCATGGGTTTACTGTAAAAAGCCACACATACAAAGAGGCATTAGTAAAAGGTCAATTAACATAGAATTATAATACAAACTGTGAGGCATAAAAAGGATTACTGTTAACTTTATCAACCATTTGCTGCTTTATACACCATCTAAACAGATTCCAAATGCCTGTTGTACAAAATCTTACATAAGCACACACTTCAATAAGATAGTGTGACGTAACTATACCTTTCAATCATTCTTTAAAAAAAAAATTAAACAGTAGTACTCCACTGCCAGCTTCATGATTAAACTGCACAAAGCAGCTGTTTATCCACTCACAGCAACCAGCAGGTGAACCTGATTCAATATTTATCACAGGCTTTCACAGATCACTGCTAACCAAGCAAACGTTTTAATTAAGTTGGAACTTGCTTCAAAGAGCTCATTCAAGATGTCAATCAGCAGGTATGGGATCAGATACAGTGTCAGGTGAGAGTGTGTAATACAAATCCACAACTTTCTTCATCCCATCTCTGTAAATTAGCCTGCTCTAAAGTTCAGACTCTGATTGTGACAGACTGCCAGTCTCCTGGAATGTGTAACTGAAGTCACTCAAATTCTATTGTGAAGGTTGTAAGCAATATGTTAAACTGCAATGGGCTAGCACATTAAGACAGATCCTTTTCACGGTTGTTTTTTGATACCGTAAGTGTTTGTTACCTTATGCTCCACTTACTGTTTACTTTCTTGCCTAGTGTAAATGGAAATTCCTCAACACAGTTGCCCTAGTTTCTGTAGTCTTGTTTCAGTAGAATTAATCAAAAAAATCCAAAGTAGGATAATTTTTATCTAAGTTTACATAAGAAAAATTCATGCAATAAGGAGTCTCACTTTAACAAACATACCACAAAGACTTACCTGTTATAATGCAAAACTCTTCCTGATAGCACTATATGCAGATACAACTATAGCAGTAAGTCCTGAAAGAGCAATGAACCCCACTGAGTGGCTTTGTGAAGTTTATTGAAAAAATAAAATAAAAAGCTGGCATAGTCTATAATCCCAGCATGCAGGAGACTGGCAGAAAGATTCCAAATTCAAGGCCATCTTGGAATATACAACCAGAAATGATATCAAAAAGCCAGATATGGTGCTGCACACCTATAATCCCAGCAGTGGGGAATAAATAGCAAGATGATCAGGAATTCAGGGCCAGGCTGGATACATTAGATCTTATCTAAAAAGAAAATGAAAAAGGTGGGGGAATGAAATTCCTTACAGAGGACTACAGAAAAATTTAAGTGAAGTTTCTCAACTCACCACTTTGCAATTCTCACAACTGATTACATGACTCAGACAAGCTGCCTAAGTGGATGTTAAAATCATTGGGTGAGAGATGGCTCAGTGGTGAAGAAAAGCACTAGCTAATTTTCCAGAGGACTGGAGTTTAATTCCCAGCACCCACATGGCAGTTCACACTGTCTGTAACTCTGGTCCCAGGGGATCTAACACCCTCACACAGACATACAGCAGGCAAAACACCAATACAAATACAATTAAAAATAAAGTATTTTAAAAAATCATTGGGTTAGCTAGATCTGGTGACCCACACCTCTAATCCAAGGTGAGTTTGAGGCCAGCTTGGATTACATAGTGAGTTCCAGGACAGCCAAAACTGTATAGTGAGACCCTGTCTCAAATAACCACCACCAGTAACAAAGAAATTATTGAATGAAAAGCTGTTGGGGAACAATACAGTCACATAATTTCAAAGATCACTTGTGAGACTGGAGAGATGGTTCATCAGCTAATTGCAAGTGCCACACTTGCAGAGGACCCAAGTTTGGTTCCCAGAATATATATGACCACTTATAACTCCAGTTACAAGGTATCTGACACACTCTTCTGGGCTTCTCAGACACTAGCACATGGTGCACATACATACTTGTAAGCACACAAAAATAATCGCGAAATAAATAAATAGCCGTGTGTGGTGCCACATGCCTTTAATCCCAGCACAGGAGGCAGAGGTAGATAGATTGATGGCTGTGAGTTTGAAGTCAGTCTGGTCCATATAGCAAGTTCTAGACCAGTCAGGCATACATAGTAAGGCCCTGTTTTAAAATAAACACTTTTAAAAAGTTACCCAGGAATTAATCAGCAATTATGAAAGCTTTAACCAAGTGGTTAAATTCAGCATCAACAGTGTTGAAATAAGCCAAATATTCATGCTTATACTCCAAACACTTAGGAAAGCTAAGACAGAAACATCAAGTTTGAAGCCAGCCTGGGTCACATAGAAAGTTCTAGGCAAGCCTAGACTACACAGTGAGATCTGACCTCAAAACAATAAAAAACAATTGTAAGACAAAGTGTCTTATATGCACCCTGACACATATAAGAAACCTAGTTCTGAGTTCACCTTGATTGTAGAGCCAATAATCAAGGCTGGGATATAGATCAGCATTTGCTTAACACAGTTGAGACATGCTCAATACCTATCAAAGTATAAAAAAATACAAACAAGGCATGAGAAAGAACATGGAAAGAGAAATAATGATAAAAAGACACAATACATTTATGTGTACATGGTTGAACAAACTGTACACTTATGATATGTACACCTGTACATTTCAAAAGTACTTAAAAATACTACCCCTCAAGACTGGAAGTGATTTTTATTTTCTACTTTATAATATTTGGGTCCTATAACTTTTTTCTGTCTGAGTGTCTTACCTGCATATATGTATGTACACCACTGCATGCAGGAGCCTGCAGAGAACAGAATGGGGCATCAGATCCCCTGGAACTGAAGTCACAAGCAGCTGTGAGCCTCCATGTAGGTACTGAGAATGGAACCTGCATCCTCTGCAAGGATAGCAAGTGCTCTTAACTGCTGAGCCTCTCTCAAAGGCCCATTTTGGTATTTTTCAGACTTTTTCAATGAATCATTTTAAATTAAATACGAAAGCAATATGATGCTATTAACTCATCTTTTACACACTGACCAAAATGCTATCAATAGAACTTACACAAAATCATTTTGTGGGCTGGGGAGATGGTTCAGTTGATTTTCAAGTATGAGGACCTAAGTCTGACCCCTAGAGCCCACATAATAAAGCTGAAGTGCACATATAATCCTGGGTCTGGGATGAGGAAAACATGATCACTAGGATTCGCTAAGCAGCAAGCCTGGCCTAATCTGTGCACTCCAAGACAATGAAAACACCCTGTCTCAATAATCAAGGTGGATGACATCAGACAAATGATACACACATGCACACACACACACACACACACACACACACACACACATCTGCAGGAGCACATAAACATAAACACAACATACAAAATTGTTTTGCTTCTATCGTGGACAGTGAAAATTAGTTGTCATCATCTACACACAAACCTCTAACACAGTGCCTTACCCAACAGAATTTTCTCTAATGATAGATGGTCTGATATCTGACTATTCAAACGCTGTTGCCTGTCACAGGAGGTGTATTAGCACAATACAGCTGAGCTGTCGTCGTTGGCACTCTTGGACCCTGTAAAGGTTGTTATCAGCTTTAAATTGGAGTATGTTTCATCAGCACTTCTAGACTTGTTCTGGTGTCAAATTTTAATCAGCAAAAACTATGATCAGCAGTGCACTTAACATAAAATTCTGAACTCTTAACATCTTGGTCTTTCTTAAGTCAGCCTATTGAATATTGCTTCTTTCAGTATTGGAGTTTGTCAGGTCAGCTTTGCTTCTTTCATTATGAGCACACCTCTGAGTGGTGTGTCCACACTAACAGAGATAGATACCTTTAATACACGATCAAGATCTGCATGTTAGCTTTATGAAGAGCTTTTCCATATGCAACAGAACTTCAACAGTTTATCTTTGTTTCCTCACCTCTCAGGTGGCAGCCACTCTACCACCACCCTCCCATCTACTCTCTAACAGCCTCAGTCCTCATGCTATGAATATAAATGCTTCCTTTTTTGCTAATTACCATGACTTACAGGAATATTTGCAGGCCTTTTCAGACATTTACAACAACAAATATGTAAGCCACACAGTGAAGGAAACAGTGAGTGATGCAATAGGAGCTTGGCCCCATGTCGAATCTCAGGAGGAATCTGACATTCATGCACCACCCTCCACCTGCCAGTTTATTAGCCTTTGTGGGTGCGCTTGTTTGGGGTAATGTGGGTACACATGAAAAAGATGTATCACAGCTGAAGAGATATAGCACGAGGTGTGTCATGTTCCCTCCTACACTGTGCCCTGCAAACACTGCATCCATCTGTGGTCCTGTTTTGTTTCCTTGTCTTTCATGGCTTTTATTAACTCACACGCATTCACTTGTCTTCTGGTTCACTGAAGCAGTAAGTCAGATAAGGTTGTCCATGTGTCTGTCAAAGCCACTGGCCATAAAGAAGGGCACTCTCAACCAAGGTGATTGATATTGTCATCTTCATGTACCTTATAGGATTTTAGGACAGCTGACCTAAGCATCTTTGTCATAAGCTCATTTTTCTTATAAGTGGTATATGACCATAAAGTCTCCAGAAAAAAATAGAACAAAAAGTTCTTTTGGATGTTGAAGTCAAAGTATATTTATTCTTCAGCAAAGATCAGCCTTTGCTGATCCAGAGAAATTCCTTCCTTATCCTGGATCTTGGCCTTTGGTCTTCTCCTAAGTTTTCGCAAAGATTTGCATCTTGAGCTAGAGAGGTGGCTCAAGCATGGACACTGCTTTCTGCTCTTCCACAGGACACAGGTTTGATCACTAACACCCATGCTGCACTGTTCAAAACTGCCTGAAACTCCACTTCCAGGGACCTGACTCCCTCTTCTGGCCTCCACAGGCACAGGCATACACATGGCACACATTCACACAAACATACAAGTAAATTAGAATAAAAGATAAATCTTAAAAAAAGAAATCTACCTTAACACACTTGGTGGCACACACCTTTTAATACAAGCATTCAAAAGGCAGAGTCAGGCAGATCTCTGAAATAACTTCTGGCGTCAATAACTAAGCCTGAAATAAGCTGGAACAAGAGTTGGCAGTATTTTCTCTAAAGGGCAAAGAATGAAGACTTTAGGCTTTATGTGCTGTAGAACCCACTCAATGCCTTTCATTCTACACGGCTCTAGTTGAGGCAGTCTCAAATTTTGTGTCAGGTTGGCCTAGAACTCCCAAGTGCTGGTATTAAGTATAGCACTATGTTTGGCCCCCAACTCTATTGATGAAGAACAAAGTATAACAAATAATGTCTAGTAGATTCTAAACTATTCCAAAACACATACACACAAACCAGTTAACAAGAGGAAAAAATATCTTTATAGCAACAGGTATCCCAATAGGTCATCCTGTCACAGCTATTGACACATACAAAAAAATGTATCAAAATCCAGGTGTCAAAATAAGCTAGTAAAAAATCAGAATTAAGCCGGGCAGTGGTGGCGCATGCCTTTAATCCCAGCACTTGGGAGGCAGAAGAAGGTGGATGTCTGAGTTCAAGGCCAGCCTGGTCTACAGAGTGAGTTCCAGGACAGCCAGGGCTACACAGAGAAACCTTGCCTCAAAAAACCAAAAAAAAAAAAAAATCAGAACTAAGTCTTTACTATGACCATAATGTAATTGAATTTTTAAAAAGCTATGAATTGTATATTTCATGAAAAGAGTATATGTATTATATATACTAAAATGCAAAAATAACCACAAATTCCTGGTGCTTTCTCAATATTACCCAACTCTTCTCACAGAACAATAAAACCCACCCCTTATGTCTGTTCTTACGATTTGTATTTGCTGACATTAGAAAACTCAGCAGAGACTCAAAAAGCTCTTGCATTGTGTGGTTTGTTTTCTTGCTTCTCTTAAAACCTAAGGTCACTAAGTAGTAGTAGCCATCTAGACAAGGACAGCTAGCCATACTAATGTCCTACCAACAATAAGCTCCTTGAACCGAGGCTGATTTTAACGACCTACCCACTGATCATAACACAGAAGGTCAACTAACATTAGCACAGCTGAGACTGAGACTAGCCAAAATACAGTTCCTAAAAGTAAGCTAAATAATGTTCAGTTTGTCCCACAGCATGGACAATTATGTGTATGTTCATATACATGTACACAAGTACACACACAAAAGCAGAGAGCAGGCAAACATCAGGGGTTGAAAGAAGGAATAGCTGAATTAAGAATTAATGTTAATAAACCTTTTCATATGTTTTGACAGTTTCCAAGTTTTCTTTAATAAATAGATTCGACTTTTATTTTTTTTTCATTATCCAAATGTTGACACTTATTTTATAAAGGAGGGAAATCAAAGAATAAATATAGAACACAAAAACAAAGGAATATCTTTGATATCCAAAAAGTCTACATAAGGAAAATACAGCTACCTCGTAAGCAATATTAAAATTGTCTCGGGGACAAGGGAAGTGTGAAGCCAGGAGTAGGAAGGAAGAAGGGCCTGGGGTACATTCTCAACATACATTATATATTGTACTTTGTTTTTTTTTTTTCTTTTTTTTTTATTTATTTATTTTTTTTTATTTTATTTTTTTAATTTACATTCCAAATCACTTCCCCTTTCCCGTTTCCTCCCTCCCCGAAAGTCCCATAAGCCCCCTTCCCTCCCTCTTTTCTCCATTCAACCCCCTCTCATTACTCTGTCCTGGCGTTCCCCTACATCCAGTCTTTCCAGGACCAGGGGTCTCTCCTTCCATCTTTTTAGAAATCTATTGATATGCTGATTGTGTCTAGGGTATTCTGAGATTCTGGGTCAATATCCCCTTATCAGTGACTGCATACCATGTGTGATCTTTTGTGATTGGGTTACCTCACTAAGGATGATATTTTCAAGTTCTGACCATTTGCCTAGGAATTTCGTGAATTCATTGTTTTTAATTGCAGAGTAGTATTCCATTGTGTAAATATACCACATCTTCTGAATCCATTCCTCCGTTGAGGGACATCTGGGTTCTTTCCAGACAGAGGGCTAATATCCAAGATATACAAAGAACTCAAGAAGTTAAACTCCAGAGAGGCAAGTAACCCTATTAAAAAATGGGGTACAGAGCTACACAAAGAGTTCTCACCTGAAGAATATCTAATGGCTGACAAGCACCTAAAGAGATGTTCATCATCCTTAGTCATTAGGGAAATGCAAATCAAAACAACCCTGAGATTCCATCTCACACCAGTCAGGATGGCTAAGATCAAAAACACAGGAGACAGCAGTTGTTGGCGAGGATGTGGAGAAAGAGGAACACTCCTCCACTGCTGGTGGAATTGCAGGCTGGTACAACCACTCTGGAAAGCAGTCTGGCGGTTCCTCAGAAAACTGGGCATGACACTCCCGGAGGATCCGGCTATACCACTCCTGGGCATATACCCAGAGACTTTACCTGCATGCAATAAGGACACATGCTCCACTATATTCATAGCAGCCTTATTTATAATAGCCAGAAGCTGGAAAGATTCGACTTTTATATTCAGAAAAAAATCATTAGAAATATAAAATGCTGGGCTGGTAAAGATGGTTTAGCAGTTAAGAACACCGGCTGCTCTTCCTGAGGTCCTGAGTTCAATTCCCAGCAACCACATGGTGGCTCATAACTATCTACAAAGGGATCTGATGCCCTCCCACTTCTGGAAAGCAGGTGTACATGCAGACAGAGAACTTATACATTTAAAAAAAAAGGCAAAAAATACAAAATTCTGGGCCAGAAAGATGGCTCCCTGGATAAAGATACCTAAGACAAGCACAGCACACACACAAACATAAATAAGTAGATGTAACAATAACTCAACAGTTAAGAACATGTACTGCTCTTTCAAAGGACCCAGGTTTGATTCCCAGCACCCACACCCCTGGCTCCAAACTGCCTGTAACTCTAGCTGCAGGGGACCTGACACTTTCTTCTGGCAGCCTTAGGCACCAGAACTCACATGCACATTCCTAACATTTTTTAAATACAAAAATTAGTTCAGGCGGGGTGTGGTGGTGCATTCTAGTTACAACACTTGACAGAGGCAGAAGGATCTCTGTGAGTTTGAGGTCAAGGTCCAGTGAGACCTTGTCACAATTAAAAAAAAATCAATTTCAAAAAGTATTTCTCATTATTTCCAGTAAATACTGAAAGTCTAAAAATACAAACATTCTTGATAATTTATTTGAAGAAATTAACAGATTTTAAGTTCTAACAGTGTGGGGATGATTACAGAGAACTAGGAAAGTGACAAACCAAAAAAAAAAAAGTCATGATTTGAGGAGATGCTAATCAAACTTAAGTGGTATTAGAATTATAATAACAAAACACCAAGCAATGAGAAAACGGAAAAGTACATAAAACTAATAACTGAAGAGAAAAGCAAAATAAGCATATTCCAAAAAAAGAGGAGCCGGGCGGTGGTGGCGCACGCCTTTAATCCTAGCACTTGGGAGGTAGAGGCAGGCAGATTTCTGAGTTCGAGGCCAGCCTGGTCTACAGAGCGAGTTCCAGGACAGCCAGGGCTATACATAGAAACCCTGTCTCGAAAAACCAAAAAAAAAAAAAAAAAAAAAAAAGAGGAATTTCAGAATGGACAAGGAAAGGCTTAGAGGTCGCTGGCTTAGGAGTAAAATGAGCAAAGAGCACAGCCAGAGCAGGGCCTCTTGCTTCTGTTTGAAGCTATGTGGGGCTCTTTGGTTTTTACTGTATACATATACATTGGGAGAGTCCAGAAACCAATCCAAATGTATATAACAACTTAAAATAGCAAAAAATTTAAAGAGAGATTATTCTGGGAAAAACAGATTTCTACTTAAAAAACATAATTAGAGCCTACCCTCACACATTAAATACTAAAAGAGACAGTCAGGCTTCTGCGGGCACCCCACACATAAGGCAAAATAATACAAAAAGGTTATTCTCTAACTGCTACACATGTACTGTGATCAGCTCTAACTCACAGACTGACAACTAAAGACCAGTTGGTTCTACTGGCTTCAAACTAGCTATGGAGCCCCAGATTGGCCTTCAATTCATAATCCTCCTGCTTCAGCCTCCTGCGTGGTGAGATTATAGGCCTAGACTACCCTAGCTAAAGACATTTTAATGGCTAGGCACTGGTGGCTCATGCTCTTGGGAGCAGGTGAAGGTGGAGCTCTGTGAGTTCAAGTTCAAACGTATCTTTTAATCACCAGATAACAACAAAAGCTACAAATAATAAGGGAATCATGTGTTTTTGTTTTTTTTTAAACTTAGGTCTTTTTTTTTCATTCACTTTATTCAAGAACCATGTGAGTATAAGTATAGACTCTGTGCTAGAAGCTGGGCCTAAAACATGTGAAAACAGGTATTGCACTTGTTCTTACAAACAATCTGCCAACAAGGCAAACAAGGCAGTTAAACAGACCTATGACAGGGAGCTTTCAAAACACTGCAAAGAAAATACACAGGATGCCGGGAAAACTATCAACAAAAAACTATCTTGAAGCAATCCTTACAGAGTTCTGCACACAATGTATGAACTGTGATAGCACAAATATGAACTGTCTTTTATCCCAACTCTGCAGGAATTTAACTATTCTAATCTGGCTTCTCTACTCAACAGACTTATGAGATGAACCAGTTACTTAAGACTGTACCTCAATTTTCTCTTGTAGAACTAAGGGAAACAATACCTTCCCCATAAGACTGATAAGATAGGGGGCTGGAGAGATGGCTCAGCGGTTAAGAGCACTGACTGCTCTTCCGAAGGTCCTGAGTTCCCAGCAACCACAATCATGGTGGCTCACAATCATTCCTAATGAGAAAAAGACTGATAAAATAACTAAATCAAATATTTTTGTTTTATTTTGAAACTAAGCGCAAAGATAAATTAATATCAACAAAATTCACTCACATAAAATCTGTATTTTCTAAGTGAATTAACATTTCTAAACAACTTAGAGACATGTCCTAGTACATATTAAACATCATGATATAAATAAACAGCACTATGCATATGCAGTTATAATACAGTCAACTAGTCATTTTAAATAAAATTAAAATTTAAAAAATGACTTACAAACACTTTCAGAGAAAACTGGTCATTTTTCTCATAAGATTCTAGAATACCTTTGTGTAGAACGAGACATAGGACATAGGAAGAAGGGAGGGGCAAGAGTACAGGAAAAAAATCAAAGGGGGGTTGGGGGGGAGCCCAAGGGCTCCATGGCGTCAGCTTTTGGCAAAGGTCAACAGCGCACTCTGCTGGACCTAAGTCTTTCCTACACTGAACAAAACTTGCTACTGCTTGCCACACGTTATAACTCAAATAGAATTAGTTATTAATTAGTATTTGATTCTAACATTTGCTTAATAAATAAAAACACTGGAATCAGTACAAAACATGTCTGTAATAATACTTTACTCATTATAAAGATTTACTTAAAAATATAAATCAATTCCTAAGAAAATGATTACAAATGCTGGAACAAAGCAGTGTTAAATTAACATTATATTCCCCAAAACAGTGTTTCTCTTGTCAAGGTTCTGACCACCTGAAGACTGAAGCCTCACTAGATTGTTAACATAAATTATCATAAGAAAGGAATCGCCGGGCGGTGGTGGCGCACGCCTTTAATCCTAGCACTTGGGAGGCAGAGGCAGGCGGATTTCTGAGTTCGAGGCCAGCCTGGTCTACAGAGCGAGTTCCAGGACAGCCAGGGCTATACAGAGAAACCCTGTCTCGAAAAACCAAAAAAAAAAAAAAAAAAAAAAAAAGAAAGGAATCTAAAAGCCAAGTGTGGTGGTACACACCTGTAATTCCAGCACTCAGGAGTTAGAGGCAAGAAAAATTCAAGGTCACTGTTAAGCTATATAAGGAGCTGAAGGCCAGCCTGAGATGTGTGAAACCTGTCTCAAAGAGAACAAAACAAAACAAAGGACAATTAAAAAGAAAAGAATACGGGCTGAAGAGATGACTCAGCAGTTAAAAGTATGTGGTTCTTTTCCAGAGAATCCAAGTTAGATTCAAGCACCCTCAAGGCAGGTCTCAGCTGACTCTAACTCTAGTTTAAGGGGATCAGATGATACTCTTTTCACACCACTATGGGCAATGCACACACATGGTGTACATATACATGAAGACAAAACACCCATATACATAAAATAATTAACAACAACAATAACCAAAAGAACTTGGAGCCCCCTGCCACTCTGTTCTTTCTTTTCTTCAATAAATCTACAATTAGGGCTGGAAAGATGGCTCAGAGGTTTTGAGCACTTCTGGTTCTTGCAGAGGACCTGACTTCAGTTTCCCGCCCCTGTGTGGGCACCTCACAACCCTAGGGGATTTTATATCCTCTTCTGAATTCTACAAGGACCAGCACACATGTGCACATACACAAAGAGACACATACCTACATAAAAAAATTAATAGTAAATCTTTAAAAATAAATCTATGTTTAAATGTTTAAATACAACATGGTATTGACTCTATTTTCTTTGTTTCCTCTCTTCCTGTCTCCCTGTGAACCTCTGTTGAAGATTTCTGTAAGAATCCCTCATTCCTTTCCCATATCACTTATTCTGTACTGTTCAATAAACACAGCCCTAGGTTTAACCCCAGCACCACATAAACTAGGCTTATTGACACGTGTGTGTAATTCCAGCATTTCCCAGGAAGGATCAAAGTTCAAGGTCATCCTTGGCTACATTGAAACTAGAAGCTAAGCTGTAGCTCACTAACAGAACAGTAAAGTACTCAATATACAGTACTGAATATAAAGCATTGAATATACAATAAAATATTGATCTCAAGCACATAAAAATATTTAGGTGGCATAAATTAAAATATGCAAATGAGAGCTGGAAAGATGGCTTAGTGGCTATGCATGTTTGCTGCTCTTACAGGGGATCTGATTTCAGTTTCCAGAATTTACATTGGATGGCTCAAATTTGCCTATATTCTGAGTTCTCTCTGTCTTCTATAGGCTCCTGAACACAACCAGCATATATATATATATATATATACACACACACACAAATAAAAATTGAACAAAAAAGACAGATGAGGGCTGGCGAGATGACTCATCAGTTAAAAGTCTCACACGATAACAAGCCTAACAACCTAAGATTGAGCCCCTGAATCCACATAAAAATAGGAGTAGTAAACTGAGTCCATAAACCTGTCCTCTAATGTCAGACATGTTCTATATCATGTGCATGTCCAATATCATACATGTATGAAATAATAATTGACAATTTAAAATATGACAGATGAAATATGAGGCATATAATCTTTTAACATGTAAAGTTTCAAAATAGGATTTTATCTACTTTACATAAAAAGATCTAATGATAAATTAACTTCAAAAACTATTATACAGGGCTGAGATGATGGCCCAGTAGTGGAAAGCACTTGCTGCTCTTGCAGAGGACAAGGTTAGGTTCCTAGCACCCACACGGTAGCTAACAACTGTCTGTGGCTCAAGTTCCAAAGGATCTGATGTACCTTCTAAACTCTGCAGACATCAGAAACATACATGATACACAGATATGCATGCAGATGAAACACTGGTACACATAAAGTAAAAGAAAAAATTAAAGACCTGTTATATAGTAAATATTAAAATATAAAATAAATATGCATAAAATATATTTTTATTCTAAATTTATTTAAGCCACTTATTCCAAAGTTTATAGAAAATATTTCCATATTTGTATCTATAAATACTAATATATATTGCAACAATAAAGTAAGGTCCTAAAAGGAAAATGATCATTACCTAGCATTTAATTTTTACAAGAAAATCATCTATTTCTAATACCATTACTGTTAGTAGTAGTAGTCTTTTATATCCATGGGGATTATTAATCTTAAGTCTCTGAAAAACTATATGTACTACTTCATGACAAATATCAGGAGGTATTCACCAACATTAAAATTTTTCTAAAGTACAAGTAAAAAAACACACACATTCACTATGACTATTTTATAATGATTGTTTCCATTGGAATTACTTATTCTCTGTTAAGAACTAAATATATATATATATATATATATATATATATATATATAATTTTTAACTCAAGAATCTGTGGCACTGGATTGGAGAGATGACTCAGAACTTAAGAGCAGTGGCTGCTCTTCCAGGAGGGTCCCCAAAATCCACATGGTACCGTCTGTAACTGTAGTTTCAGAAAATCATGCCCTCTTATGGCCTCCATGGACACTAGGCATACATGTGGTATATAGCTATACATGTAGACAAGGCATTCATATACATAAAATTAAATAAATTTAAAAGTTTGTCCATATTTTTCCTAACCATTCAGAAAATACATAAAACTATTTTATATATTCATGCTTTTTTATTACAAACTTAGAGCAGTATTAGAACAAATCTTAGAACACAAGCATGTTCTTAGAATCTTTATGAACACTGACACAGCACTAAAAGTGGTAAATCCTGTCCCTGACCCATGTGTTATGTCACTATCAAAACAAAAATAACTGAAAATATATACATTTACCCTGGGTTAGTGTCTATATACTGTGTATATGAAACAATTTTCATGATTATAGACTTGGATCTCATTACTAAGACATCTTATCACACACAGTCTATGTGAATATTCCAAAATGAGGAAAACTGAAAAATGTGAAGTATCTTTAGTACCAAGCATTCCAGATAGAAAAGGAATATCCAGTCTATATATACTAAGAAACACTGGGCCGGGCAGTAGTGGCACACAACTTTAATCCCAGCATTTGGGAGGCAGAAGCAGGCAGATTTCTGAGTTCAAGGCCAGCCTGGTCTACAGAGTGAGTTCTAGGATAAGCAGGGCTACACAGAGAAACCCTGTCTCGAAAAAACCAAAAAAGAAAAAAAGAAACAAACAAACAAACACTGGGGACTGGAGAGATGGCTCAGTGGAGAGCACTGGCTGCTCTTCTAGAGGACTCAGGTTCAATTCCCAAGACACAAATGGTAGCTAAAAACTATCTGCATCTCCAATTCCAAGGGCTCTGACACCATCTTTCTGCAGTCAATCTTGGAAACCCACACAATAGAAAAAGAAGACCCCCACATGCTTGAAGCAACATATGTATACTCCCACCCAACAAATAAACAGACAAAACAGACAGATGGATAAACGTAATTTTTGTAATTAGGAGCAACTGAAGAAGACACCTGGCTTTGACCTCTAGCAATACACACACACACACACACACACACACACACACACACACGCACACACACACACACACACACGGGGAAGGGGAGGGGAGCGGGGGGGAGAGAGAAAGGGAGGGAGAGAGGAAGGAAGGGAGAGAGAGGGAGAGGGGGAGAGAGAGAGAGAGACGGACGGACGGACAGACAGACGGACGGAGGAATGAGACCTTCTAGATACACTTTAGTAGAGGTCTTTCAGTCACTGTATACACAAGAATGATACACAGAAAGAAAAGGGCTTCATCTCACACCTTAGTGACCACAAAGGGGCAGCACTCTTTAGGACTGGGAGCTCTTCTACTTTTCAAGACGTGCCATTCCTTCTCTACTTTCAAAAACAGATTTAGAAAACTCCCTATTTTCCTTTTTTTAAAAAAAGTTATCTATTTATTTTATGTGAGTACATTGTTGCTCTCCTTGGACACCCCAGAAGAGGGCATCAGATCCCATTACAGATGGTTGTGAGCCACCATGTGGTTGCTGAGAATTGAACTCAGGACCTCCGGAAGAGCAGTCAGTGCTCTTAATTGCTGAGCCATCTCTCCAGCCTCCAATTTTCCTTCTTTAAACTAAACAATGGCAAAAATACATACATTTTGGAAAGAGGAGCTTGTCTTTCTTACGGGAGACTCAGGTTTTACTCTCCTTTCCGAAGCTAGTTGTGCATCTAAGTGGTGGATGTCCTTTTCCAAACAATGGCGTTTTCTTATCTGTAAACACAGAACCAGATGAAGAACAGATTTGCTGTGAAATTTTCTACAGTCCTTCTTCTTCCAAAAAGCTAATTCTACATAGTATTAATAAAATCTAATAAATCAAACAAATAAACCTCATGACACCATTTAGGTCAAGAATATATAATAACAACTCATGGGTCGTAATCAACTATTAACATGTAAAAATTACAGCATTACAATGATCTTCCTATAAAACAGTCATACCATGTAAACATTAAATACAGCATTATAGCAAATCCAACAACATACCTAATTGGAAAATACATTAATAATTCAACCACATTCTAGATTCCAGCTCCATTTATAATTGATACTTTTACAAAAATAAGCTATACTTCTAAAAACAAGATTTAATTCTAGAAATTGTTGATATATATTTAAATTGTACAACTAGAACACAAGCAATTTAAGTACTATGTAGAATGCAAGCAATTTACATATATCCACTGGAAAGTACTAAATCATTTACATACAAGTGTCATATTAATTAATAATCCCTTTTATATTTATAACTAAGCATATTAAATTCTCAATCTCCCTACCTCAGTAGTATACATTTCAAGAAGACTGTGTCTCTCTACAACAAGTACATTCCATATGAAGTACCTGGTAATACAGGTCTTTAAATAAGTTTTAGAAACATGCCTGTATTGATCTTAAAAAGTAAGTAGCCAGGCATAAGGGTGTTGCATGCTTAAAATCTTAGCTATACCCAAAACCAAGGAAAGAGCATAAATCTAAAGTCAGTCTGGGCAACTCAGCAAGATCCTGTCTCAAAATAAATGTAAGGAACGTAAGCTCTGTGGGACGAGCTTAGCATTGCTTAGCATGCTGGAGGACCTGCACATGCACAAACACCAAAAACATCATTAGAACAACATTAAACCTCAATAAATAAGAATAAACTTTGTCATTATATTTAAACTATTAATACCCCCAAATTATCCACAATGTGAAAATTCCTATCAAAGGTATCCGACTAAACCACCAACCAAAGAGTACACATGGATGAGTGCACGGCTCCAGCTGCATATGCAGCAGAGGACAGCCTTATCCGGCATCAATGGGAGGGGAGGACCTTGGTCCTGGGAAGGCTTGATGCCCCAGCTTAGGGGGATGCTAGAGCAGTGAGGGAATGGGAGTGGGTTGGTTGAGGTAGCACCCTCTTAGAGACAAAGAGGAGGGGCATGGATGGGGGGTTTGCAGAGGCGAGAGCAGGAAGGGGGACAACATCTTAAATGTAAATTAATAAAAGAACCAATAAGAAAAAAAAAGAATAAAAAAGAAAAGAAGAGAAAAGACCGTTATTAGGTAAAAAGCAATGAAGAATTTAAAGAGTACAGTAAGAGGGCTGGAGAAATGGCTGAGTGATTAAGAGTACTTGTTCTTGCAGAGGACACAAGTTCAGTTCCCAAAACCCACATGGCGGTCCACAAACATCCATAACTACAATTTTAGGGGATCTGATGACCTCTTCTGACCTCTGCGGCACTAGGCATACATGTGGTACACATACATACATACATACATACATACATGCAGGCAAAACATTTACTCACATAAAATAAAATTAAAAAATTAAACTGAAATGAAAACTTAAGTACACTACTCTTTAACAGCATAGATCCCAACACAGAATAACATAGAGAAACACAGAATAACATAGAATAACCCAGCCCTGGACAAGGATGGCATAAAGAGTCGCGAAGCATTCTGTATCTGTAATATTCTCTCACATGTAAGGTCTGATTTAATAAAAAATCAGATGTGAAAAAAAAATAAGCTATTATAGAAAAGAAGCCCAGCAGGGTGGGGAAAATGGGAGCATGTGACTATGCTCAAAACACATAATACCCAAGCATAAAAATGGCACCATGAAACCTATACTTTATATAATGAATTATATTAGTCAGTTTGAAAATTAATAATTCCAAAAAACTATGAAGTTGCTATATGTTTAAAATATGCCTTTTTTAAAAGATTTATTTATTATTATATATAAGTACACTGTAGCTGTCTTCAGACACACCAGAAGAGGGCGTCTGATCTCATTGAGGATGGTTGTGAGCCACCATGTGGTTGCTGGGATTTGAACTCAGGACCTTCTGAAGAGCAGTCAGTGCTCCTAACCATTGAGCCATCTCTCCAGTCCCCAAAACATGCCTTAAGTAAATACTTTACTATCAAATTCTTCATGCATGAGAAAACATCATACAGGTGCTTTGACTATTTTAGTGTTAACAAGCTAATATACTAATAACTTCCTTTTCAGCAAGTAACAATAAAAATGACCATTTACTTTATAGCCAAGATACATTTAACTATTCTCTACCAGAGCCCCCAACTTCATATTCTACTATAACTAACTAGATAAGTAGATTATTTTAACAGCCAGTAAACTGCTTACCTGCTGTGTAGTTTCTAAGGGTCGGATTCTTTTCTTCTCTACCTGAAAATCAGCATCTTCCTCTCTGTGTATGAATGCCTGTTTTTTGGCAGATAACTTTGCAGCCAGAGTATTTTTTTCAGGAGAGCCTTATATAAAAATTAATTTTATAATTAGTATGGTAAATTTATAATGAAAATATTTTAAATAACTTATTTTACGCAATTTTTAGAAGAAAACTGATTTAAGACATTTCTATAAAATTGATAACATATTTTAAAATTTATGATTTTCTTTTTCCCATTGACTGGTTGTTTGAGACAGGATCTCACTATTTAGCACAGGCTTGCCTGGGCTCCCTAGGTAGATCAGGCTAGCCTCAAAGTCTCCTGTTTCTGTCTCTGAAATTAAAGATATGTGACAGGGAATCTAGCAAGGTATCTTTTAAAAAAAAAAAACCTTTTTATTAATCAATTTATTTTCACCATAAATATAACAAGCATTTTGACAAACATACATTTAACAAGAAATACCCAATTTGTTTTTCCCATTGACTCATGTTTTATAGACTATACTCTACTAATGGTTTAAGAAATATAACTAACTGTAAGGGTTGGGAACAAAACTCAGTGTTACCTGGCATGAGGGAAGCCTTAGGTTCAATGCCTAATGCAAAGAACTTGACAAAATATGCAAATTAAGTCCCTCAAAACTCAATAAATGTTATTTCATTTCTATGAAAATCTCATGCCCCTTTCCTACTGAGCTTCATCGTGATCTTTAGGCTAAAAATAATGTTCACAGAATAAACTCATATAATGTCTTAATCTCACAAGCCTGAAAGAAATTATTAAAATGACTCCTATTTTACAAAAGTGAAGAGTAAATTTTAAAGAAATTTGTCCAATATATAAAGTGAATAATTTACAGAGCTTAAGTGCAACAGATTTGCCATTTTACTTCAACATCCTACAACTTCAGTCCTGACAAACACAGCATCCTGTTTCCTGGAAGTATGGCAAACACATATCCTTTTCCTCAATGTCGATAACATTATTTTTCACCCTCCTATACATTAGTTCTTCCCATTTCCTCTGTACCTTTTCTTTGTTTTGTTTTGTTTTTGTTTTGTTTTGTTTTGTTTTTGTTTTTGTTTTTGTTTTTTTGAGACAGGGTTTCTCTGTGTAGCCCTGGCTGTCCTGGAACTCACTTTGTAGACCAGGCTGGCCTCGAACTCAGAAATCCTCCTGCCTCTGCCTCCCAAGTGCTGGGATTAAAGGCGTGCGCCACCACCGCCCGGCTAGGAATGATTTCTTAAAAAATAATGACTAATAGTTCAGCAACACGAATCAAAGACCTAGATCTTCCATGATCCAAAAGCTATTACCCATAAAAGCCATTGTAAAACAATTTTTTTAAAAAATATAAGCTTTCTTGATGTGCCATAATATGATTTTTGTTGTTCTATATTGAGATTATTCTTACTTGGCATATGGCAGGTTAATTTCCCAAACTACACTATGTTTTTGGTAGAGTTCCCATTCCTTTTTTAAGGTTTTATTCATTTAAACTTTATGGTATGAGTGTTTTGCCTGCATATAGGTATATGCAGCACATGCATATATGTACATGCAGTGCCTGTGGAGGCTAGAAGAGGGTGTGGGTTTCCCTTGGACTATAGTTACAGATAGTTGTGAGTCACCAAGTAGGTGCTGCGATTCAAACCTGGGTCCTCAGATGCCATCTTTCTAGCCCCTTCTCTTCTATTTCTGCAGTTTTTTATGAGTTTGCAAGGAGTTCATCAAAGAGGTTAAATTATTATGGCACACAACGTAAAAAGAAGTGAGATATCTCCAAAATATATGAAGAAAGAAAACTAGAAGGATGGGGGAAATCAAAGGGACAACTCCCAGAAATCAGTATAAAGAGGCAATTCACTGAAGATGATGCTCCTGAGAACCAATAAACATGTAAAACGCTCACTAGCTATGACGTACTATCAATCAAAACTCAAGGCTGGGCTTGAGGTTAGCCTTAGTTTCCATCCATAGCACTGTGAAGAAGGTAACCTAGAGCCTCAGTGAGTGGAGCTCCAAGCATGCGCAAGAGTGGTTCCACCTTAAGAAAACTGGAGACATGAAGAGTGCTGAGCCCTCTGCTCACAAGCACACCCTGGTACTGCAGTCCCATGCCACACCATCTCAATAAAGCTATGGCAACAAAGTCAGTCACAGGAATTTGTTTCCTGTTGCATAAAAAGTTATGTTTATTCTATGCTCAACTATTAACTATGCAGTATTAACATCTGAAAAAACAAAGAGGTAACCTAGGTTTAAAATGCTTTCTTTAAAAAAAGTATCTTATTGCTAAATAAAAAACAAAAAACAAACAAAACAAAACAAAAACACCTGACGTTTTAGAAAATCATGGCATCAACAAATCTGTTCAATTAACAGCTCCACAGACTTTTGATTTGAGAAGAATACAGTATCCACACAAAGTACAATAAAGTAAGGTATGCCTGCATTACTGAGGAGAGCTAGAGGAAAGAGCACAAAAATAGGAAAACTGCCGGCATTATCTACCACAGCTGATAC
This sequence comes from Tokudaia tokunoshimensis, assembly GCA_036184795.1. NCBI lineage: Eukaryota > Metazoa > Chordata > Mammalia > Rodentia > Muridae > Tokudaia > Tokudaia tokunoshimensis. The sequence continues at coordinate 35,583,226 of BTHU01000010.1, read as the reverse complement.
AATGTATGTGCTATAGCATTCCATCCCTAAGTATGAACACAACTGAAAATATGTTTGTACTCATACAAATAAGAAAGTCCATCTAATTAAATAAAAGTGGAAACAACCCAATTATCTGACAACTACAGACTAGATGAATACATCCTAGTATATTAATACAAGAAAAAAGTATACAGGAAAAAGTTAAAGAATAAAAACAATATATTCTCAGCAATATAATATCAGGTAAAGGATAGACATAAGACAACATCTAGAATTCCACTCTCATAAAGAAGCAAAGTTCTTCAGTGGTGACAGATGACAACACAGACAAAATACTGGGAAAAAAGAAAAAAAAAGGCTTAACCCAGCAAAATACCTCAGTAATTAAAGTGAGAACACAAATAAAAAAGTTCAAGAGCTTTCGAGTAGTCAATTTTACGGTAAAAATTATTCCAGTAGAACACACTGTTCAGTTCAAAACACATCCTTTGGCATGAATGAAACTTGAAGTTCTGTCATCAGCAGCAAAAATAAATAATATAAATCTAAGGATTTTAGAGAGGCTCAGTGTGTAAATGCACTTGCAGTCAAGACATGAGTTCAATCCCCAGGACTTACATGGTGGAAAGAGAACAAACACCAGCAGGCTGTCCTCTGGCAACCACACACACACACACACACACACACACACACACACACACACACAGAGTAAAAAATAATAAATGTAATTTAAGAAAGAATTTCAGGCAATCTGAGACTCCAGTTCCAGGGCCTTTGAGGCCATCAAGCACACACATGATACATAGACATACATTGAAGACAAAATACTCATACATACAAAATAAATAAATTAAAAAAAAAAAGAATATCAGAGAAATTAGGTAAAAATACAAAATTCATCCTAATTAAGCTTCACAGTAGTAATAATACCAACAGACACAACAAAATATAATTTACCTTGACAGGGTGATGAGACTCCATTTCTTTCAGAAGATGGTCTGCTTGGACTGAAATGAGGTGAAGTGCCCAGGTTTGTGTCGCTGTAGGTAAAATTCTTTGAATGGCATGCACAACAACATGAAGATGATGCCTCAGGCTTTTTATTTAGGCCCTCATCCACAGGCTTCCCTAAAAACAAAACAAAACACCCTCTATTTACAATACAACTAACTTAATGAATAGTAATCTTCTTTTCAGCAAAAGGAAGCAACTACCACAGTTCCCAAGGATTGGAGGTTTCTCAGGTTACAAGATGAAACTAAGAAAAACAATCTCTCTGAACCTTATCTACAGTATCAACTCAAAACAGAAGAGAAAAACTATGCCTGTATTTATGTACAGAAATGTTACCAATTTATAAACTACAAAAATTAATAACAAGGATTAATAACATAATTAAAAAGCACACACCATTCTTGTATCTGCTTCTACTGAGATTTATTCCAAAATGAAGCAAAAAAAAATTGAAACAAACACAGGAGTACATGGTTCATTACTGCTATATCCCTAAGGGAAGGATTGGAAATTGCAGAATCCTAAATAATAAAGACAAGGCTTATCACTATCCACATTATACTTCTTTCTTGAGGCAGGGTCTCTCTACAAAGCCCTGGTTGTCCTGGAACTCACTAACATGCAGGCCTCAAACTTACAAAGATGTACTTGCGTACTGGGATTAGAGGTGTTCACCACCACATCCAGCCTCACATTATACTTCTACTTCAAAGAGAAATATTCCAGCCAGAGCAATGGTGGCTCACACCTTTAGTCCCAAAACTCAGGAGACAGAGACAGGCGAATCTCTGAGTTAGAGGCTAGCCTGGTATACAGAGTGGGTTCCAAGACAGCGAGGGCTACAGAGAAACCCTCCCTTAATAAACAATAACAAAATCAAATAGAAACCTCGTATCACCTACACAATATGATTCAAGTTTCAGAGTACATTTTAAAACAACACTCAAATCCTATAAAAAGGTAATTAAGATACTTAAATATAATTTTTAAAATTATAATATGGGGGCTGGAGAGATGGCCTGGAAGGGGTTCCCAATTCAGTTCCCAGCACGCACATGACTGGCTCACAATTATCCAGTTCCAGATGGTCCAGTGCTTTCATCTGGGCTGCTCAGGCACCAGGCACGCATGTAGTGCAAGAAAACATACTCACACACATAAGATAAAACTAAATCCTTCTTTAGAAAATTGCAGTGTCTACATTGTATGCTCACATGATACAGAAATACACAACTCATACTTTTAAAAAGGTCATCATGGGAGGGATACCCTGAGAGTGCCTCCACCATCTCAGAGGAGAAGGGGGGATGGAGGGAAAGATTGGGGGAGGGCAGGGAGCTAGATGTAAAGTGAATAAATAAAAATAAATGAAAAAAAAAAGGTCATCATAAACAAACATGGTCATTTCTTTATTCAGGAGGTTGAGGTAGAAGGACCTTGAGTTGAAAGCCAGCCTGGACTATACAGTAAAATCCTGCCTCAGGATAAAAAGGAGGCAGCGTGCAGACATATTATATACATGTATAAAAACCTCACAATGAAACCACTACATATAACTAACTTATGCTAATAAAAACAGAAGGGATGGGCAATGGTGGTGCATGCCTTTAATCCCAGCATTTGGGAGACAGAGTCAGGCGGATTTCTGAGTTTTGAGGCCAGCCTGGTCTACAGAGTGAGTTCCAGGACAGCCAGGGCTACACAGAGAAACCCTGTCTCGAAAAACAACAACAAAAAAAAAAAAATGAAAAAATAAAACAGAAGGAAAACAAGTGACATGTTTTTGAATATGCTGATGACAATGTTTTCTCATCTGCAACCGAAAAACATCCCAGATAACTGTCATTAAATTTCAATTATTGATTAGAAGTGTCACTTTCCCCCAAAGAATGACACCATTAATAACTAAAGGGACAGATCAGAAAATGTTTACTTTTTATTTATATCTATTGTCTATTTTAAAGTAGGGAAGAACAGAGGACAATCTGCTTTCTCCGTCTCCCATGTGGTTCCAGGCCTGGAACTCGGGTCATCAGGAATACTAAGCACCTTTACTACTGAGCCATCTTGTCCACCTCTTGTTTCCAAGCTCTCTCAGTAACGCAAACATTTCTTTTCCATTATGTTTCTTTATGAGTATGTGTTTATGTATATATACGCCACAGCATGAATGTGAAGGTCAGAGGACAGTTTACAGGAGTCAGTTCTCTCCTTCCACCAGATGGGCTCTGATAATTGCAATCAGGTCACTAGGCTTAGAGGGAAGGCTTTAACATTGAGCCATCCTGTCAGCCCAAACATTTCCTTTAACAATTATATTAGTCAGGGTTCTCTAGAGTCTCAGAGCTTACAGACATCTCTATATATTAAGGAAATGTATTTTAATGAGTTACAATCTACAGTCAAAGTAACCCAACAATGGGCAGCTGTAAGTGGGAAGTCCAAGAATCTAGTTGCTCAGTCCCACGAGGCTAGTAATTTCAGCTGGTCTTCTGTATAAGCTGGAATCCTGAAGAAGAAGGCTCCAACAGATGTGCTGGCAGGTAAGTACAAGCAGGCAAAGAGGAAGGCTTCCTTCTGCCAATGTCCATATGTAGGCCTCCAGCAGAACGTATGACCCAGATTAAAGGTGTGTACCACCATGGCTAGATTTGGAACTTGCTCTGTCCCAGGCTGGCCTCAGTCTCCTGGGATTAAAGATGTGTACTACCTTGCCTAAACCTAAGCCTTTCATGCCTCAAGGTCTCCATCGAAAGCATCAGTCATCCCATGTCAAGATCCAGGTCTTCCAACCTTAAGATCTGGACCATAGGTGTACCCTCCATTTCTGGATTGTAGTTCATTCCAAATGTAGTCAAGTTGATAACCAGAAGAGCCATCACAACAATGTGTATACACATATACACTCCTATGATTAACTTTACATTCTTCTAATATTTATCTATTTATGTAGCTGAGAAATATTCAAAACTATTATTTCAGATTTATTACTAAAATTACAAACTCTTGGGACCAGAAAGATGGGTCAGCAGTTAAGAGCACGTCCTGCTCTTCCAGAGGACCCAAGTCCAGTTTCCAGCAAATATTGGGAGGCTCAGAGCCCAGAGGACCCAAGTCCAGTTTCCAACAACATTGGGAGGCTCAGAGCCCAGTCCCTCTAGCTCCAGGCCATCTAGCTCTTCCCTGCCTTCTGTGAGCAGCTTACATAAACCTATACATATAACTGAAAAGAAAATAAATCTTTAAGACTGAAGTATTTTATTAAGTAAATAGCAATAGCAATTCCTGTAATAAGACCTAGACTGTCTTAGTAGAAACAGTCATACAGAAGCACTTATCAGTAAATACATGGAACAACTAAGTGCGTTTTACCTCAAACCCTAGTTTTTACAAACAGAAACATGAATTCAGAATTACCCGTTGGAATTTACAAACATTTAAGTCCAGGACTCACCATGAAAAAGGATGTGATGAGAGTCAGTATCCCAGTATCTTTGTTGTCTAGGTGTAAATGTTAAATGTTTATTTATTTCCTTGCAATTCTGTGTACTGAACTCTGGACCTTACACGTGCTAGTTAAAAATTATATCACTGAGCTACATCAATCACTGAGCTACACCCCTAGCCCAGGATTCAAATTTGGTTTGGTTTTGTTTTTTTAAAGACAGATTCTTGCTGTCTCCCAGACTTCCTTCAAACACCTGGTTCTCAGGCCTCAGCGTTGTTTAAGTCCTAGGTATGAAGGCACATGCTAAATCCTAGCTAAGTTTGTTTTTTGAGACAAGGTCTCACTGTGTAACTCTAGCAATAATTAACAGAATGGGACATAACAAATTTATACAAGCATTACTACAACAAGCCTCTATTTATCTGGTATTCACATAAGTAGAGCAACTAGAATCTTTTTTATTTATTTACTTATTTATTTAGAACTAGAATCTTGCTCTGTAGCCCATGCTGGACTCTAACTCACTGTCCTCCTCCTAGTACTAGGCTTCCTGGCATGTACCATTATGCTAGTTTTGTATGTTGTGATGGTTTGTATATGCTTGGCCCAATGAGTAGCACTGTCGGGAGGTATGGCCTTGTGGGTGTGGGCTTTAATACCCTTGTCCTAGCTGCCTGGGAGGCAGTCTTCTCTTAGAGGCCTGCAGATGAAGATGTAGAACTCTCAGCTCCTCCTGCACTATGCCTGTCTGGATGCTGCCAGGCTCCTGCCTTGATGATACTGGACTGAACCTCTGAACCTGTAAGCCAGTCCCAATTAAATGTTGTCCTTGTAAGAATTGCCTTGGTCATGGTGTCTGTTCATAGCAGTAAAATCCTAACTAAGACATATATTTTCTTCTTCCAATATTTCACATTTTAATGTTATAAGAGTCATATAAGCAAATATATTCAAGGATATATTCAAGCAATTAGTATATATGTCAGCACCATCAGAGTTCCATCTCCTATTGAATACAAATTAATCTACTTATTTTCATAAGAACTCTAAATATCTAAAACATTCATACAATCTCTGCTTGATCAAGTAAAAGGACTACATTATATTAATATTACTTAAGAATTAATTTTGATGTATTCAATTTCTTTTGGAAGACTTATAATGTGCCTGTGTGTGTGTGTGTGTGTGTGTGTGTGTGTGTGTGTGTGTGTGTGTGTTATGCTTGGAAGGGCAGTGCTATATAGCCTTAGCTGACCTGAAACTTCCTACATAGACCAGGCTGGTCTTGAACTTGTAGCAATCATCTTGCCTTTGGCTCCTGAATGCTGGAATTCAGGAATGCTGGAATATACATGTGCACCACCATGCCTGGCATAGATGAGGCATCTTGAAGAAATGTCTTAACAGAACAATGTTTGAACCAGTCTGAATAAAGTATACTTCATTATATTTTTCTCAGGTCCCAACTAGAAGCCTGAAAAATCAAGAACTATTTCCTAGGCCTGACCTGAAGGTTCAGTAGGTAAAGGCACACACTTGCCACTGACCCATCTGGTGGAAGGCGAGAAGTGATTCTAGCAACTATCCCACAGCACATTTGCACACGTAATATGCACACAAATATAATAATTTTTTTAAAAAGAATTTTACTTACCACTGAGAGATTGTTGCCATGCCAATGCAGAACAAAGTAGGGCTAAACTTTTTCCACTTCCTGTGGGGCTCTCCAACAAACAGTGTTGGCTACCATTTAGTCCTCTGACAATCTGTGGACAAAGATGTCAATTTTAAAAAGAAAATAATAAATGACTACTTTAGATCTCTCTCCACTGAACAAGACCACAGATAGAACAGAACAGAAGAGTCAGGATGCACTCCAGGAAACACAGCTATGACATAGGAAGAATTAGCGAATTTAATCAAATTTAGACTTTAATCCTTTACATTTCTTCTGAACAGTCTGCTGGTCTTATAAACATGTCAAGCATGAGAAATTTAAAAACTTAGATTTAATTGTACAAGCACAAGTAGTTTGTATGGAACTGTAATACGTACTAAAGAGGGGGTGGTTCAGCACTTAAGAGCAGTTGGTACTCTTGCAGAAGACCCAGGTTCAAGTCCCAGCATCACGGGTAGCTTATAACCACCTGAAACTCCAGTTCCAGATCTGACACCCTATTCTAGGCCCCTCAGGCCTCGGGCACACATATGTTGCACAGATATACATGCAGGCAAAACACTCATACACATAAAAATAATCTAAAAACACAAACAAGCAAACAAACCAAAGACTGTAATACGCTAATAGCTATGAATAGCTATGAGAAAAACTTGATGCGAAATACTGCTCGTGGAAGGACTGTTATAATGACTTTGAATAGAAATGTAAAATGTAGTAAAAATGAAGAATAAAAATCGAAATTTCAAAAGAGCTGAAAATGATTTTTCAGATGTTCTTGCTATATCCTAACCTAAACATACACAGCTTAGGAGTTATCGTATTATAGGTATTATAGATGCTCTTCCAGATGAACACAACAAATATTAGCCATCATTTTGTACCCGTGAACAGTCACAAATTCATGTATACTTGGACTCCCAAGCCACAGCATCCTGATAGACTCAGCTGCTATAAAGACTTACGGAGTTCATCACAGCAAGCTGAGCTGGATAAGCTTTACAGGGAAAGTGAATCTTCACCCCACCGATGGTGTACTCAGACGGCGCCAAGGACATTCTGCTTTCTTCTACACTTTAGGCGCTTCACTACAACAGATACAATAAAATCAATATCGAAAAATTGGAGAGATGGATTCCCAGAGCCCACATCAGGCACCTTCAAATGCCTGTAACTCCAGCTCCAAGGACTCTTACACCCTTATCTGGCTTCTGCAATAACCTGCATTCACTTGGCATACCCATTCACACATACACTCACAAATATAAAAAGTATTAGAGTTTATGTATCGAAATAATGTCATTCAAAGAAAACCAGACACCTAGCAGAAGTCTGATAATAAAAACTGGAATTAATAAGCACATATATAAAAGTAATAGAAATAAAAAAATTCTTAGTCTTATAAATCAATCTCAGGATCAAGAGCATGTACTAGAGTCTGACTAGTCTAGACTGGCACTCCATGATTTATTAGTTATGTGATATAAGGCAAGTCACTTAATGTTTCTGGAACTCCATGTCCTCAGGTACAGAATAAGAATACTAACAGAAACAAGCCTTATAGGACTGCTGTAAAGGTTAAATAATGTAAAAACATACAGTACAGGGCAGATGAAACACAAGCTCCTATAACAAGTTTGATTACATATAATCAACTTAGAGATACAAGAGATTTCTGAAGCAACTCTGCTATTCCATAGTCCCACTGTTTCCTCTTATGCTGTACATTCCTGTTTGCCCTTTCACACTCTCCCAGTTAGACAGAAAAAGGAGATGAATGGGCAAAAAGCATAGGTCGTATCTATGACTTATCATTTTACACCTATAGTCTAAAATTCTTATCTGCAATAATGTCTACTTTAAAAATTGTTGTAAGGGAGAAAGTAACTTTCCACAGAAATTCTCATTTTTTTTTCAAATCATCTTTTAGTTTACTGGGGGAGGAGAACCCGAATGGCATGACACATGTGTGGAAGTCAGAAGACAATGTTCTGGAGTCAGAATAGGTTCTCTCCTCTCACCATGTGGGTCTCAGGAATTAAACACTGCTAGCTTGGTTGTGTCCTTTATCTGCTGAGCCAGCTCCCTGGGCCAGCCTAGTAATTCTGAAATCAGGAGACTATAATGGGGGGAAAAAAAAAAAAGAACAATGGATTTGAACCCCACTGTTTGCATCACCTAACCTTCCGGACACTTTTATTGACTGAAGAATTTTTACAATGGTGAGAAAATCTGGTAATCTCAGTCTGTGATAGAGATGGTTAAGTCAGAAGGTTCAACAGGTCATGAAGTCAATAATAACTTTAACCACAGCTTCTGTGCTCCAAAAACCCCACTACTCTTAAGTTATTTTCCAGTTCTAAATATTGTTCTGTCAGACAAGACCTGTCAACATTCCATCAGGCAGTACTAATTGGACTCATTGGGTGGGAGGGGACAACAAGGAGGTGGGAGGGGCGTTTGCAGGGATCCTGGAACTGTATGAAGGGTGTACTGGGGATAGGTATGGTCAAGATACATTGTATATATGCATAAACTATCAAAGAATAAATAAAAGATATTGTTAGAAAAAGTATCCAATCACTGATTTTATCTGTAAACCTTTGAGGCTTAGTGAAATCTAATATCCAATCACTGGTTTTATCTGTAAACCTCTGAGGTTTAGTGGAATCTAACATCTTAATCTGAAGCAAAAGCTCAATATTGTTTTACTCTAATTAATCTAGATGGCAATCTATGCCTGGAGCTGTAGCAACATTCCTCTCAAAACGTGGGCGCTTCACTTGTAGAATGCATCAAAGAGAATCACACTTCCGGATGCGGTGGCGCAATTCTTCTTGCCCCCAACAATCGGGAGGCAGAAGCAGGTGGATCTCTGTAAGATCGAGGGCAGCCAGGTCTACAGGAGTTCCAGCCAAGCCGGAGCTGGAGAGTGAGACCCTGTGTCTTTAAGAAAGCAAGGCGATGGGGGTGGGGTGGGGGAGTAGGAACAAATCTGTCGCCGACCCAGAAGTATCGCGGGAGTCGGCGCTACCTCCAGCCTGCGTTCAAAACGTAAGGACAGGTTCTCTGCTCCTCAGCTTTACTTCCCCGAGCTCCCCGTTCTCACACATCGAAGGGCTCCACACCGCAGAGCCAGACAGCCCGCTAGCCCCAGTCTGCAGGAGCCGGTCCCCTCCTCCGCCCTCCTTTCCACTCGCCCGCGGCTGGCTCCGGCTTCCAGATAAAAGGAAATGCTGACGTTTGACAGAAAGCAACGCGGAGCCGAGCTACGAGGAAAGTTCGCAAGTACGAGAGTTCTCCCTCACCGGTGGGCTATTAGCGCGCTCCAGGTACTGTCACTCCTCCTCCGTACGGAGCTCCGCAGCGCCTCACAGACGAATTCGCGCCTCCCGCCCCTCGCCTCCCAACCAGCCAATCACACAGCCAGGCCGGAAAAGTATACAGCCAATCATCGTACGAGGCCGACGCTGTGCCGCCCAATGGGAGCCTGCGAAATAAAATCAACCATAATGACTTGGCGGCACCGGAAACCGATCATTCCCCCGCAAGAAAGACTGGAACAGATTCCGCAGATTTGCTTTAAAGAAACAAAAAAGTCTTGTACCACTTTTGTAAACGGATGATTTAACCTAGACAGCCAGGTCCCTATGACTGGAAGACTAATTTGCGACGAAAAGGAAACATTTTTTTTTCCTGTCGCTAGTAAAACTTCCCATCGTTACAGTATCCAAAGAAAGAGGAATGCAAACTGCACCAGAATTGTCACTACAAGGCCAAAATAAGCGAAAAGGTCCCGTGGCACTTTGTACGTTATTCCGTGATGTTCAAGGCTTTCTCGGATAGAATCTGAGGCGGATAATCTCTCCAGAGCACATCGACCTAACACTAGGGTTTACCTACTTTACACCATTTTATTCCTTGCCAAGAAGTACGATTTCCTCAATTATAAGGGCTTTAACCACGACCGTGACAAATTAATTTCTTGGCCATTAGATTATTTTAATAGATATTTTATTATTGTTGTTGTTTGTAGCCTAACCTTGGTCCAACTAATAGAGACTCCAAAAGGCAAAACTGAAGTACTTTTCTTCAGTTAATTAGAGAGCAAGACTGGTTGTTTGCCCTGCTTTCCTTCGGTTATACAGTCTCCTAAAATGATGGAATTTGTAATCATAAAAAATACATTACCTTTGACATAGTAAGCTCAGTGCTCTTAATTTATCCTAAAAGCTTAATTGAAAATTCCTCAATTGGTGTCAGCTGCAAAACTGAAAAGTTATAAAGTCTTTAGTAATGGGGTACAAGTTCTGCTTTATCAGTTCAATAGATTAGTCAATAAAACGATAAAAAAAAAAAGTTGCTTCCAAGAAAAAAATATGCCCTGTGAAATTAGGTTTATAAAAGCAGACTCCAGGATCTGAACCAGTGGTTAAGAGCACTTGCTTCTCTTGTATAGGACCCAGATTCCATTCCTAGCACCCTTATGGTAGCTCACAACCATCTGTAACTACAATTCCTCGGGTTCCATGGTCATACTGTCCTTGCATTTTATGTGGCCTTACAGAAAGAGATACATTAAAGTCCCAGAACTAGGGTGTCCTAGATTCTAACTCTTTCCTGGTACCTTTACATTAACAGTTGTGAAATAAAACACAAAAGTTACAGTTCATTGATAAAGAGTGAATGTTTATAAATCAATATCCAAAATAGTTGCACACATCTGTTTTGACTTGAATAAAAAAAAATCACATTGTGACAAAGCTTATAACCTTAACTTAAGATACATCAATATTAACATTTACTAATATTATTTACACATTTTATTTACATCATCAACAAATCGGATGAAAAACAGGCTATGTTATTACTTTAACACAGTAGGCTATGACTAGTCTTTGAAAATTGATCCACAAAATGTGTACTGTATTTTATTACAAAACATACTTCAAACATTTCAGAATTCCTAAAGGATTCTACTATTCACACAAAATATTCCAGAAAGGCCTCATTTAAAAACAAAACAGGAGCAGTTGTATTTAATCATGAGACTACAAAACTGCCTCATTTAAAAATATGAAAATTTTTGTGGTATATTTTTAAAGCATATTCTTTTACTCTTCACATCAAAATTACTTAATTGAACATTAAGCATCTAATAAAAAGTTATATATTCCATCATGCTTGATACGATGCACTTCATGATTGGAAACAGCTATAAACTTGTTTTAATAGAACACCTTCATGAGGTAGGGTCAGGAGTGACAAAGGAAAATGAGATGTGAAAGGATGAAGCTAAATTCCTTTTTTGTAAAGAAACAAACTTTCCTTTTAGCTTACTACCTTCTTTAACCAGAGGTCTGCTTGAGTGGGGTGGCAAATGATTGAGGTATTTCTCAAAGAGCAAAGAAGTACCTTCTACATTGGCTACTTAATTTTAAAAAAATGATTGTGGTTATCTGAATGCATCTCCTTAATCGTGAAGCTCCTAACAGAGGGCTGTAAAAGTCGGCAACACAGCATTTTCCACATTATAATTTTCCTGAGGTTCAAACACTGTATTTTCTTACTCAAAGATCTCCTCAAAGTAAACTGTGAATTATAATCCTGATGATGAACCAAGAGCACTATTGGGGTTTATTGCTCTAAAATTCATTTAGTTTGATACATCTTTGCTCCTCTGAGAACTAGATAAGACAGTATTATAAAAATAAATTTTAAAAAGAAGAAATGAAATTTACTTTCAGGTTCTTCTTTGCACAAAGATGTTTCTGTAACTACAATCAGTATCTTAAAATTTCAAATTATTCAAGTATCTCTTTAAACATATGGCTTCATATATTAGGAAAAATCGAAGCAGATTTGTGAAATCTTTCTATCTTCATCTGTAATTCCAAGGCAGTCATTTACAATTTTTTTTTTTTTTTTGGACAGGGTCTCATTATGTAGCTCTGACTTTCCTGGAACTCACTATATAAACCAGGCTGGCCTGGTATAGAGATCTACCTGCCTCTCTCTTTCTCCCTAGGGCTGGGATTTAAGGCGTGATCCACCACACCTGGCTTACCTGCCTTTTTTTTTTTAAAGTTAAAAAAAAAGCCATCTTACTACTGTCTCTAACAAATTAGAATTTCAAAATTTCAACCTTTAATACTGTTACTTGCATTACAAGTCTGTAAGATTTCTGTGTACTTAAGTGGTAATTTTTTCTAAATAATTCCTGCCCTGCATCCCTCTTTCTCCTTTCCCTCCTTCCTCTCCTTCTCTCTTTGTTGAAAACTATTGAAAGCTCACAAATATGAGGGATATCCACAGGCTCGTTTTGTAAGAAATTAAATTAAAGGCCTGGCAATCTTTCTTCACATCAAACACTAAGTACATGAACCAATCCCTTTCTAGTGACAAGTTTCTTAAAGTGTCCCCAATGGAAAAGAAGTTCAGCTGCTACAATATAAACATTCCATCAGAGCAGATCCAAAGATATGTCAATCAAACAAACAAATATAATTCTCAGAGAGATCTAAATTATCTTCATGCTGAATTGAATCACTTCAGCAATTCCAAGATCTCACTGTTCTCATTTAATTTGGAGTTCTCATAGAGTCCGGATTCCTGTTCAGTAAATGCAGCAAATGGCTGCATTTAAAAGTTGTTGGTTTGTTTTTTTTTTTTTAAATTCCGCTAACACTCATGTTTATTATTTCAATTATTGTGCTTTCAATACAATGACAGAGCTGGACATCAGGATCCATGCTTCCAGTGTCCCTGGATCCATTTTTGTAAGATGGATCTTTACAAATTTGAGACCATCCGCTTGGTTTCTCCTTTATTTGTTGAAGACCTACAAAATAAGGGGAGAAAATAATTAAGGCAAGATATTCTGAAATGAATACAGTCCTGTTTGAAACATTAAAGTGAGATAGCACTTACGTGTAATGATTGGATCAATGTCTCTTGTCTGAGTGGCAACATCAGAGGCACACACTTGTCCTATTTGAATTAGCAAAGACATAATATCCTCATACAGTGGAGGAAATGCTCGACAAAAGGAGACCAAACTTGGAAGAGTTGGCATGAAAAAAGAGTACCGCTTAGCTTGTGTTAGAACTGGTGGGAAGAAAAGCAGCAGAACTGTTTGTTTTGCAAATATAAACTCAACACAGGCATCCTACACATGTTAACACTATGTTTTGTGCTAGGAAGACAGTTCTACAGGATGCTGTCCACTCTAATTAGTCATCACCAAAACCCACATTTTTATTATGACCCTGTACTATGATAAGTGCACTGCTTGCATTATTTCACCCAGTTCTCACAACTGGATCACACCAGTTGTGCATATGAGAAAACTTTAAGTAAACTTTAGAGAAGTCGTAAAAGTTGTTCTCAGGCCCAGTGTGGTTGTGCATGCCTCTAAAAGATCCCAGCCCTCAAGAGGCAGAGGCAGGCAGGTCTCTGAGTTTGAGGACAGCCTGATCTACACAGTGAGGCCCTGTTTCAAAAAAAAAAAAAAAAAAGTTATTCCAATTCCTAGGCTGGGAAGGAAGGAGGTAACTTAGCATAGAGTTCTTGCCTAGCACGTGCAAGGCAAGAATCTGAGGTCGTGAGGAAAAAAGTAATGAACACTTGTTCCAAGTGACATAACAGTTAGTGGTAACCCCAGGACTAAATGCAGTATGAACCCTTGGACACTATAAATTACTGTAACATGAGGTGAAAAGAATAGAAAGAAAATGAACAAACTATTGGAAGAACACAGAGAAAGGACACAACCTTCTAAAGGATGGAACATACTCATATAATTTTAAAGTAGTTTTCTTTTATAACATTTACTCTACAAACCAGAAGGTGGGTAAAATACAGGGTAAGTTGTGGAAAAGGCTGTAGAATTTAAGGAAATAGCTAATGTATTTATTAATTTATTACATTTTTTTGTGAGACAGGGTTTTTCTGTGTAGAACAGACTGGCCTCATCCACTTTCTTCTGCCTCCCAGTGCTGAGATTAAAGGCATAAGCCACCACCACCACCTAATTATGACATTTTCAAATATTTTTGTTTCTGGAATTGAACACACTTAGTAATTTCTAATTTGTATTCTACTTCTACAGGTATTATTTTCATTTATTGAAAAAGTATTATAACTAATATATACTATATATTTCTTAAATACATATATATACAAATTCACAAGACAAAGGTCTCTATGTTTCTACACTATAAATCATATTTGTAAGTATGAAATTAAAAAAAGAAAAGTAACACAAAGGATGGCGCAGGTTAAGATAACAGCAACATATACTGTGTCATATTGACTCATTAAAACACCAATAAGCTGAGTATAGTAGCACACGTCATCCCAGCACTTGGGAGGCAAAATCAGGAGGATCTCTGTGAGTTCAAGGCCATCCAAGGCCACACAGAAAAACCTTGTCTCAATACAAGCTGCTAAGTCTTAAAAGTTCAGAAAATACATGTAGTAAATGTTCTTAGATACTTTTGTTGATGTCGATTGGCTACACACCTGTTAGCAAAGTCCCCATAACATTGACAGCTAAGCGAGCCACACTGAGTGACTTTGGTAATGCATACTGGATACACAAGTGAGAAAGCAGCTGTATAGCAAATATCTGGAATACAAAATCTAAATGTTAAATCTTTTGAAAAGTTTAAATCATAAAATTTATAAAATATCTTCTCTAATAGTCACACTGAAAAGTGATCAAAATTTTCTTCAAGTTATAAAATGCTCATTACCTGTTTTTCAAGTTCTGGCTGGGCAATAAGCTCTGGTATGAAATCCAAACAGATGTGCATAGATGGGATCCCTGCGACTGTCAGAGGCAGAAGTTCACATGGATAGCCCTGTCTCGGGAGGAAAGGAGAAGTCAGAGACAGACGGGGAAGAAAGTGAAGCTTCACTTCCTTTCTAGGGAACCCGCTTCAAAGTGTATCAGTAATTGAACTTTCCTGATACATTAGAAAAGAGATAAAGTGTTTGATAAAGTCAGGAGGTCCTTTTGCAAAGGACCATGATCCTTTCTCATTGTCAAATGGCCTGTATTAATTTACATTCACATTATTCTTTTGGACGCGTACCTGAAAGTGAACAAGCTTGGCAATGTTGGGATCTGCAATGTACATTTGGTGCAGCAGGCAGCAGATAAGGCACTGGACTTCTCGAAGGTTACAGAGCAAGTTGTCTTCTCCTTCTTCTGTTTCTTTATTTGGAGTGCTGATGGTAATGACACCTTGAGTATTCCTGAGGGAGATGTCTGAATTGGCACCCTTTGCCTTTTCCTCTTCAGTAGGCAAGCAAATCTCTAAGAGAATCTGGACAGCAGCACTGTCCTACAAGCAGATAAAGTACATGTAAGGAGCCTTGGAGAAGCTGATTTGAAAATGAAATCCCTATTTCCATCTGAAAAGAATGGCATAACACCATAAACGTGGTGATTCTTAGAGCAGAAGTGAGCAATTGACAATGCGGAGGGTCTCACACTGCAAGATTAAAAACTCCTGATGTAACTGAAAAAAACAATCACTTTTCCCATACAAATAAACATATGCAGGAGACTAGAGATAGCTTGGTCGTTAAGAACACTAGCTGCTCTTCCAAAAGACCAAGGTTCAATTCCCAGTACCCATATGGCAGCTCACAACTAAGTGTCCTGTAACTCCAATCCCAGGGATTCCAGCACCCTCTTCTCACTTCTAAGGCCACTGCATGCACATGCTGCACAGACATAAATGTATAATACCCACACACATAAGATAAAAATAAGCAAGTAGCCAGGAGGTAAGGGTATACATCTTTAATCCCAGCACTTGGGAGGCAGAGGCAAGTGAATCTCTGGGTTCAAGGCCAGCCTGGTCTACGAGGTGAATTCTAGGACAGTCAGGGCTACACAGAAAAACCCTGTCTTGAACAAACAAAACAAACGAACAATAACAGCATATAAATAGCATCTGGCATACTTCTGAAAGCTCGTATACCACTAGGCAGAAGAGCAGACTTCAGTTCATAAACATCTACTGAACAGGTAATCAAAGCCAATGGCCTCCAAAGCAGACTGTAGGAGGCATGTTTTTGTGCACTGTGTAAAGATTATCACTGTGTTAATCAAATGCTGATCTCTCTGCCCTCATATCTTGTTTCAATCTAGAAACAACATTCTTATGTCAAGAATCTCCTGTTTCAAATAAATTCTTCCATTTTATTCTCTGCCTTGTCAATAAAAGTTGATCACCCAATGGCCGGCAGAAGCGAGAATAGACTTCTGCCAGCCAGAGCAGGAGAGAGAGGAGGAAGACAGACTGAGCCAGGAGTGGGAGGAAAGGAGACAACACTGAGAGTTCAGCTGGAGCATAGAAGACCCTAAATACAAGTACTATAGGGATTTTGGCCGGGAGGTAGCCAGATTAGTTTGGAGGATTAGAATAGATAATTGACTACGTCTCTCTGTGTCTTTCTTGGGGACCTAGCTAGGATAAGGAAAACAGACAGCATACTAAGTCACTACATGCGTTTATATTAACATTACCTCTTACAGCCGACCTGAGTCTAATTCCCTCCCTTCCTCTCAGTCTCCTACTTTCCCCAAGATCCTAGCAGGTACCTTCCTATTTCTATTTCACTTTACAGAGTAGGACTTGAGAGGTAGTCTGTTTGAGGCTCCTATATGGAAGGCAGCCTTGACACTTTATAATATCATGAATTCACTTATTTTTCTCTGTATAGTCTGTCTTTAACATCCAATTTCTTTGTCTATCATCTCATCATTAAAAACAAAGGTTATATCTCCTTTACCACCAGACACCTAGTCCTTGAATAGTATCTGATGCACAGGTGTCCAATAAATATATATCAATTAAGTCAAGTATAACAAAACTGGTTAAAGGCTTATAATTTGATAAATATAAATCTTATTAAATACAAATTAAGTTTTCATAATAAGAGTCTACCTGATACTCAGAAGCAAAGATAATACTATTTTAGATTCTAGAATAAAAGGAACACACAATGTTAACAGTGTGCATATGTGTATAGGGCCAATGTGCCATCTGCTTATTTAAAACAAACATGCCATTTGATGAAATTTTACTTCAGCAAATTTTATTACCTGAGCAGCCAGTAACGCATTTTTCAGTTCTTCTCTGGTCACTTCTGGGGCATCAGTCTGTCCAACCAAGCCTACTGTGTTATTCAGGGAAGGTCTATCTTGCTCTGCCGTTTCCTTCAGATGGGCACTAAGGTAAGCTTTAGAGGCAAGGAGATACCCATTCAGCATGTGTAATGTAACATCCATTAGTGGGGGACACCTAAACAAAGAAGAAAAAAATGTATCACAAAGAATATAAATGTGAAAACGAGCCACAACAGGAACTAGGGATGCATGCGCCGCACAATGAAGAACAAGGCTGTATGGACACAGTAAGGTCCTTCGACACAGAACGGGAGTTGGTCAAGAGCAGTCAGCAGAGCTTTGGCTTTACCGCAGCTGGTTCGGAGCCACCATGCAGATACTGGGAATGAAACTTGGGTCCTCTACATGAGCAACAAGTGGTGTTAACTGCTGAGCCATCTCTCCCAGCACTCCACCTTCCTTCCTTCCTTCCTTTCTTTCTATCTTTTTCTTTCTATTGTTTTAGTTTTGTTTTTCTGTGTAGCCCTGGCTGTCCTGGAACTCACTCTGTGGACCAGGCTGGCCTCGAACTCAGAAATCCACCTGCCTCTGCCTCCGGAGTGCTAAAATTAAAGGTGTATGCCACCACCAGGCTTTTTTTCTTAACCTTTATTTTTATTTCATGTATATGGATGTTTTGTCTGCATGCATGTCTGTGTACTACATGTATGCACTGTCCTCAGAGGCCAGAGCCCTTGGAACTGGAGTTACAGATAGTTGTGAGGCATTGGGTGCTGGAATTTGAGTCTGAGTCCCTGGAAGAGCAGCCAATGCACTTAACCACTGATCCATCTCTCCTGCCCACCCGATGCATGTTTTTAATCTCAGCTCTTGGGAGGCAGAGGCAGATGATTTTTGGTAAGTATGAAGACAGTCTGGTCTACATAGTGAGTTCCAGGACAGCCAGAGCTGTATTGTGAGATCCCATCTCAAAGAAACAAAAACAAAACAACAACAAAAATTCATTCAGCATATCATTTATCTGCATAAGACCACACTACTCTCATACAGCTATCTTCTTTCTCCATGTAGATGATGATCATTAAAGGTAGATCCCCTCAACTTATTTACCTTTAATGTTATTTTTATCATGACAATTTGAAATTTAAATATTAATGTCTGAGTCAATTAAATTCTGCCTTTTGAGTTACAGGCATTTCAAAATAATTAACTAGGAATTAGAGACACAGGTGGAATCAGTGAAGATAACACGACAACTGGTATCAAAAGGGTCACAGTTTTAAAGTACGTGATGGCTTACCATGAATCAGTGTTTTAAAATCATTTTTTTGAGCTGTATATGGTGACACAACTGAATCCCAACACCAAGATGGCTAAGACAGGAAAATCAGGAGTTCAAGGTCACTCTCAACTATACAGCGAGCGATACCTTGTTTCTTAAAACACAATAAAGCAAAACCTTTTTAATGAGCTAGCAGATTAGCTAATGGCCATATTCTTTTCTGTTCTTGATTTTAAGAAACAGAAGGGTCACTACTGACGACTACCAAAGCCAAGAACTCTTCTCTAAAGCCAGATTTCATTATCCACATACTAAATATTACACTGACTATAATTTATGAATATATAGCTTGAAAAAAGCTGCATAAATTATATTTCCTATATATTTCTAACAGCAATAAGATATTAAAATGATTTTCTTCAATTTCTTTTTTTTTTTTTTTTTTGGTTTTTCGAGACAGGGTTTCTCTGTGTACCCCTGGGTGTCCTGGAACTCACTTTGCAGACCAGGCTGGCCTCGAACTCAGAAATCCTCCTGCCTCTGCCTCCCAAGTGCTGGGATTAAAAGCGTGCGCCACCACCGCCAAGCCTTCAATTTCTTTTGATTCTCCAAAGTACAGCTCTATTAAAACAAATGAAGTTAAATAACTTACCTGTGAACCCTTCGGTCACACCTCAAGACAATGAGAGGATCTATCATCAAATCATTTTGGGTATATTTTTGTTGTCGTATAAACTTTATGGAAGGTTGGAGTGCATTAACCGTCATTACCCACAGCCTGGTGAGGAAACAACATATTCATAATAGCTATGTTATAACTGACATCTACAGTTATTTGGTCCTTTGAATCTTAAAAAAATGTTATTTTCAAGATAAAAGAAAAAAAGCAAAGCAGGTATAAAATAAAAAACTTTGTGGAGTTTCTTTTTGTTTTTGTTTCTGAGAAAGGCTCTCATGTAGTTCATTCAGGCTGGCCCCAAACTCACAATATAGCTAAGAATGACCTGACTCCTCATTTCTCCGGCATCCCCCTCCCAAGTGCCGAGATCACAAGAATGTAACACCATGAGTGGTATTTTTGTATGTTGGAGACATGGTTCAGAAGTTAAGAGTGTTTGTTGATCTAGAGAACAGAAATTCGGTTCCTGGAACCCAAGTCAGGTGGCTCACAACCACATGTATCTCTAACCCCCAAAGATCTAGTATCTCTGGCCTCTTCAAACATCTTTACTCACATGCACATATCAACACAAAAATGCACATAATTTAATTTATTCCAGAAAGAAAAAGTTTTAAAAATCAAGGCACTACTCACCAGAATTAAAAAACAAAACAAAACAAAACAAAAAAAATCAATCAAGTACCCAACACTATGAAAGAAAAAAAGTTCCACATCAAAACCCATTGTTATTAAATTCCAGAACACAAAGGGTTTTATGAGTAAAGAAACCAATGGCTATATACAAAGGTCTGGGAAATGGCAACACACCAGATTACTACCAGCCAGTGAGAAGTCCAAGTCAGAATGTTCTCAAATGCATGAACCACACTTAAGCAAAACAGCAACCACATGTGAAAAAAAAAGCAAGCCCCAAAGTCACAAGAATAACACCCAAGCCTCCGCCAGTCCCATTCAGCCTTTCTCGGGAAGTGCTACAGTTAGTATGTGCTCTATGTGGACAGAAACCAAGAAAGAAATCAGGAATCCCAGCAAAGCAGAGACAATAGCAATTCTACGACAACCGTGCATGTCCCGGAGAAAAATTAAGATGAGAAGCTCTGAAAGAGATGTCCCTATGAAAATCATGTTACTGATATATTAGTTTCTGTTATAATTCCTATTAAGTATGACTAGTCTTAATAAAGAGTTTAGGATGAACTATTTATTAGTTATTGATAGCATAACAAATGGAAGCAAGGTAAGTATTCTAGCAATGCCAAGTATGGGGAATGGCACTTGTGTATAAGAAAGAAGCCACTATGAAGTGTAGTTCAGGGACAGCATACTTGATTAGCAAGCTCACAGCCTGAGTGTGATTCCCCTCCACCAAAAAAAAAAAAGCAAGAAAGAGAGAAAAGGTAATCAAAGAATACTGCAATATACTGCACAGTTCAACTGTAAATACATAATCACAAGATGAACACTAAATGTTGCTTTAGCTAAGTGATACAATTATATTAAAAAATAAAGGGAAAGCTTCACAGGAAGCAAGCAATACAGACTGCTAAATTTCACAAACCATGTCTAAATTAGAAAATCAAGAAGCTGTACTTGTTATAAGCCTATTCCTCAGCTATAATGAAGAAAATGTAAATGTTAGAATTTTTTGTTTAAGCTGAATAATGGTTTCCTCTGGGTAACCAGACTCTAAAATAGAAAAGTGTGAAGTACTATTATGTGTATTTATTAATTTGATGTAGAGTAAAACTTAAATTTAGGCCAGGTGGTAATGGAACATGCCTTGAGAGCACTTGGGAGGCAGAGGCAGGCAGATCTCTGAGTTCGAGGCCATCCTGGTCTACAAAGTGAGTTCCAGGACAGCCAGGGCTACAGAGAAAAACCCTGTCTTGAAAAACCAAAACAATCAAACAAAAAAGAACCAACAGCAACAAAAAACTTGAATTTAGAAAGAACAACTGGTGCTGGAGAGATGGCTCAGCAGTTAAGAGCACTGACCACTCCTCTGAAGGTCCTGAGTTCAAATCCCAGCAACCACATGGTGGCTCACAACCATCCGTATACCCTCTTCTGGGGTGTCTGAAGACAGCTATAGTGTACTTACATATAATAAATAAATCTTAAAAAAAAAAAAAAGAAAGAAAGAAAGGACAACTATACGCAGTTCTCAGACTCTCAGCCAAGTCAGACCAGTGTTCTGGTTTCCAGACTGGCCTGGCTGTACTGACACAATCTATGAGCCAGCACCAGCCACCTGATAACCACAATGGAAGCACACCCTGTTCTCCAAACTCTGCTGCACCAGAGGGATCTGTTTGTAAAACGTATGCCTCAATCCTGCTGCACCCGCTCAGTTTTAACTGCATAGATTGCAGCCTGGGGATCAGGGTTTTAAAGCCAGTTCAAATGGCTTAGGGTGCAACAGAATTTGGAACCACAGCAGGGAGGTAAGACAAGATGATCCATATCAGTTAGCCACAAACAACTACACAGAGGAAAACACCTTCAAACACTTTCTCAAATTGCTAATAGTTTTTATTTCTTAAAGTATATTTTTTCTTTAAAATATAACAATGTTTTTTGAAACAAATCTTACTATACAGACAATGCCTTCCGCAAACTTAGTTCTTCCTGGTCTTCCTCCCAAATCCATGCTGAGATTAAAGATAAGTGCCACTGCACTCCAATGTAGTATCTTTAGTCATCTTCAGAAATGAAAACCATTAATGAGAATGGTCTTGTGAATATTTTTCTAACAACTAGATTCCCTGTGCATTATCAAAGCTATACACTTCTCTAGTCCATACAGCAGTAGACAGAATTTACCTTCTTGGCATCACAGTATTAAGAACCATCCATAACTTATTGACAGTTTGAAGAATTCTCCGTGGAACCCCAGAATCCAGCAGCTGGTTCATATTGGATGTTAATACTTCTGCATATGGTATAAGTTCACTGGCAGAAAGTAGAGTCAAGTGTTCCATAATCTGCATCACTTGTGTGTGACTTACAGGGACAGCTGAAAATGCTAAAAACAAAATTTTGCAATCATTCCTAAATCCTGTAATGTTTACCAAGTAGAAATAAATACTGCTTTCTTAAAAGTAGGGGCCAGGCTCCCAGCGCGGGGCGGGCAGGCTCGGTGGGGTTTGTTCCCCGCCGCCCGGAGGCTCTGCGGTCCAGGGCGGTGGGAGGACGGCCTGCTGGGGAACCTTAGCTCGGGCTTTCCCACTGCCTGCTTCGAGCCTCCCTCCCTGTCTCCTGCGTTTAGATGGCTCCTGCAAAGAAGGGTGGTGAGAAGAAGAAGGGCTGTTCTGCCATCAACGAGGAGGTGACCCGAGAATACACCATCAACATTCACAAGCACATCCATGAAGTGGGCTTCAAGAAGTGTGCTCCTCGGGCACTCAAAGAAATTTGGAAGTTTGCCATGAAGGAAATGGGGACTCCAGATGTGCGCATTGACACCAGGTTCAATAAAGCCGTCTGGGCCAAGGGAATAAGGAATGTTCCATATTGCATCCAAGTATGTTTGTCCAGAAAACACAAAATGAGGATGAGGATTCACCAAACAAGCTCTACACATTGGTAACTTATGTGCAGGTTACCACATTCAAAAGTCTACAGACAGTCAATGTGTATGAGAACTAATCTGCTGAATGTCAAATAAATTTGCAGAACTGCCTCCAAAAAAAAAAAGTAGGGGCCAAACAAATCAAGAAAGCAATGGTGTAAAACTTCTACTCACAGCTACATTTTCACTGAAGCTAACATTAAAGCCATTAGAAACTTCACGGTTGGCAGGTGAGCTGACCCAGAGGGTTATGGCAAGTGAAGCCTGACAACCTGAGTCCATCCCCGTACCACATGAAGGATGGATTCAGCTCCCTCATGTGGTCCTCTGACTTCCATATGTGTAATGTGCCATGAGCAAGACCCCACACAAACATATAGTAAACAAATAAATTAAAATGTAATAAAAATAAATGAAAATCCATGAAAGTACAGATGTTATTTCATAAAGTTCATTTTAATAGCTAGCCTCATTTTTCGGGGTAACTGCGTATGTAGCTTATTAGTTTGGAAGTTTCAGGCTCCTTGACACTTTCCTCTAGGTATCCCATTACAGGAGATTAGCATCCAGCAGATTGCCGCTATTAAAGATTTAGAATTATCTCTCCACTAGAGTGGTCACTAATTACATCTGGCTAGCAAGCATAAAATAAATAACAAATGGGAAAACTAATTCTTTTTGTTGCCATCATAAACAACATTGTATCTCTATCTATACCTGGTCCTTCATGGCTAACCAACTACTTCAAGGGAAACAGAGAGTCATGCATGCACTTCACCCTGGAAAACCAACAGAACCTAAAAGAAATGTGGAGAAAACTAGCCAAAGCTGAAAAGAACAGCGTTTCACTTTGTATCTGGGTTCAAAAATCCACATGTCAAAGACAATTGGCTCACAATTCCTTCAGTTGTGTAGAGAAAACAAAAAAAGCAATGACCTCAAGAGCTGGGGGGGGGGGTTAGAGCTGAATAGCAGAGCACAGGCCCAGAACACACAAAAGGTCCAGAGTTCAGTCTGCAGCTCCAAAGGGAAAAGAGAAAAAGACTTAGAAATAACAGCAACAACAACAAAATTTAAGGTTGGGTTTGGGTGGGGCGCCAAGGTCAACCCTGCCACCACAAAGATCAGTAAAGACTACACAACAACAATCTTTACACTGATTGTGTAATTGTATTCAGAAGGCTAATGAACTGAGACGCTTTAATACAGCTAATGCAGTGTTCATATGTAGCCCACACTATTTGTATTTGGGGATACTAGTCTGGAACACTACCCATTAACAGCAAGTACACTGCCTTGATCTACTGTATTTATTTCTAACCAGTTTGGGGATTTTCTAAATCTTTTTAGTGATATAACACAGAATACAAAAATCCTATAAACATGTCAACTAAATTCCCAGCAAAGCAAAGAGATAGTTAAAAATCCTTACCCCAAAGACACCTGCTTACAGTATAGGATTCCAGTCAGCCCAGCCCCTCTGTACAGCAGTAGTGGGAGGAAGAATGAGCAGCTACGGTACCTTCCTGCAGCTGCTTCGGAGAGTGGGTTTTGGCATTCCTAGTCAGGAGCATTCGCCTTAGCAGTGCATCAGTCCCTGTGACCTCCTCCTCACAGATCCAGTCGTCCACAATGCACAAGTGTGGGTAATTTGTTGCTAGAAGACGTAGCAAAGCCGAGTGCAGCCCTAAGAACAAGGTGGTGGTTAGTTGGGCTCTCGTCTCAGGATGGAATCTCCCCACGCCTTCGTTCAGCATCCAGCAGCCATAAGGAGCAGAGGCATGCACGGACAGTGTTTCTCACCCCAGGTCCACCCACTAGCATCAGGAGCTAAAGAAACTTGCTGTACATGCATAGTGAAGATGCCAAGTCACAGCTCTAGCCGTGTCCCCTTCTGAAAGTGTACACCACATTTTAAGAAGTTCTAGCCAGACCTGGGGCAGAATCCAAGCTTTTCAGAATGTGGAGGCCATATACAATCCTAAATTCAAGGTCTTGCTTCAGCAACCCACCTAGTTCAGGGCCAGCCTGGACAACTTAGTGAGACATTACCTCAAACAAGGACTGAGGGTATAGATCAATGACAGAAAACTTGCCTCATGTGTGTGTGGGGGGGGGAGGCTAAGTTTAATACCAGTAATCAAAAAAAATTGTTTTTAAATTTAAGAAAAACAAGTCTGTGTAGCATTTTAAATAAAAGTCCCCAAGAAAACGAATTCAGAGTATGTCAAGAGTGACTCCTGCAGGAAACCGTCCTCGGCTTCCCTCTACTTCATCTGCTGTTTGATGCTCACCATGAAAACTGTTTAGTACAGCAGTCTTTCAGGAGTTCAGGAGAGAAAACAAAAAAGAGCTTCTCAAGAGCTACGATTTCCATGTGCCACCACGCCTGACCATCAAGACTGCTTAAAACTTTTCTACATTCAAAAAGGCATTGTAACAATCAAAAGTGTTACTGAACTTTAAATCACTAAACATATGTACAACTAAAACTACTCCCAACAGACACAGAGAAGTGCAAACCAATCTACATATTATACTCTTTTCAGTGAAACATGTTAATTGGCCAGTACTGCCAAATACTGCATCTTTTTTTTTTAAGAAACAGACTATGTAAAGCTATAATAAATGTAGCCATCTGGCTAGCCAAGTCCAATGAAGGCTCATATTCCTCTTCCAAACCAACCACAGCAAAGAAAGAAGAAAAATCATTCCTTCAAAGATAGGAAAACCACACTGTAACATCAAAGGTGGCTATTAAGAAACATCAAGTTTTTAAAGCTCCCACAAGTCTATTTACCAATATTTATAACCAAACTATTACATACATATTAGTATGTCATGGAATATTATGGAACAGTTTCAAATAATAAAGTGGATCTACATGGACTGATATCTCAGCAGGGGCAGAGGGCTAAAGATATAGGTCAGTGGTACAGTACTAGCTTAATTCACATATGGCCCTGAGTGCAAATCTCAATGAAAAAAGAACATAGTGTATAATATCATCCACCTTTTTAAAATATTATGTGAGTTTCTATTAGTTTCAACCATATAAAATTGTTATTCTCTAGGTCAAAGACAGTCTGCAGCTTTAGACAGCTGAATTGATGAGTTCTTAGCTTTACAGTGTCATGGGAGTGACGTACACATGGTTGGCTTTACTCTGAAATCGTGACAAGGCTAGCAATCTGAGGCAAACGCTCCTGTTATGGCAGGCGGCAGCAGTGGGCCACTCACAGTGAGCCAGCCATTCAACTGCGAAGGAAAACAGGCACTGTGCTGAGGTACCTTGCACTGCCGAGATTCAGTCTTCTGTAGCTTAGAGGGGGCAAATAATTTTACCTTTTGTTTTATTTTGTTCTGTTTTTGAGACAGGGTCTCACTATGTAGCTCTGGCTGTCCTGGAACTTACTGTGTAGACCAGGCTGCCTCAGCCTACCAAGTGCTATGATTAAATGCTAAGCCACCATACCTGACCTTGACATACTGAAGCTTGCAATAGGGTGATATCCAAATAACCTGCTAATAAGATGAAGGGAATTAGAAGTATGTACTGGGCCGGGCGGTGGTGGCGCACGCCTTTAATCCCAGCACTTGGGAGGCAGAGGCAGGCGGATTTCTGAGTTCGAGGCCAGCCTGGTCTACAAAGTGAGTTCCAGGACAGCCAGGGCTACACAGAGAAACCCTGTCTCGAAAAACCAAAAAAAAAAAAAAAAAAAAAAAAAAAAAAAAAAGCAAAAAAAAAAAAAGAAGTATGTACTGGCGGGCATCTACGTGTCCTGTGTGGTACTGGGAATGAGCCCAGGGCATCACACATGCCAGGCAGGCACTCTACTACTAAGCTGCACCCCAACACTCAAATATCAGCCATCATATTTGGGTCACCCTATATGAAAAGAATTGACTTAAAATTAAAATGAATGTCAAACTGAAAACAACTGGAGTTTTCTAGGAGTGATGATCTATAGGTAATGAGGTAATGGATTCAGAAAGAACAAAAGGCATTTTCAGTCTTCAATTATTTACATTTGTAACAATGAATACTTACTACAAATTTTAGCATAAGTGGTAACATATTTCATGCCAATAAAATTTAGCACAGACAAATGAAAAACCAATACCTCCCAACTCCTGCTGCAGCCCTTGTGCCTGCCGAATGAGAAACTTGACAGGAATCTGGTCCATTAGAGAAGAGGAGTATGATGTGGGTTTCCTCTGCATGGAAGCTGTCAGCAAAGATTACAGGTGTAAAATAAAAGAGTATCAGAAACAAATCTTTTTTTTTTCAAAACAAATGGGAATAAAGACACTGTGAAAGTACTTTTAATTCACTTGATATATGAAAGTATAACAGATAAAAATTAACTACCAAAATAGTGACTGTAAAGGAAAAACAAACAATTGGAACAAAATCATGGTAGGTATGGTAGATTTTAGTTCAAAGAGAATTTCACCGAAAAAACCCAGTAGAGATTTTTCCACATCCATTTAGAAAGTCTGAAGAAGTCATGAACACAGACTTAGAGCTTAATGATCCCAGTGTAAATTACAGAAATTATTTTCTCACCACAGGGTGAGAAAAAAGGACTGGAGAAATGGTTCAGCTATTAAGAAAACTGGTTGTTCTTACAGAGGACTGGGGTTCAATTCCTAGCACCCATACAGCAACTCACAACTGTCTCTCACCCCAGAGGTTCTGACACCCTCACACAGATACACATGCAGGTAAAACATCAATGTACATAAAATAAAGATAAATCATTAAACAATTTTAAGAATAAGCAAATAAAATACAATTAAACGCCAGGCATGGTGGCACACAACTATAATCCTAGCCACTTGAAATTGCCTCCCTGGTTGGGCATGGTGGTACCTGAGCACCAGTTTACCAAATACCAGACAATGAAACAATGAATCTTGTTCTGTTGGTGACCAAGAAGGATATTTTACATATAACAGGACAGAGTAGAAGACGGTGAGAATTTCTTTTAGGTAACATGAAGCTGAAGGGTGAGTTAAGCACCCTCCAGTACTTTCAGCTACTGTGAGGCTGTGGCCAGGCATGGAGGCTCATATCTGTACTTCAAGCACTCACTTCGGAGGTAGAGGCAAGAGGATCAGGCGTTCAGGCAAACTTCAGCTGGACAGAGGGTTCAAGACCAGCCTCAACAAGAGACTCTGCCTCAAAAACAAAAATCAAATAAAAATTGTACGTCTGAAACTTTTTATACTAGGAAAGCAGTTTGTTTTGAATTATCTGAAAACAAACTGCCATGATACAAGTATGCAGCGCTATGCCCAGCTAATAGCACAGTGTTTTACGTACAAATATTTGAAATATACAAAGAATATTCACATTTTAACTAAGAAGTAAGTACACAGGAAATTCTTTATTTACTATGCATCTTCTTCAGGACAGATATTCAATGGCTTCAACAACCCCTCTCTGCAGGATACACCTCTCAACAGCAACAGAATAACAATTCTCCTTTTCATGTTAAAAATTCAGAGCTAGAGAGATGATGAGGTGGTTGAGAGCACTAGCACCCACATCAGTGACTCACAACCGCCTGTACTCTTTATTCCAAAAGATCAGTGGGCAGCGTACCTGTGGTGTACTTACATACACAGGCACACACACACACACACACACACCAGTTTCTGCATCTCTTCTCTCCCATGGCAACTCCCCAAAGCGGTCTCTTCTTATGGTCTACAGCACTGGGTCCTCCAGCTTCCTTCTGAATTCATTACATCTGGTCTTCATCCTACCATTCATTCTACAGCAAACTGACATCCACATGCTATGTGCAGCCCTTGGCTGAACCCTAGTCCTCATTTTACTTACTCATTTAGGATCATCCAACAGAGCTCAGACAGCAGACCTCACTAAGTCCTCTTTGAAACCTCCTTTGGCACCTAGAACCCCTAGCTCCTGGATTTCCTCTATACTCCATTGCTGGGAACCTATCTAACATCATAATTTTAAATACCACATATATGCAAAATATATTCAATACATATATCTGCTAGATACACAGCTGCCTCCTCACTGTCCTCACTTCAAAGAACAGATGTCTGCATATCCAAAATGGAACAGAGGATCTCCAACAAACCCAATCGAGGTCCTCTAGGTTCTTTTATTCAACTAACCATTCTATGCTGTGCCACTGTCCAAAGCCTCTACTTAACCTTCCTCCCTCTCAAATTTGATTAACTAAAATAGACACTAAAGGAGTACCTTAGTCCCATGATACGACAGGAATCATCTGAAATCTAGCCTAGCATCTCACTGCTGCCTGTTCACTGGATTTCCATGGATGGGTTCTGACCCACTATCAAGAAGCCACTAGAGAGGCTCAGCTCTGTGCAACTTACCTAACGTCTTTGTGTTTGCCAGGAGAGCTTCCTCATAAGACAGGATATAATAAAGCACCAGAAGCTGCGCTGTGATACTGAAGCGCTGGTTAAGGCGGACGCTGTCACCCTGAGGTGATACAAAAACTCTTAAATACTGAACAGCAAGAGCATAATACAGATTATCCAGTGCTGCTGAGTCGAGCACAGCCAGACTGAGAGGAGGACTGCTGGGTTCACGGCAGTCTGAGACAACCTCATGCTTCACTGAACCTCGAAGGGCATGCATGACAGACAAAAGGAAGCATCTTCTCCTCGACTTTCAGATGAGGAAATGTCACAAGACTTTAGCTTCTACTTCTCAACAGTATTCCCTCCAGACTGCTTCTGAAAAACTTTCAGGAATCAAAGTTCTATCTGAAACTACTATGAAGAAAACAATTCATAAAAGAGATCCTGTACATTAAACAGTGTCTGCGCAAACTAATAGAGTAAGGAAAAAGATTTTCATCAAACATTCCATAATTGAATCCAGATGAATCTTCAAGTTACAGAAAGCTAAACAGCACCATGCTGGATGTGTTGAAATATCCCACAGTCCTTTAGCAAATACCTATCTTCAAGGTACCCATTAAACGTTAGCAGGAGACTTCAAAACAACTCCTTATGCTGCACAAGGTGGGGCAAGCCTGTTATCCCAGTATTCAGGAAGCTGAGTCAGCAAGATGTCGAGTTTGAGACTACCCAGGCTACAAAGTGAGGCACTGTCTCAAAAACAATATATTTAGAAATATGTAATTTTTAAAAATTATATATATGTATATATATATTTCTTCAAAAAGTGCTGTTTGACAAATTACTTGGAACTAATATTATATAATTTTTATTAGTAAGCTATTAAAATTTAATCTCATTTATGTGTGCATATGTGCAAGTGTGCACAGCCACATATTAATCTTATTTTGAAATCAGAATTACCTATAAGACTTCTAAGGAAAACAAGATGGACCAAGCCAGAGATGTAACAGATGTAAAAGAACCATTATTTTATTTACCCCAATGACTTCCTGGAAAATGTTGAGTATCTCCTGTTCAGTGACTGGCTGATTTGTGGCTTCTGGGTTAGATTTAGATGCAGGAGTAAGTATAGAATTTATGTACACATCAATCAGAGGAAGTAGCTGAGGGTGGAGTGGAGTGGAAGTTTCACACAGCTGTCTGTAAATCCAGTCCTACAAGAAAAAGGTATTAAATCAAGGCAATTAAAAAAAAAAAAAAGATCAACACCACAGAACACGTATAGCTTTACCACGTATCGCTTTCCATGTTTCTCAGATCAGTGGACTCACCAGTAGTTTCAGGAGCTAGGATATACTACTTCTTTTCCTAATTAGCCTATAATTTAACCAAAAACACTGTCTGCTGAAAGATACACCTAAGATGGTGAGCAGCCTGGCTTTGGGTTTAATCTGTTTTGAATATGCCCTATTCTGACCCTATTTAGAGCTCTCTTTATGTGTCATGGAAGACTTCCCAGCAGAGGGGACAGTAGCGGGGGCTATTTCTCCAGAGAAACACACTAATTAAGAGAGTGGACTAGAAAAGAACTAACATGGGACTACCATGTACATACTGGTAAGGAGACATGTAAAACCTTGAGGTGTGTATCTGGACTCTTAATCCATAGCTGTTTTACTCAATAAAAGCACAAAAAGAAGCAAAAGAGGCAATATAGCTAAAACTTAATGTCACTACATCGTCAAAAGGGCACCTGACAAGATATGCCACATATAAACTGCTCATTGCTCTTTTTAAGTGAAAAAGGCTTTCATAATTGGTCCAAAAGATATTTATTTACCTCCTATATTTCAGATTTCTCATTAGGAGACCTTTTAACTCTTTGATATAACCAAATATAAAAACCTGAAAACCTAAGTCAGGCACTGGCCATGCTGGTGACAAATCTGCAAACAGCAACAGTAAAGCTGGCGAACAAAAGTAAAACCTAGAAAATGGCGGGCAGTATCAGTGCACACTACAGCCCTAGCACTCAGGAGGGGAAGCCAGAGGACCAGGAGTTCAAAGTGAGCCTCAGTTGCAAACCAAGTTCAAGACCAGCTTGGGTTCCTTAGATGTATTTTGTATCAAACAAAAATGTAAAAATATGCTACTTGAAAACTTTAAGTGGAAACATAATATTATGCATTTTGCAAAAAAGTAGTAATATTGCTTTAAAAATTTGAAGTTGGGTTGAACCCCGGGGTCCTCTGGAAGAGCAGTCAGTGTTCTTAACCACTGAGCCATCTCTCCAGCCCTGAACCTGAAGTTTGGCTCTTAAAAACAATTAACTATATAAATAACTAGTAACTAGCTACTTATAGTAGTAATTTAACTTACTACCTAGTAATTTAGCTTACAACATTACAAGTTACAATATTGTTTTAAAAAATTGAAATTTAAAAATTTCTGGTTTTCTTCTTAATGTTTATTGTTGTTCTGCCTGCATGTACGTCTGTGTGAGGGTGTCAGATCTGGGAGTTACACACAGTTGTGGGCTGCCATGTGGATGCTGGCATCCATATACATACAAACCACAAGAACGAACTACAGTAAACAAACCAAGAACTAGTGAGAGAGAACTGAGTTACAGCTTAAAACCTAAATATGAAGCCATACTTTTATTGACACTTTGTGCTTGGTAAACGATCGACTCCTGAGAAGTTGGTAAATACAATGAATGGGCAAAAACCCAGTAATGTTGGCACTCAGGTTGCTGGTGACAGGAACCCGAACTGCATGGGCTGTGACAACCTGAAATAGAAAAACAGCATTAAAACACATAACAAGCGCAAAATTAGATTGAAAAAAAGGTATAGTGTATAGACTCCCAATGTAAATCGACCATCAACACTTAAATGCAGTCCATGAGGATGAACAATGAGAATGAGCTGGTACAAGTTTTAATTGTTTTGTTTTAAGACAAGGTCTCATGTGGATCAGGCTGGCCCTATAATGCTACGGCTGACCCTGAAATCCTGCTCCTCCCTCCTATCTCTTTATCCGGAGTGTTAGGGTTGCAGACTTGTGCCTAAAAAGTTTTATGATGTCCACTTGACAAGTAAATTAGGTGTGGTAACACTGTTGTCTCAGCTATAAGAAAGAACGAATGAGATTCTTAAGTTCAAAGTCATCTTGAACAGCTTAGTTAGACTTTACCCACTAAGACTAGAAATACAACTCAGGGTTAAGATGCTTGTCTAGCACGAGCAAATTCCTGGGTTCAATCCCCAAGGATAGTTAAAAAAGGAAAAAAAAAGTCGGGCGGTGGTGGCGCACGCCTTTAATCCTAGCACTTGGGAGGCAGAGGCAGGAGGATTTCTGAGTTCGAGGCCAGCCTGGTCTACAGAGCGAGTTCCAGGACAGCCAGGGCTACACAGAGAAACCCTGTCTCGAAAAACCAAAAAAAAAAAAAGAAAAAAAGGAGTATATACCTAAGGTTCTGAAGCCAAGTAAGTGTAAACAAAAGAATAAGGAACCAGGGGCTGGGGAGATGGCTCAGCGGTTAAGAGCACTGACTCCTCTTCCGAAGGTCCTGAGTTCAAATCCCAGCAACCATATGGTAGCCCACAACCATCTGTAATGATATCTGACACCCTCTTCTGGTGTGTCTGAAGACAGCTACAGTGTACTTATATATAATAATAAATAAATCTTAAAAAAAAAAGAAAGAAAGAAAACAAAGAATAAGGAACCAGACGCTAGTTTGTAATGTAATTGCAAATACTTTACAACCTAAAAACTTAACTAGGGCTCTGTTTTCTCAAGAGCAATCCAAATGATTAACCCATAAGAGTACATTACCCCAATATCTACAACCATACTCTTAAGTACTCAAAGTTTTCAAGAATCTATAAACTCAAAATATACTGTTTTGAAATGAGGTAAATGAATTATTTACAGATAGTTTAAAGATGAAATAAATTATCATTACAAATTGAAAGTGATGAAGAAAGACTACTGTATTCTTTTAAGTAGTTTAGTGAGGAGCTAAGGACAGAAGAAGTACCTGCTCCGTAAAGATTTCCTGTGTGAAGATGGTCTTCATCCTGCTCAAGGAGCTTGGCTTAATCACAATCTAAAATAATGAAAAGAATTCCAGTAGAATGTAAAACCGTATGAAGTACGTTTATTCTCATGAATTTATTACCCAAAATGGTATGATGCATGATATTAATGTTGAAAAGTTAAATTTTCCTCTGATAAGTGACTTCTCAAGCCTGACATTAAAAGACACAGAAGCAGAACCAACGTACAGCACACATAGTAAAAGCAGTGCACACATGTGCATGCCTGTCGTCACAGGCACCTGGAGGCTGAGGCTGGTGGTCACTAGAACCCAGGAGATCAGGAGCAACCTGGGCAATGTAGTAAGACCTCCAGTCAAAAATAAAGATAAAACATACTGAAATTACTTAATAAATTGTACTATTGGCATCTTAAGTTAGTGGGTAGAAAAGGTTTATCCAACAAATGGAGACCAAAAAATTACATATTTCACACACACACACACACACACACTGTTATACACATGACACTACACAGCAAACTGTATGTCAAATGGATTAACTTAAAGTCAATGCAGATCTGAACTATATATAGCTCAGTGGTGCAAGGGTGCTTGGCTGGTATAAGTGAAGCCCTATGTTTGTTCTTTAGTACTGAGAAGTAAAGATTTCAATGCAAAGCATAAAGCCACAAGTAAACTAGAATAAAATGTGGTAAGCTGAGTGCGATGACTCAAACCTACAACCCAGCAGTACTGTGAAAAGTCAGGGGAATCACATAAAAGTTTGAATCACTCTAAGCTACAAAACTAAACCTTGTCTAAAAGAAACAAAACAAAAACAAACAAACAAAAGAACAGAAGAACTAGTTTTACTAATAATTAATAAAATATAAAAAAGAGGGACTGTTCTTCATCAATCAAATCTGCAGGCCAGGCACAGGGGTGCACGCCTTTAGTCCCAGCTCTCAGGAAGCAGAGGCAGATAGATCTCTACGGTTTGAGGTCAGTCTGGTCTACATACCAAGTTCCAGGATAGCCAGGGCTATATAGGGAGACCTTGTCTTAATAAATAAATAAATATATAAATAAATTAAAAAGCAAAAGTTTTAAAGAATGGGGCTGTCTAGGCATGGTAAGACTTTAGGAAACCAAGGGCTCTGATGCATTAATGTGAACAGTGAAACTGGAAACATCTCTATGAAAAATAATCTAATATAACTCAAGCACTTGGCAGACTCTCACTTATTTAGTAACTGCTGGCCACAGTTTTATCTTAAATAGACTGAGAACTGTACGAAGATACAGCTGTGTGACTACCTGTGTTACATTTATATGAGTTTATTCATCTAAGGTTTAGAATAAATTAAAAAATCTACATAGGATATTTAAAAAAAACCATTGAGAACAGCATGGGCTCCAGGCCAGCCTGTCTCAAACAACAACAAAGAAGAAGACTGGAGAAATGGCTGGGCAGTGGACTGCTCTTGCAGAGGACACGAATTTGGTTTCTAACATCCATGTCAGGTTACTCAAACTATGGCACCTGAGGCTCCCACTCCCTCTTCTGGCTTCTGTGGGCAACTACACAAATAAACACATGCCCACACAGACACACACAAAATTTGAATAAAGGTAATTCCTATTTTTCTAGGAATTCTTGAATAAAATTTCAAACTAGCAAACAAATAAAACTACTTAAATGAACACAATGTATTTATTTTATATAACAGATTATAGATATACTAGTGAGAGAGAGAGAGTGAGTTATATAGTTATATGCTGTAACTAGCATAGACACACTTTCTTTCAGAAAAAAGATAATTAACAATTACCTTCATCCCCAAAGTGGAGCAGACTAAGTCAATGATAGCACTAAGCTGGTTGCTATGGAAATACATGGCCACCAATAACAACATCTCCCCAAAAGAAGCAGAGACACCTGATGTACTGTTAAAACAGAAGAAAAACTATGAATTATAAGAAGGGAATAAATAAGAAAAGCTTCCTCAACTAAGAGAAACAAAGGGCTGCTTGTCTTACCTCTCAAAGTAAGCTTCTTCTTTGATCATCCAGCTGAGCCACACGACCATCAGCTGTTCCTGCTCCGGTGTGCTGCAGAAAACACCATGGCACCACATAAGCCAAGGAGCAATGAAGAGAATAATCTGAAATAGGCTTCTCGTTATTTTTAAAGACTTATTTATTCTTATCTGATATGTATAAGGAGTCTGCTTGTGTGTACCATGTGCATGCCTGGTGCCCTCAGATCCCCTAGAACTGGAGGTTCAGATGGTTCTGAGCCACTGTGTTGGTTGGTGCTGGGACCTGAACCCAGGTCCTCAGCAAGAGCATGAATTGTTATTTACCCCTGAGCCATCTTTCTAGCCCTGAAGTTATTTTTCGTAGGAGTTTATTTTTCCTTCTCTATTTTGAAATACCAACTCAAACTAATGGTTTGCTGAACTGGACCATTAGTTATAATGAGATGAGAACTCAAAGATGGAGGCTTTGGCTTTACTGACCTGAACTGTCAAAACCTTCTTCTCAATTCTTAGTAACTATATATTTGTAAGTTGAAAAGAGTGACATTCCCTCTTATTCCTTGGAAAAACAAAGGTCTCTGGATTAA
This sequence comes from Tokudaia tokunoshimensis, assembly GCA_036184795.1. NCBI lineage: Eukaryota > Metazoa > Chordata > Mammalia > Rodentia > Muridae > Tokudaia > Tokudaia tokunoshimensis. The sequence goes on along the minus strand of BTHU01000010.1, from coordinate 35,547,368 downwards.
AATGTTAAAAGAACTATATTAAGAACTAACCAGTTCCTTCCTATAGGAAAACGTTTTAAAAATCTAATGTTGAAACATAAGCATCGAATTTGGTGGTTCAACCTTTAATCCAAGCTCTTGGGAGACAGAGGAAGGCAGAGCCCTGTGAATTCAAGACTAGCCTGGTCTACATGGTAAGACCCTGTCTCAAAAGAACAAAAACTCTTTAAGCACAAAAAGTCAGAAACCAAGTTCTCAAATCTAACAAATTAATGCATCTTTTAATTAAAATTTAATTTATGGAAATATTTTGGGTAGAATTTTAAATTTTAGACAGAAATTATTACTAATCACAGAAAAGAATATGCGCTCACCATATTTAAAATGGTTATAAAAATGTAACAGTAATAACTATTTTAAGTTTTCTTTTTCATTCATTCATTTATTTTGTGAGGGTGTGTATAGCATGACATGTGTGTAGAGGTCAGAGGACAACTTGCAGGATCAGTTCTCTCCTTCACCATGTAGGTCCAGGGGATCCAACTCAGGTCATCAGGCTCCAGGGCCAGTGCCCTTACTCACTAAGTCATCTCACTGACCCAACAGCAGTAATAACTTCTTTAGATCAATCATTGTATTTAAAACTAAAAGGCACTCTGACTTTAACTTGTGCAAAAATGTCACGGCTCTCTTCCACCTCACTGCAGGGAAAACAGAACACAACTGAACAGTGTGCTTTTCTCACTACTCCAAGCTAAGAAAATCTAAAAGGCCATTTATACCTATATGCAATACTATGCTCAATTATTTTTCAATCATTCCACTAAAGCAAGACAGTGCTGTATGGGAGAGTGTCTAGAGGCCTGCCCGATCCAGTGGGAATCCCATCTCTGCAATTCCTGAGAGTGTGATCTGAAATCTAATTTTATCCTTCTGAACTGTAGTCCTCCTACCAAATATACATGGCACCTCAGAGTAACGAGGACTAGAGGTAAAGGTTACAAAGGGCCTGGAGGAAAACCCCTGAAAGACTCACACAGGAGGACTGAGACAAGGAGACCCCAGGGGAATACACCAGCAGCGCAGCAGTGCAGGGACATTTCCTACAACTGAAGCATCAGTTTCTAGTTAGTTGGAAAAGACCCACTGGGTACCTCCAATGATAGATCAATACGGACTTGAACAGGATATGATAATGCTGTGTAATCCCAGCATTGAAAGGCTGCAGCAAGAGTACTACAGTCAATTCCAGGTGAGCCGGAAAGACTGTTTCAAATAAACAAACAACGCAACAAAAAGAGACCAAATATTATCTACATCTTTCGAAACCATGTGAGAAAGAGCCAAGCCTACATGTTTGCACAGTGACAGAAGAGGCTACACAAAGGAACAAGGAATTGGAATGACTTTAGACACTGACAACAAAGCAAGAAGTTGGAAGACAAGGAAATGGACACACACTTTCAAAATCCTCCAAAGAAATTATTTCCTGCTTAGAATTCTACATGCCATCAAACCATTAGCCAAATGTCAAAATGAAGACTAGTGGTTTCAGAAATCCACCCCTGTTCTGAAGAATTCTAAAGATGCAAAATGAAAAACTATTCCTGTGTACAGCTGTAGAAAACCAGGTACAGAGGGACCCAGCCAAGACTGGAGCAGACAACACTGCTCTGGGCAAGATTTCTGAAAAAGATTAAACCAATAAACTGTCTAATGAGTCAGAATGGATCCAGAGTAGATTTAGCTGCATCTTGTTTCTTTGCTATTGGGTTATGGGTGTCAGGTTAGGTTTTCTTGGTATTCTGAGACATGGTCTTACGATGTAGCTAAGGCTAGCCTCAAACACATGGCAGTCCTCTCGCCTTGGTCTCCTGTGGACTGGGATTAGAAGCATGAACCACCACAAGCAGTTTGCAGTTTGGAGTTGAATTATTACTATATATAGAACACCAAGAAAATTTAAAACAAAACTGCAGCCAACTGAAAACCAGAGTTCAATCCTTAAAGCCCACATGGTAGAAGAAATGAGTCCTGCAAGGCGTTCTTTGACCTCCACACATGCACCATAGCACACATGCATGCATGTACACGCATACACACACTAAATAATGTGCTAACTAAACAAATAATAAAAAAATAAACAAGTAATAAAATTTTTTTTTAATTTTTTAAAAGTAAAACCCAAAACAACTGGAGAACTAAAAGATATTACCTCCAAAAGTAGAGAAAGAATTACTAGCCTTTAACAACGTTCAGAAGAAATGTTGACAAAGACTAAAAAAATGGGTAGCATTCAGTAGACACTGACACCTTTTTATGGGCCAGTTTCTGTGGTAAGTTTTTATTCTGGTAGCAACACGCATGCTAGGCGAACAAGACAGAGTGACTTGTTCAGCAGGGTACCTGACAAGTGTGGAGAAGGCCAGCAGCATGCAGAACGAGAGGGAAACGAAGCGGACCCCGGCCGGCGTGGCAGGAGGACGGCTGGTCATCAGCTGCAGCAGCTGCTCAGCTTCCTCTTCCGTTGGCCTACAAGGACAAACAACATTTGTTCGTATGTTTGTTTTTAGTTCATTAAGGAAACAAGCAAAATTTCCAACATTTTCATCCTTCACGTACAAACTTTTTAACCTCACTGTAAAAAAACTACATCCAATTACTTATATTTACTTTGTGTGTGTGTGTGCACACGTGCGTAGGCATGCGTTGTGCTGTGTGTGCTGTATATGGGTTGTGGGTGAGTAGCACACATGAATACATGGGTGTTCGTGTCTGCGTATGCATGCAGGGGCAGAGGAAGGTGCTCTCCATCTTACTGCCTCAGGCAGAAGTGAGCTGCTCCTACTAGGCTTGCTGACCACAAGCTCTATCTCTGCTTCACAGTCACATGAGGTGATGTCACACACATGTTCAACCATGCTCAGCTTTTTAGATGAGTGCTAGAGATTTAAACTCAAGTCCATCATGATTGTAGAGTGAGCATTCTTTTTTTTTTAAAAAAAAGGACTTATTTATTTTATGTATGTGAGTACACTGTCGGTCTCTTCAGACACACCAGAAGAGGACATCGGATCCCATGATAGATGGTTGTGAGTTACCATGTGGTTGCTGGGAATTGAACTCAGAACCTCTGGAAAAGCAGTTGGTGCTCTTAACTGCTGAGTCATCTCTCCAGCCCTAGAGTGAGCATTCTTAACCCTGAGCCATTACCCCAACCCCAACCCCTTCATCTTTATTGGCCAATTATCTCTTTTCAATTGTCTCCTTTTTAAATGGTATATGATTTACAACAGAGAATGGGAAGTTGAATTACTTTGTTCTCTATGCAAAAACCAAATAACAAATAATCAGGGTTCTATGAGCAACAGACTTTCAAGGAAGTAATAGCAGAGGTCCTAGACACGACAAGCACATATTACTTATGTTTAGTCATGTGTCCTAAAAAGCTCACAGCAATTTGTACTTTATACAATTATGGGGTTAATGGGTTGTAATGACTTAAATTTGAACCAAACTGATGGGCCAGCATTTGCTTAACTAAACTGTCAGACCTAAAAGGCACATGAGCTGGAGACACACACAAGAATGTTCAGATACCAGCTGAGGACATTATTCAAAAGGATTTGGTAACTTAGAAACCTTGTGTTCCTGTCAATCCTAAAGGATTTCCTTCAACTGGGGTTCAGGACGGTAATGGATCACTCACAGGTTACTCAGGGGTGTCTTCTCTGTGGTAAAATCACAGGACCTTTATACTGGGATTAAAAACTTAGAAACTACTCTTGTCCCTCTGATATTTGCATAATTCTATTTGTAACCAGACCACATTAGATCAAAATATTCCTTAATGACAGTTGGCTTTAATACTTTCAATCTTGATAAAAGCTAGTAAAATTAAGACCTGAACCCTCTTATGAAGGCCTTTGGTCCACTTCCTTGAGATTAGAACCAAGAAAAAAAAGATAAAGAAGGAAATATCAGATTGAGTACTTGAGTCCAGCAATCCCCATCAAGGCACAGTACAGACGTAGGAGTGCGCTGGCTTTCACAACGTGCTCTTCTTTGAGGCCCGAGTACACCGACACAGTAGGCTCCATCTCCACATCAGCTTCCTCCACAATACGGGTACTCCTCACTGTAGGAAGAATGCCCATCAACTCCAGAAGAAGCTGCCTTCTCATCTGCCAAAGCACGGAACCACTGGTCTCCCTTTTTCTCTGTAAGAAGTGTGAATTGGCAAAGGAAGAGAGCATAGAGCCATTACTGAATTAAAAGGAAGCTGAACAGATCTTGTCACGTGAGCATTTACAGTTGATCCAACATGAAGAGCCTGTGGTGACTGCAGTTCTATTTTAACAAGTCAAGAAAACTCAAAATTTACTCCTCTACTCACCCCAGTTTGCACTGATTGCAGAGTAAAAGCTAAATTAATGCAAATTAGGTTGTGAATAGTAATTAAATGGCACTTTAGTCGGTGTGGCAGTCCACTCTTGTAAATCTCCTCACTCTGGAGACAGAGGCAGGAGAGTTGCTGGAGGCCAGGTTACATGGCAAGTTCCAGTAGAGCCAGGGCTACAAAACAAAAACTTGTTTAAAAAGTTGAAAGTAAGGCTTGCAAGATGGCTCAGGGGTTAAGTACGAGCAGTTGCTCTTGCAGAGGACTTGGGTTTGACTCCCAGCACCTACACTATACTTCCAATCCCTAAGGCAGTAAGTACAACAGCAAGCACGTGTTTGGAGAACCTGAAAACCTCAGTCTTAAGCTCTAGCACTACCACTAATTATGGGCTTCATGGTACAGCAGTTAACCTCTCTGAACCCCATGTTCCTTCTTGACAAGGAAATAAACAGTGGTATTTATTATGTGCCTTAGAGATGCCGTGATTGAGAGGCAGCACCCCAGCCCAGCTCTCCAGGCAGGAGTGTTTTAGTCGTCACTCATTCTTCAAGTCTAATGCTGTACTAGACAAGTGGCAAGCACTCAATGCTTACTAAGAAACTAGCGAACAAAGAAAGATCATACACAAGGTCAGAATACTAAACCACAAACGCAGAGACATTCCCTTAGCCAGGTATTCGGGCAGATAACTTTAATCGGTGCTTATTATTCTTAAGACTGCAGTCAAGGAAAGTATCACAAGCATGTCTGAACAGCAATGTTAAATTCCAAGAAGAAATGTGTGATGCGCAAAGAACTAGGAGGAACAGGAGGCGCATACTGACTGCTCAGCACAAGCCGTACACCTGTCACACAATACATGTGCGGTCCCTTTACTTTTAAAAAGCAAAGCAATGGACTATAAAGAAAGTAAGTCTTGAATGTATAATGATGTGATACCTTGGCACAAGACTAGTTTCTGACCTATACACAGGCTGCCCTGTTTCAACCTGAACTGCAAATTCTACCTAGAAGCACTAAAAACGTGTTCTACAAAAAAACTAAAGTATTCTGCAAAGATAAAATATGGTGGAGCTGGGGGATGGTGGCGCATGCCGTTAATCACAGCACTCAGGAGGCAGAGGCAGGCAGATCTATGTGAGTTCAAAGCCAGCCTGGTCTACAGAGTGAGTTCCAGGACAGCCAGGACCACATAGCGAAACCTGTCTCAAAAAACAAACAAACAAATAAATGGAAAAGAAAAGAAGAAAAGAAAACCTACGTTGAGCAGGGAAGAATGCTGGCAATGGAGGCCATGCCTATAGTCAATGCCAACACGCATGAGGATTCCCTCAGACTCAGACTAGGTCAGCCTGGACTACCACACTCCACAACAGCCTAGGCAACAAAGGAAGAACCTATAATCACTCTCACACACTCACACACACACACACACACACACACACACACACACACACCGAACAAACCTATTGCAAAACACACCTGTAACCTCAACTGCTCAGGTTAGAGAAAGAAGCCAAGTTCAAGAACAATCTTGGCAACTTAGTGAGACTTAGCAGCTCAGTGGGAGAGTGCTTACCTGGTATATGAGAGGCTCTGGATTCAATCCCAGGACCAAAAACATAATGCATCATATTGTTTATTAAATTATTTATTATTATGTACCATAAAATATCTGATATATATCAAAAGGTAAATAGAAAAACAAAATGAATATATACACACAATGGAGTATTATTCAACCTTAAAAAGGAAGGAAATTCCTTTGCGAGGGTATTTTCTATATGGTGGAGCCGGGCTCAGGATATAGTCCAGCTGGCAGAGAATGTGATATGCATCTATCCCATAATCCTGCTTCTAGCTACTGAGTGTTAGTATTAAAGGTCTATGTAACAATACCTGGCAAAGGAAATTCTGACACATGCTGCAAGAATGAACCTTGAAACCTTTATGTTAAGGAAATAATATACAAGTATCCTGTAATGTGATTCATATGTGGTACTTAAAAAGGCACCCAGAATTCACAAGAACAACATAAAGCCACAATCACCAGTTTATAGGAAAAAGAGGAACAGGCAGTTGAATGGGTTCAGAGTCTCTAGAACACAGGGGACAGAACTCAGATAGAGTGCTTTACCAACAAGTGTAAACCCAGACCACAAAAAAAGAAAACAAAATCCTAAAAGTAGATAATGGTTATATATGTATAACACACCAAGGTTCCTTTTATTTGCGCACGTGCGTGCGTGCATGTGTGTGTGTGTGTGTATGTGTGTGTGTGTGTGTGTGTGTATGTATGTATGTGTACACATACACACAACACAGAGACAAATGCTGGGTGTCTTCCAACTCCCCACTTTATTTTTAAAGATGTATTTATCTTTTATTTATTTACCTGTGTGTACATATGTACATAGGAAAGGGAGGCTGTAGAGGGCACCAGATCCTCTGGAAGCAGAGTTACAGATGGCTGTGAGCTGCCCAGTACGGGTGCTGAGAATAGAACTTGTGTCCTCCAAAACAACAGGAAGTGCTCCTAACCGCTGGGCTGCCCTTTCAGCTGCCCCACCTTACGGTTTTTAGACTGAATCTGAAACATGACATTCCAGCTACACCCACTGACAGGAAACCTCCAGGACATAGCAGCTGCCCCAACAAGGGAATTACAGACAACAGCTACCACACTCTGCTTTTACATAGCTACTAGGGTTCTAAAGTCAAGTCCTTATGTTTATATAGCAAGCATTTTACCTACTGAGTCTCTAGCCCTATACTATGAATGTTCTGAACTGTATCTAAAAAATGAATAAATGCAAACTTTGATATATATTTTAACACACACACACACATTAAATTACAGAATATAACTTACTTTGACCATCTACGGTAAAAGTTCTCAAAAGCCTAAGATAGGAACCAAGAGCATCCCCAAATTCTTTCAGGGGTCCACAAACTCCAAATACCTATTCACAACATAGAGACGGTGCTTTGTCCCTCCCATTCTTACCAGGGTACAGTACATTCTCCAAAGACTTCTGCTAAACTAGACTTTGAAGAGATTTAAAAAATGTAAGGAGGTTCCTAAAATTAAGTCTGACATCCACTGGTAAAAAGATACCTTTTCTTTCCTTTGTTTCTCCCTTCCCATCATGGCTTTTATTTGTTTTGTTTTGTATTTTAGACACAATCTCTCTATATAGCCTTGGCTGGCCTGGAAGTTGATATATAGACCAGGCTGGCCTCGAATTCATAGAAATCCACTTGTCTCCTACTGCAAGTTCCGAGATAAAGGTGTGTGCCAGCATTCCTGACTCCCATGCCATCACAGTAATCCCCCTGCCTCAGTCTTCCAAGTACAGGGATTACTGTATGAGCCACCAGGCCTAAGTAACAAGATCCTTCTTAATAACTGAGCCTGAGGAACGAGTCTTCCCGACGCTCATGTTGACTCTCACCTGTTGTCCATTTCGAATGAAGGTTCCAAACCAAGTCCTGACTTTTGCATTTGTTCCAAGAAGCAAGCCACTAACAAAGCAAACCAAGTCACTCACTCCATCTTCAGAAGCTTCAGTTTTAGTGTGATCCAATGTCAAAGCTACTCCAAGGCCTGGCAAGTGACATTCTTCCACCTAACACAGCAGAGAAAAAGAAGTTAAACTCAATACAATAAGGCAAAGGTCTAGGATATTTGAAAATTTAATGCACCTCAAGTTCAGAGGAAGAGAGCTCACAAAACATAAGACCCAAGAGGGGAGGCAGCACACTCAGCATATGATTCTCAAACAATCTTAAGAAAATCCTACTATAAAAAGTGCTGTCCCAAAGAGACGAGACTCTCTTACCACCATGCCCCGGACCTTCAGGGCCTGAGAAGGATTCATTCTGCATAAGAAGCGTAAGGCATCTGTCCTGCGCCTCCCTCCGAGACTTTCTTCATCTTGTCGTTCTCCATTTTTGATCAGGCCCCTACAAACTATTATTTAAAAGGCTCTATTATTTTAAGCTTTGTCAAGCTTTTTTACGTAAGGTATTATAACACTTCTTCACTCTAGAAAATCAACCATTTATGCAGCTTAAACAGTGTAGAAGGAAGGCACTGGGAACTTGATAGTATTTCAACAGAAACCAAGTCAAAGGAACAAAAGATTGAAGCAGACCTTAGCGAATAATAACCTGGAGGCAGCGCCCAGCCCAGCTGCTCCTATAAACCACAAGGACAAAGGTAGGGAACAACTAAGTGTGCTCAAACTGGCTACCACCCCCACCTCTAATCACAGCACTAGGGAGCTGGAGAGGAATCTCCAACTGGAGGCCAGTCTGGACAACACAGTAACATCCAGGCCAACTGGAGCTGAATAGGGATTCAGTGGCACAAGGAAAGCAGCAGCAACAACAACGACGAAATTAGGGCTGAGCTCAGCAGAAGAGCACCTTGCTAACACTAATGAGGCTCAGCAATCAATTCCTAGAAGACAAAACAGCAGTCAGTGAAGCCTAGTGACAGGGCTGTAATCTGAGCTACTCCACAGTCTCAGGCTCACAAGTCTAAAAATCACAAGTTCAAAGCCCGCTTGAGCCACAAAGAGAGTTCAAGTCTAGCCTGGACATCTTAGTGAGCCCATCGCAGACTAAAGAGTTAAGAGAGAGATGGGTGAGCAACAGAGCAGAGGCTTGCCGGGCCAGGCCAGGCACTGTCGCAATCCCCAGTTCTGAAAAGAAAAGTTATTTTACTTTTAAAATAAATTTTATCAGAATAAAAGTTTTTTTCCTGACAAAATCCTGGGGAAAACCGTTGCCAAGAAATCTACCCTTCGAAGCTCCAGGGATAGCAAGCAGCTCTGGGATCAATCCCAAACACATATAAATAAAAACAACATAAAAATAAATGTAAACAATCTATATATTACAAGAAACGAAGGCAATTGAATGAAGTGCACCAAAAATACTAAGTATGCAGATAAAGCTTTTTCCCACGTTTTAAAAAGGACTTAAAATCATCTGGGCATGGCAGCACACACGTGTAATGCAGAGGAAGATAACTTAAAGTTCAAGGTCACCCAGGCTACACAGTGAGACCCTGCTGAAAAAAATCAGACAAGGGCGCGGGTCAAGTGGCTCAGCAAGACAAGATGCATAGCACCAAGCCCTCCCACAGGAGCCGTGGCAGGAGAGGGTCTACTCATGGAAGGTGTCCTCTGGCCTCCACATGCACACCCATATGCAAACACACACAAACTAAAAAGGAAATAAATCAGAAGAAAAAAGAATTAACTAGTTAAAATAAAAGCAGTAAGAATGTTATTTGGACTTATAATACGTATCAATTAAATATATGATAAAAAATGATACAAAGGAAAGAAGAGATAAAAATAACATAGCATACCTAACCACCACACTAATTGCATTAAATGGCTAATATAACTTACCTACACACTTTAATTAAAAGACAAACTGGTCTGGGGTGTAGCTTAGGCACTGGGTCCCACCATGGCCCAGAAGGGAGGGAAAACATAGCACTAAGCATGGTGCCATTCATCTGTTAACACCAGCCCCACTCAGAAGGCAGAGACAAAGGAATCATAGGTTCAAGGACAGCTGGGGTAACAGAGCAAGGCTGCCAGAAAGAAAGAAAGAAAGAAAGAAAGAAAGAAAGAAAGAAAGAAAGAAAGAAAGAAAGGAAGGAAGGAAGGAAGGAAGGAAGGAAGGAAGGAAGGAAGGAAGGAAGGAAGGAAGGAAGGAGCCCCAAATGTGCAAATCAAAGTTTTCCAATATTTCATTCTTAAATTATATTTACCTTCATTAAAACTATCAGGAACATTGGCTACCAATAGACACAAGAACCAGGCACCATTTCTCACATGTAGCAAGGCTTCAGCTACATCGACTATAGGAAGCAAGGAAGGGAGCTCTGGAAGGAAAAAAAGCCACTGTCACTATTTAGACGTGACCCCTACAGTGTTCTATGTTCAATAGCCAGACATTTCGAAGATGTCACCAAAATGCAACTCACTTAAGTACTAGTTCCTCAGCCACACTAGCTACACTTCAGCAACCCTGTGAGGCAGGGGAAGGGGGGGCTACTAACTGGAGAGCACAACTGGGAATACAGTAGAGGTTTTCTTGAATAGTGCTGGTCTAAAAAGCTATTTTAATAAAAATCTTTACATTTCTATATTTTCTTGTTTTTATTTTACCATATATACCTAATAAAAGGAATCTGGAAAAGCAAAAAAGGTACATAGGAAAAAATGTATGTTAGTTCTAATAATATACATATGTATTTAATATATTTGTAATAGTAAGTATATTTAATATCTAATTGTAATCCCTCATCTACAGTTTTAATATTAACTAAAACAGAGATTTTATTTATCCCCTCTCCCTTTGCTTTTTGATTCAACGTATTATCAACATTTATAAACTCATTAAAGTCATAAATCATTACATCAAATGCACACTGCTAATGTGAATATAACATGGCGTACTATACCAATAGAAGTCACAGGGTCTCTGTTCTAATGCTAGTCATTCTTAATTCAAACTTTTTTCAAAGAAGTGATACACATGCAGGTGTCTATGTGAGGCTGTTAGATCCCAAGCTTCCCATCTCTCCAACCCTTTAATTTAAAGTTTAAGACATATTTTTAGTAAATAACTTTTATATTTTTAAGGTTTTTGGGGTAGAAGCACTGTTATTTGAGTCATCATCTTACTCCGTAGACTAAGATGGTCTGGATTTTGACACAATACTCCTGTCTCATTGTCCCATATGCTGGACCACACCCAGTTTTGATAATTTTTAAAATACCAAATTTGAGGCTGGAGAGATAATACTGCTCTTGCAAAGGACCTGAGCCCCAGCATCCCCATCAGGCAGCTTACAATTGCCTGTACCTCCAGTCTCAGGACACCCAGTACACACCCACAGACACACACGCACTGCATGCTGAGGAGTCACAGTGACACTTCCCTAGACACCATATCTGTATCTGAGATACATCTTGGTAGTCAGTAAGTACCTGCTTGTAAGATACAAAGTACATCTGCAGCCTCCTCCAAGTATACTGCACTCTCAAAGAGCTCGGAAGACTTGAAAAAAAACTCTCCACTACACTCTGACACCTTAGTGAGAAGAGGGAAACAAGGAAGAAAGAACAAGTAAGTTTACGTAAATTGTAATTGTTTTGTTTTTTGAGCTCACAAATCATGAGTTTATGCTGCTGTTGAGATAGGGTCTCACTATGTAGCTATGGCTGGTTTGAACTCAATACATAAGACTAGGCTAGCCTTTAATCTATTGACCTAAGATGGCACAGAACACACAATCTCATCCTTGCTTCTCTCCTGCTGGGATTGAAGGTGTGCTCTCCCGCACCAACCTCAAGTCAACACTTAGAATATGGTAACACATTGAGGCAAAGTCTGTGGGATACTATCAGTTTGAACAGTTTAACCATGATTATCACCCAAACCTATAAAACATAAAATAGCAGTAGTCTGAGAACTGCGTACTGGCTACTGCTTACAATCCCAGCAGGTGAGAGGCTGAGGTAGAAAAGACTCAAGTTACAAGGCCACCCTGGCACCTAAAGAGACTCTGTTCCCCTCCAAAAACAGAAGAGAGGGACAGAGACAAAGGGGGTAGAGGGAACTGATTCCAATCTATATTTTTAGAGATACTTAAAATTAAAGGATAAGGCAAGTCAAGAAACAGTATAGGAATATTATATGAATAAACTATTGATTAAAAAAAAAACAATATTGAGATGCCTCAGCAGGTAAAAGCACTTTGCCACCCAAGTCTGATAAACTGAGGGTGACTCTCAGATCCCACAGTGGAAGGAAGCACAGAAAGAACTCCTGAAAGGTAACCTCTGACCTCTACATATGTGTGCCAACACACATCATACCTACACTCACAAAAACAAAAATAAAATTACTCTTTTAACTGTTAAAGCAGTATAACAAAAACAAATTCATTTAATTCTAATGATCAATAGAGACAAAGTATTAAAAAAAAAACAACAATAAAAAAGCATACAAACAAAAAACTCAAAGGAATGACAACTTTAAGCCTGGAACAGTGGTACATCCCAGTAATCTTAGCACACAGACAACTGAGACAAGAAAAGATTAGAAGTCTGAAGTTGTCTGAAGAAAATAGGAAGATATGTCTCAAAGGGGGAAGGAGGCAGAAAATTGAAGACAGAAGAAGAAGAAGAAGAAGAAGAAGATAACCTCTATGTTCCTTAAATTTCCTATGGTAATATGTAACCACATTTCTCACATAGCAAGGCCATGTTAGACATTAAAATCACCACAGAAGAAATGTCTTTTATCACACCCAGGATATATTTACAAAAGATACAGAAAAATTCAAGTGTGGGAACGTTTCAATTAACCATTAGCCAAAGGTCCACTGCTTAAGTTACCTCGTGTGTGTGTATACATGTATTCATGTAAGTGGAGATCGTGGGACAATATTCAGTATTGGCTCTCAATTTTCACCTTGCTTGAGACAGTGGTCCCTCCCCACAACCCCTCCTTCGTTCACAGTGGTGCTTGCCTGTATTTGTCTGTGCATTGCCTGTGTGAGTCATGGATGATTGTAAGCTGCCATGTGGGGGCTCCGAGTCGTCTGTAACACTTAGTATTGTTAACTGATAAACCATCTCTACAGCCCAAAGGGTCCCTCTTTCTGTTGCTTGGATTCTCCTGCCTCCCACCTCACCATGGCCCACTAGATTACAGAAGTTAAGCTTCTTTTTTTAACTGATGTTAAGGGGGCTGGAGAGACACAATGGCTCAGTGGCTGAAAGCACTCCTCCGTCTTGCAGAGGATCTAGGTGTGGGTCCTGGCGCCCACATCATGACTCATAAGAGCTCCAGTTCCAAGGAGTCCTGTGCTTGCTTCTGAGTTCTGCGGACCCAAGACACTCACAGGGTACACAGACATATACAAGCAAACCACTCGTGTAAAATAAATAAAAGTTTAAAAATCATTTTGAAGATATTAAAAACAAGTATATCAATTCCATACACACACAAAAATCCTGAATACAGAATAGTTGGGTGTGGTGGCACACGCCTTTAATCCCTGCACTGGATAGCAGAGGCAGGTGGATCTCGATAACCTGGTCTACAGGAAAGTCAGAACTACACAGAGAAATCCTATCTCCAAAAAAAGAAAAAAGAAAGAAAGAAAGAAACCACTTCAGTCTTTGAAAGAAGAACATAAACCAAACAGAAATACTAGCAGAACAATGCAACCTGCCTGCCTTCTTGCTGATATTTTTGACTATTTTATAGATGTAGATATCAAGTCATGAATACTTTGAGATGAAAAGGAAGATTTTTTTTTTAAAGCACCTTGTTCATAATTGCCAACAATTCACTCAGCACAAGCCGCAATCGACGAGGGGAATCACTGTGTTCAAATTCTAGTGTCAGTCCATGCTGAAGCTGTGATACCAGGATGCTCTCTCCACTGCCTCCTCCAAGTTTATGCCTAGTGAAGTCCAAACATGAGAAACATGTTAAGACACTGGCAAGGCAACCATTCCTGCAACAATCCACTCACTGTGAGTGGTTTCCATTTCCTCTGAAACACTTTGTTTGTCTATATACTCCAAGAGCTCACAAACTGTAAATTAGCTATTGTCACTGACTTCGGTAACGAAAGCTTTCTTACAGATACACAAGGGGCAGGAAAGGATACAAACCCAGCCTGGAGTCTAGGGGAAATAAATGTAATCTTTAAAAGCTCAGTGATTCCCATAAAATTTCCCACTAGAGAAGATCTTATCCTACTTAGCCTCCACTAATCTTCTCTAGGCAACATTTTATAACACAGAAAGCAGCTCTCAGGAATTTAACTATAAACAGATAAGACCTCTGTCAAATGGTCTTCAGAACTTAAAATTTCACTCTCTCTTCTCTGGGGGAGCTCCGACAGCTCTGAACAACATTCCTTCCCCTCCTTTGGAATATCGAGTGAATCCCAAGTCACACAGAAGTGACTTTTACCTAAGCTGCTGTTCTTTGCTGGCATCTTGTTCTAGAGCATGGAAGTCCACAGACAACAGTGCAACAATGGAGTTGACAGCTTCCACTCCAGACAGAAGGCCAAGTATAAGTTTTTTATCCTGAGCCCAGCTTTGGCTCTGGTCGGCCGGAGCACAGAGCGCCATCCTCACCAGGCAGGGCAAGAGAAGCCTTAATTCTGGATCACTTAAAGATGCCAGTCGAACAACATCCACCTTCTGCATGGCTTCAAAAGCAAAAGGGCTGACAAACTGAAGGCTTGTACACTCAGGCATCATCTCTCTTGATCCTAAGGAGTCAAAAACAACCAAATGAAAGTAGGTATCTACTTCCCACATGTATGAAAACCTTCTTAAAAATCTGACAAAAGTATACGAAATGTTTAGTAGGTCCCTGCGTCAGCAATGTTGTTGGCACAATTAAAGCTCAGGTTTCTGTCTCTATGTTTCTACTGGCATCTGGAAGATAAGGACAACTGCAGATTAATGTTTCTCCACAACTTAGGGATCATTTGCTCTAATACCTTGTGGGAATACCTGGTGAACCCTTCTACCCTAAACATAGTCAAGACTTTCTTCATTACGCCCTCATTACACCCGTTGGATGAGCTCTTGAAATATGGAGAAAATGAATGGCTGCAGTCAGTTCTCTTTAGTTTTACAAGCTACCAGACATAGAGAGAGAGAGAGAGAGAGAGAGAGAGAGAGAGAGAGAGAGAGAGAGAGAGAGAGAGAGAGAAAGAGAGAACCAGTTGAGCTTCTTTTTCCACCTCCCAACTAGATGGAAACACTGGTAAATCATCTCACGGGCCAAAAGTAATATCAGACTCAAGGTTCTGAAAGCTGCAACACTAGTCTGTACCCCTATTGTTATAGAGGTAGATGTGTAGGTAAAATCAGCTGAGGGAGGAAAAGAGTCTCACTTGGGCACTTGTGGTTTTGAGTAAATTTTTAAAAGGTAGCAGAAAAGAGAGGGGATATGGAACAGTTAACAGAGACCACTCAGTCTTAAGACCTACTCACTAGTAGAGCTGTGGACAAAGAGTCGTGGGCAGAAATGTTGCTGTTTTCAATAGTAAGCGCTGGTCTCTTAGCAGCAGCGTAAGCTCAAGGCACAGGTGACAGACTCAGGGGTCTCTGCCAGGTAGCAATGAGAACCGAGAGCCCCAGGCTGAGAAGAGTCAGGCGGACTTCAGACAAAGCGGCACTTGGGCCCGAGAAGCCGACGCTTCCATACCTTAAGATCAACCCTCCAGCCTCAAGGGACCCACTCGGATTCCGCGTCCGAAAGCCGGACGAGGCAGAAATCGAGAGCGCGGTCCGAAATTGGGCCTAGGCGATTATCCGGATCCCCAAACCCCGGCTATGCCCGGAGTCGACTCGGGCACCAAGAACTCTGACGCTGGGACCAACCGGGCCGTCGACAGAGCGGGGATCAGAATGGGGACACTGCAAAAAAAAAAGAAAGAAAGAAAGAAAGAAAAGGGGGGGAAAGGCAGAAGCAGCCGGGAGAGGGGGAAAACAGAGACTTAGTTCAACCTGCACCCTGCACCTCCATTCATCCCAAGCTTCTGGCCCGCGGCGGCCACCGTACAGCACTGAGAGGACGTCGGCGGCAGCGAGAAAAGCCAGCTTGTAGGACCGGGGCCGCTCTGCGCGTGCGCGGGCCCGCCCCTTCCTCCGTCACGGCCCTCCCCTCTTCCGAAAGTGTGGAGTGTTACTTTTACTTGTTTCTTTTCCAGAGCTTTCCTCTTGGAACCTGTCAGATGAGTCCCTGAACCGTCGGAGCTAAATCCCGCCCCCACTCCCGATTATCGCGACATTTAAATGACAGTAATGTATTAAATGGCAAAAACTGTCCGCTCTGTTCCTCCACTCCACAGAAACTTGCCTAATGGAATCCGACTGTAGCCTCCTTTAAACTCCTGCCGGTGCCATCTCATCGCCAAAGTTCTAGAATCCCAAGACCTGTGTGCAGGAGAATTTTAAAATGTAATCCTAAGCCTACACACTAACGGTCAAAGTATAATATCTTGCTTCGGAGCTTATCATTATTTAGTTTTGTGATGTGTACCTCAAATTACAGTCGCATGCAACCACTTCCGGCTCGCATTCGAAGTTTGTTTTGTTTTCAGACAAGGTGTATGTAGTCCTTGTTGACCTGGAGTTCACTACGTAGACAAGGATGACCTAGAACTTGACACAATCCCTCTGTCTCCCCAGTGCTCATACTGTTTGTTTTCTCTGTTCTTGAGGCTACAATAATCGTATTCAGGAGTGTGGATTTTAGGAATGAATTGTGTGGAACCTTCTCAATATTATATCTGGAATTTCGTGAAAGAAAGTCAAAACTAAAGTCTCACCATCTTAAAAATTGAAAGTCTATGTATTTCATGAAAAATGTTTCTGGGAGACAGCGCCACACTATGTAGCCCAGGCTGCTCTGAACTCCTGCACCAGCCTTCCAAATTGTGAAATTACAGGATTGTGCCACCTTGACAAGGTCATATTTTTTGTTGTGGTTGTTGTTCCTAGTTCAGCCAAGGTATACATTATCTTGTTTCAAGTATAGTGTTAGGGATACATCACTCTCACACACACACACACACACACACACACACACACACACACGTGTGTGATTTGTTGTGCATGTGTTTACATGTGAAAAAGAATAACTCATGGAAATTTGTTTTCTCCTTCCACCATGTATGTCCTGGGACTTGAATTCAGGTCATCAGGCTCAGCAGCCAGCACCTGACACACTGACATCTGTCAAGCCCCTGAAGTGTTTTATTAAAAATGCTGCTCTTCGGAGGACCTGAGTTCAGTTCCCAGCACCTACCTACATCTGTGGCTCCACAACTCCAAGAGGTTTGACACCCTCTTCTGACCTCTGCAGGACACACACACACACAGTAGTTTTTGTTTGTTTGCTTGCTTATTATTTCTGGAGCCAGAGAGCCAGCTTAATGGTTAAGAGCACTAGCCGGGCCGGGTGGTGGTGGCGCACGCCTTTAATCCCAGCACTTGGGAGGCAGAGGCAGGCGGATTTCTGAGTTCGAGGCCAGCCTGGTCTACAGAGCGAGTTCCAGGACAGCCAGGGCTACACAGAGAAACCCTGTCTCTTAAAACCAAAAAAAAAAAAAAAAAAGAGCACTAGCCGGTCTTCCAGAGGACCAGAGTCCACAGGGCAGCCGACAGCAGTCTGTAATTACATTTCCAGAAGACTCTCTTTTGGCCTCTATGGGCACTGAAAACATATTGTAAACAGAATATGAGGGCAAAACACCTAAACTCAGAAAAAGAAATTAAAGGAATCTTTAAAAACTAAAAAGAATTGAACATCCCTCAATTGAATACCGACCAAGGCAGGATTTCTTTGTATAGCCCTGGTTGGAAACTCACTCTGAGGACCAGGCTGCCCTTGAACTAACTTCCACTTCTCTCTGCATCCCAAGTGTTGGGATGAAAGGTGTGTGTCTCCACACACCTTTAATTTCTGAGTTCGAGGCTAGCCTGGTCTACAGAGTGAGTTCAAGGACAGCCAGGGCTACACAGAGAAACCCTGTTTCAAAAGAAAAAAAAATAACACAAAACTGAGATGTGATACAGTGTTTCTCAAATTATCCCATTTGATTTGCAGTAATACCTTTAGTACTGTGAACCAAAAATATGCAATCATCTGTAACTGTTATGTATTATATACACTTATATGCTATAGAAATCCAATGTGCCCAAATCTAGACAGTAACAAACGTCTTATCAAATACACATAATACTTGATATATTTCCTATTATTGGGAGGCGATACAGTGAGACAGGGTCTTGTTATATGTGAAGCCTTAGCACTCAGGATCCTAACACCTCAGCTTCCCAGCTCTTGGAATTACAGATGTGCACCATCAAGCCCAATTCTGCATATTTTTTTAAATGTAACTGAAATAGATTTCACAAATGTTAATGGGGTTACACGGCATACAATTATTGGCTGGGTCTAGTGGCATGTGCCTTTAATCCCAACACTTGGGAGGCACAGGCAGAATCTCTGTGGATTCCGGGACAGGACAAAAGAAACAGGAAGACAGAGAGAACACTACTTATTTATAATTTCAGCACACACAGGCTGAGCTTCAGAATGACTCTCACAAAAAGGGGGGAGCTGGGAGGGTCAAAATTGAGAGATTATATAATTTAAACTTGCTGGGTAGCTATTTCACAGGAAAAGAGAAAGGGCTCAAGCATTGATTTGATAGACTAATAAGAAGAGGTCTCCCAGGCTGGAGAGATGGCTCAGTGGTTAAGAGCACTGACTGCTCTTCCAAAGGTTCTGAATTCAAATCCCAGCAACCACATGGTGACAACCATCTGTAATGAGATCGGATGCCATCTTCTGGTATGCCTGAAGACAGCTACAGTGTACTTACATATAATAAGTAAATCCTTAAAAAAAAAAACACTCACCCAAGACCTAGGTGATACTTGATATCAGTAACATTAAATGAGCCCAGCCTGAATGACTCAGAAGTGCAGAAACATCCCTTTCTCATCGTAGCCCTTGCTTCGTTTTTTTACTTTCAGTCACTATGAGCATAGCTTGAATTTTTTTTTTTTTTTGTTTTTTTGTTTTTTGAGACAGGGTTTCTCTGTATAGCCCTGGCTGTCCTGGAACTCACTCTGTAGACCAGGCTGGCCTCGAACTCAGAAATCTGCCTGCCTTTGCCTCCCAAGTGCTGGGATTAAAGGCGTGCGCCACCACTGCCCGGCTACACCTTGAATTCTTAAGCCAGAAATATGGAGGTAGACTGCACTCTCTTCTTATCAGCTTAGTCTTTCAAATCATTAAAACAATGCTTTGCCAAACTATTTGGATAATCATACAAAATTTGGCCACCCTACCCAAGAAAAACAAAACAAAAACAAAACAAAAAAAACCCCACTTAGCCATCAAGTTTGGAGTTTTCTGTCTCCTCACAGTTTTAACTCCTTAAACAAACTAAGATCATCTTTTACAAATACCTTGTAGCTCAAAAATTTGTTATCTTCACAAATAAATAGTTCTTTAAAGTAGGATAAGTCTACTTGTTTATAAGTTACAACGTTGATTATCTCAAATTTGATGATCAATAAGGTTGAAGAAACAATCTCTTTTAATGACTACTGTAGTACAAAGCCCATACCATGTCCAACCATGACGATACTTTATAAATTCTGTGATGGCATTTATTTTAAATTTTGACATCTCTGAATCAGGCTTATTATAGTCAGTAGCTGTTTTATTTAGTAAAATTTTTCCTTAGAGGGATGAAAAGGTGTCATAATTATTGATGGCGTAGATTAGATGAAACATTGTTAATTCCTACATTTTGTTTAAAAGATGACTTTCCCAGGTCAAGTGAGCATTCTTTTGACTGGCTGATTCTAATTTATGTTCTCTCCCTACCCTCAGAGGAATAAACAAGAAGCAGGTGCTACAAGTAATGGTTCAAGAAATTAAAAATTGAATTACTTAAAGAAGGGTCAGTACTCCTGGGAAACAGTAACAATGTTTCAGAAATACAAGGACCTCGCAGCCAACCATCGGACTGTGCATAGGGACCCCAAGGGAGGAGTTAGGGGAAGGGATGAAGGAGCCGAAGAGGTCTTATCTGGCATCTAAGGGACAGGAGGCCCTTGGTCCTGTGAAGGCTTGATGCCCCAGTGTGGAGGAATGCTAGGGCAGTGAGGCAGGAGTGGGTAGGTGGGTGGTGGAGCACCCTCATAGAATAGAAGCAGGGGGATGGAATAGGGGGTTTGCAGAGGGGAAACTGGGAAAGGGGATAACATTTGAAATGTAAATAAATAAAATATCCAAAATAAAAAATATCCAATATAAAAAAATGAAATAAAAGGATCTTAGAAATCACCTCTCAGCCAGGCGGTGGTGGCGCACGCCTTTAATCCCAGCACTTGGGAGGCAGAGGCAGGAGGATTTCTGAGTTTGAGGCCAGCCTGGTCTACAGAGTGAGTTCCAGGACAGCCAGGGCTACACAGAGAAACCCTGTCTCAAAAAACCAAAAAAACAAAAAAAAAAAAAAATCACCTCTCACAATGGAAAATGGTTAACACATGCCTGTCATCTCCTCATCACTCAGAAAGCTGATCTGGAGGGCAGAGATTACAGTCAGTCAATAGTTGTAAAATATTAAAAACTGTTTAGATTGATTTCATTTATGAGTGTTTTGGCTGAAATCTTAAAAACTAGGAAAGCACCAGTTTCCAATCTTTCGTTACTTTGCATTTTCCACAAATTTCTTGGACTCTTGTCTGTTCAGCACCCATGAGGTGATTCAAGGAAATTATTGGCTAAATGTCTCCTTTGATTTCCACTGTATGTTGTTTTATGTCTTAAAAGCTGATAATACTCCAGGCTGATCTCTTTGCCGGAGTGGGTGGAGGGAAAGCTGGGTAGGCACAGCAGCTTGTTTCTATTTGGAACTATTTTTTAAAAAGTCCTTTCACACCTTTAACATCTCTTCCTCGTAAGCTTTGCACTCTGCAAATAAAAGCTCAAAGTAACTACAATATTAGGACTTTATAAGTAAAACTCACATATCAGCTAAGTCTTGGGTTATAATAAAAGGTTGAAAGTATTCAAGAATAGTTAAACAACTTAGTAAAAGATTGCATGTGCTACAGTCTGCCTGTAACAATGGTTACCCAAATAAACCAAATTTCTTGCCATTCTGGAGGTTTTTGGTAGAGACAAATAATCACACAATACAAACTGGGAAGCAGTGTAGTGGATGCACAAAGGGTGTTATAAATAGGAGTATGACAAGGGAACTTGGTCCGAGGTATAAGTGGAAATGAACTCAGATGCTGAAAAGGCTAGGAGGAAACCAAGGACCCTTCGTGAGGTTACAGAAGCAAACAAGGCTTAATACTGTTTTCTTCTTGGTATCAAGATGCCAATAAAGGGATTTTGGTGACCAAAACTACAGGAGGAGAAAGACCAGGTTAAGAATATACTGCAGGCTAGGTATTGGTAGTGCATGCTTATAATTCTACCACTTAGGAGACTCAGGAAAGTATATGGAGTATTCAAGGTCAGCATGGGCTGTGTAACAAGAGATTGAGACTAAATCTCAAAATAAGCGTAGCTTAATGATCAACCCAGATAAAGTAGTTTTACCTAATACTTGATATGCTTAGGTCAAAAGATACATTTGATAATCAATACACTGGCCAATAATTTACAGCCAAAATAATTATGACTATTTGGGATTTTGTTTTCCAGAAAGATCTTGCCATTTAGTCCAGCCTGGCCTCAGCTCCAATGCCCAGTTTAGCTTCCTTAAGTACTAACTATCCCCAGCTGTTAACTTGTTTTCCTTTGTGTTTTTTTGAGACAGTCTTGCTACATAGCCCAGACAGGACTGAAACTGCCATCCTCTTGCCTTCACTGGGATTGCAGACTGGCATCTCCATGTTCTTGTAAACAACTAGCAATTGGCTACAAAAAAGCAATTCTTATGTTCTATACAACCTGACAGATGGTAGTCTCTTTTGCACTAACAAAGAACACTATGAGAACCAGATGGACTTTGTGGATAATTCATGCTATAAAGACTTTCTCAGAACAAAAGAATCAAAGAGCCAAGGCCTATAGTTAGGCATTGTGAACACAAATCTAGAAACACTTAAGTTTTGAGAGCTGTAAGATTCTGTTTTTCCATCCCTGTATAGTAGTAGGGCAGGGCAAAATAAGGAAGTCTTTGGTACTTATCTATACAAAAGGTCATGCTTTAATAAAGTTTCACTAGGCCAATATGGGGGGTGGGGGGAGAAACCTCTCCTTCTGGACTGAAGAGATAGCTCAATCAGGAAAGTGCTTGCCATGCAACAATGAAGACCTGAGTTGGACCCCAGGACTCACGGTAGAAAGCCAGGTATGGCATTTACTGGCACTGAGGAGGAAGAAAGTCAGAAGAATCGCGGGATTGCAATAAGCACCAAGTCCCAGGAGAGAGTGTGCCTCAAACAAAACTGTGGAAGGACAGAACCTTAGCAACAACCACCAAGACACAAAGAAAGGAGAGCAAAGTTCTCCATGCTCCTGAGGGAGCCAAGGAGAGCAGCCATTGAGATCTGGAACTGAGTGGTCACACAGGCCGCTCTGACAGACAGGCGGCCCAGGGCGTCCGCAGGGTCTGGACATAACTGAACAACTAACCTGTAGGGCAGGTGGAGAAGCACTGAGATAAGAATATTGCTAAGGACACACTAGCTGGGGGAGTTTAATAATGCCCAGCAACTGTGCCAAGAAAGCAAGCTGAAAATGAAAACAACAACAACAACAAAAAAACAAAACAAAAAACAACCAACCACCAATGTAGTCCTCTGGCTTCCACACACATGTATTGACCTGAACACACACACACACAACAACAACAACATCTGTTTTTGTTTTTTTTTTTTTTCTCATGCAGAATTTCTGTTTGCACTCATACCCAAGAAGTTTTGAGTCTCTGGCCCAGGACTGGCACCCTCCTACAGTCTACACTAAAACCAAGAATAACAATAGAGTAGTGAGTAGCCCAGGAGAACACACATTTGAGACACTTTAAAAAACAAACAAACAGGGGCTGGAGAGATGGCTCAGCGGGTAAGAGCACCGACTGCTCTTCCAAAGGTCCTGAGTTCAAATCCCAGCACCCACATGGTGGCTCACAACCATCTGTAACGAGATTTGATGCCCTCTTCTGGTGTGTCTGAAGACAGCTACAGTGTACTTACAGATAATAAATAAATAAATCTTTAAAAAAACAAACAAACAAACAACAACAAAAACCCTTTCCCCATGAGCCAAAAACAAAATTTTCTTCCTTACATTGTTAAAAACAAACAAAAAGCTGGCAGTGGTGGTGCACGTCTTTAATCCCAGCACATCGGAGGCAGGAAGATGTCTGAGTTTGAGGCCAGTCTGCTTTACAAACAGACTTCCAGGAAGGCCAGTGCTGCACAGAGAAACCCTGTCTCCTTTCTTTTTTCTTTTCTTTTTTTTTTCTCTCTCTTTTTTTTTTTTTTTGAGACAAGTTTTCTCTGAGATTAAGTGTTTGCCAGGCACAGTGGTGCATGCCTTTTATTCCAGCACTTGGGAGGCAGAAGCAGGTAGAACTCTGAGTTTGAGGCCAGCCTGGTCTACAAACAAATCCAGGACAGCCAAGGCTCTGCTACACAGAAAAACCCGGTCCCAAAAAACAAAACAAACAAACAAAAGACCATACACCATCATGACCAAACCAGGAGACTTCAGGAATCTTAATTGCATACTCTTGTTCTTCGTATGGGTGTGTAGAGGAGATAGATATCCAGAAGACTCATCGGAACTTGCTGTTAACAGAACACAAACCCCTAACCTTGTTAAGCAAAGCCTAGGCTTTTGCATTTAACATGATTAATAAATAGTGATTGCCACTAATAAATGGCCATGATTCTCAAACACTACTCTAAGTTATTTATACTTAATGGATTAAGTACAATTCAAATTGTTTCCTTTAATCTAAACTGGATTTTCTTCATGTAGATTTCTCAAATTATTTTCAATGACTACATAGTATACTCCAACCATTTCTTAATAATTTATTAACAGTCTGAAGAGAAAAATAGTATTCTTTCAGTTCACCTCTCAAATCCAATGAATACATTTGTAGATATCAACAGTGTGCTACTGACACCAAAGGATCAAGACAATGTCCATGAGTAAGTTACCTGCTCCTTGAAAATGTTCCCCAGCTTTCACACGCTTTTAACTCCCTGTATTCATTAAAGAAATTCATATGGAGAGCTCTGACAGGAAATTTTTCAAAAGAAAATACTCGGGAAAGGAACCAACGACCATTCTTAGACTACAGTCTTGGCTTATGACAAAATCATGGCTCATATAGCTCCAATAGAGAATCTGTGTTTACCTAGGGTTGAGCGACAGAGATCTCTCTGAACAACTGGGATTATTAGTAATAAGTATCAACACCTTACACATATAGTTTTTTTTTTTTTGTTTTTGTTTTTGTTTTCGAGACAGGGTTTCTCTGTGTAGCCCTGGCTGTCCTGGAACTCACTTGGTAGACCAGGCTGGCCTCGAACTCAGAAATCCTCCTGTCTCTGCCTCCCAAGTGCTGGGATTAAAGGCGTGCGCCACCACCGCCCGGCTACACATATAGTTAATGAAAGAAAAAAAGCATTTCCTTTGCAAACTGCCCAACAGTTACTCTGAGACATTGTTTGCAATGGTGGTGACTGAGCCCAGGGTCTTGCAGTTTAGGCAAGTGCTCTACCAACAAGGTCTAAGTTACAGTACCCAAAGATTGGCTTTGAGTACTATAAACCACAATTGAACAGATGTATGCAAATGTCCAAACAATGAATATCCTTCCTTGTAAACATGCTTAATTTGCATGGCTCATAATATAATAGTAATAACAAGGTAGAAATGAATCAGAGGGGCTGGAAAGATGGCTCAGTGGATAAGAGCATCGACTGCTCTTCCAAAGGTCACGAGTTCAAATCCCAGCACCCACATGGTGGCTCACAACCATCCGAAAAGAGATCTGACGCCTTCTTCTGGTGTCTGAAGACAGCTACAGTGTATTTACATATAATAAATAAATAAATCTTTAAAAAAAAAAAAAAGAAATGAATCAGAGGAAAATTATGATAAATAACTTGAGATACAAATTTCAATGCCATACACCATCATTTATGAAAGTTTTTGACATTGTTGGCAGAAACTTTTTAAATGACCACAACATTGAGGTATATATTTAGGTTAAGTCTGAACAAAACATTTTATACCACTGCCTACAGGACTCATGCACACCTATTTTAATGGATTATTCATATTTTAATATTTACCATTTTCCTCATGTTTCAAACATGATTATGTGATCATACACACACACAAGACACAAAGGACAACACCAAGTATTATTATTTCAACATAACTATTTTGACTAAATAATTAACACCAAACTGGTAAGACAAAAAGGAACTCGTGTATGCACGTACTCACACATCATAAATACTGGATGTGGAGAATCAGCATTCCCTTTTAAAAATTATTCAGAGTTGAGATTAGTGGTGCATGCAGTCTTTTAATCCCAGAACTTGGAAGGCACAAGCAAGGAAATTGCTGAGTTCAAGGCCAACCTGGTCTACATAGCAAGACCCTGCCTCAAACCCACCCTCCCCAACCAACCTACTAATCATCAGTACCTAGTTGAACTGCTTCTCTTGACTTATGACACAAAAATAATCCTGCTCCTAACTATGGAAAAGTTTTAAAATGGACATACTTTCAACAGAAGGAGACACCACAATGAAGGCTTCATGAATAATTTATTCCATTTGAAGTTTTGTTTTTTGTTTTTTTTTTTAAAAAGTATAAACTTTTTCATTTCCTCAATCACAATCTGTACAACTCAGTGTCATGGCATTCGGCAGCAATAGTGTTTGTTCCTTATTCTTTTTTAAAATTTTTTGTCATGTTAAAAAGAAAAGCAATTGGACCATATTAAATGTCACTGCTAAACAACTTAAAAACGCCCCTTCATAAAGTGACAAGCCATTCTGAGAGGGTTGATGCTGACATGTCCAGTAATGATGTTACAATTTGTAGTTTAAACTCAGTAACTTTAAGGTCCACAAATCCAGTTTACTTTAAAAACTAAAGTTATTTTAAAACGTCAAGAATAGCTCAACCTGAGGAGTATTTTAGGTCCCAAATCCAGTTTTTTTAATTTATACTCCGAGAGAGAGAGGGAGAGAGAGAGAGAGAGAGACAGAGAGAGAGAGACAGAGAGACAGAGAGAGAATATGATATGAATGAATTTGAGAATGAGAATACATATAAAAATTTAAACCACAGTTCTGGGCCCATGAAAACACTAAGAAATACCAAAAGGTAAGCTTTTCCCACTGATTTGGAGAAGATGGGACAAAAAAAAATTGTTGAACACATTTTTTCCTAACTTTAAACTAAAATATTAAAAGAAAACTCAGACCTAAATGTCAGTCAAGCAACAATGAATGTCTTAACAGACTAATATGCAATGCCACAGTAGGTGGGAACAGGTTCTAAGATGCGACAGCATTTAAAGATTTTCTTTAACCCTATTCAATCTGAACATTTGAAATAATGCAACAATATTTTGATATTACAGTATTAACATAGTGCTTGATTAAAGATCTGCAAATCTTTGTACTAACACATTAAGTTAAAAAATGACCTCAGAAGGTAAATATGAAGATGAAAGAGAGCAGTTTAATACAGTGATCCGTGCCATACTGACAATTGAGGACGAATATAGCTGAGGATAGTTGACTAAGTAGTAAGAGCTTAATTTTAGTGGTTTAAGAAAAGTTTAGAAATATTTAAAAATCACAAGCTAGTTTAAAATTTAAGGATTACATATAAGTACACTTGGTGGCCCTCTGGCCAAACAATAAGGTGTACAGAAATGTATTCATACAGTGTTAATTCACAGTCCTGATAACTGAATGGCTTGCATAAGAAAGGTATGGCTAGATGTTGCAGACTGGCTGGAAGCAGACATTATATAACTCATCTTTTAAAATGCTAAAATACTGACCTTTTACCTGCTTCAGAATGGATAACTGCACACAAAACAGGTTATTAGTACTGAAATGAGGAAGTCAAGGTGTTGGGAATTCACTGGGGGAAAGTGTGCAAATTTGTTTACCTACTCAAAATGATTAATGTACTGTGACAGCACATTAATAAGTTAGATCTATCATCCTGAACGAAAGGCTTCGTTTCTTCTTCTAATGGCTATTGGCTATTTAGTAACCTCCTATTTGAGCAAAAACTGATGTCTGAAGGGAAGAGGAAAAAAAAAAAAAAAGAAAACCATGAATCAATCCTGCATATTTGGGACTAGTTCCTGATTCCCAGGTAAGAAGAACTGTATGCTGGGTCCCTGCTTATGGCTACATGGAAGAAAATGTCAGGTAACAATCTTGTTAAATCTATTTCAAACTGAGGTATGGTTGTCACACATTAGTAATTTTAAGCTGAGATTATAATCTTTTATTTTTCTTGAGTCATTATTGAGCTAAGAAAATAACAAGGATAGTTTTTAATAGAAATAGAAATTCCAAATAAGCATCTTTTCCCTCAAATCTTAAGTCCCACCAAGAAAATACAGAACAAAATACAACATAATCTGTGGTGGTATTAGCATAATTTAAAAACAGAGACATGATCTTTAGTTTAGTATCAAAATATGCTCAACATTTGGATTATTCTATTAATGTTGAAGGAATAATTTGAAAACTTGTTATTAACTGTGTTTCTTTATAGAAAACAAGAGTTGGTACTGTTTTCATATATCCAATTTAAAGGAGATAACTGTAAGAAAGTGTTTTTTATGCTAAGCAACATTAAATGTATACTATTTACAAAACAGGATTCAGTTAAAAAAACATACTGAGTTAAGAGTTTTGTAAATACAACTGATTTTGTCCTTGTCAACAATTAATGAATATACAAGTAGGAATTTTGAAAGACTGCTTCCAAGAAAGATAGGTAGACTTGGCGACTGTGAGTTCAAGTCAGCAATGCAGGCAGGAGACTGGCTGGGCTCTCATGAGCAGCACTGTAGAAAGGAGTTTTTCAGGGGTAAAGCCTGCATCAAAGCAGTTATCTTGGCATGTGCAAACAAGAAGGGGAAAAGCTGGATTGAAGGAAGGGGTGAATTAAAGTCCCTAAAATTCAAGTCCCTTCTTTAGGGAGGTGAGAACCTCCTTGGCATGTGCCCTACTTTAATTTGAGCTGTGTCATAGAAAAGTACAGACTCTGGCGTTTGGGACTGCCACCTCCAAACCAAGAAAATTCAATAAATAAAAAAGTCAAAGGGAAACGTTTAGAAAATGGTTCATTCACTAGTGGAACAGAGTCTGAATACCAGAATTCACTGAGGATCTATTTACACCACAGTTTGATTGCACACACACACACACACACACACACACACACACACGCTCTCTCCTCTCTCTCTCCCTTTCTCTCCCTCTCTCAATCTTTCTCTCTCTCAATCTCTCTCTGCCATGCATATGCATACTTTCACACACATTCCCAATCTTTAATTTAAAAATAAAAAGTAAAACAATCAAGAGTGACTGCTCTTAAACTAATCTGTAAAATGCCTAGAGCTGCGCTAAGCTTCAGCCTTATAACAGACCCTGCAGAGAATGCCGTAGTTAGTAATATCCCCATGCCTAAGTGTGCCACTGTGAAAACTGAAAAAAAATTTAACCATGTAACATTAAACACCAAAATTAGTTTAAGCATTCAGTAGCAAATGTTTTTCTTGTAAAACTAAGTTTCTTTCACTGGAAATGGCCTGAAATATTAGTCATAGCCCTAAACCATAGTACAAAATATAACTCAAGAATTCTCATTTTATTCTAAGTTATTCCACCTAACAATATCACATATGTATATTGCCGTCATGTTATTCTGTAAAGGTGTGATATATAAAATGCTGTAAGACCCGGTACCTCTTCAGTTATAAACACAGTGAACTTCATTACTGTACATGTACTCTGCAGCTACAGCTTAGCTGTAAATCTTCCACACACAATGGTATGGACATTATTTCCCCTCTATCCCTGTTAAACTGTACATTGAGACAATACAAATTTACTGTCCAACCCACCCCCTTACAAAAAAATAATACTCTAAAAGCAACCCTACTGCAACTTTTTAATTAAGACGATTACATATATTTTAGACCAATTGCTTTAAAGCAAGAAGGCAGTATAAACCTTCTAGGAAAATTTTTATAAAAGAGGTTAAGAAATATAAGACAATTTATACATTTAAAAACTTACAATAAATAAGAGATGCAGGCATTTTTGAATACTAGATACTATATCCAATACAAGAACATCTTGATGTTCTAAAGCCATATGTGGAAATCCATTGTTCCTCATGTTTCCTCTCCATGCTTTTAATATTCTTTAACATTAATGGGTACTATGGCTCATTACTTTTCACAAATACTGTGACTGGAAAAAAAAAGGTTAATTTTTGCTACGAAAGTATTATAATACGTTTTGAATAATCAGTCATCATCCTAAAGAGCTCAGTAAAGTCAATGAAAAATAGGGTTATAGCCCCGCCCCCCAAGTCAAAACAATATTTGTTGAAGTAATAAGAATTAGACCCCATCACAAATGAGTTCCACTGAGAAATGTTAACTTAATCTTGCAGCAAAATATCCTTTCTTCCTGTTCTTTCCTTGCGTAATTCCATCAAACGAAGATCACAGCATATTCATGATAAAGTTATATAACTGATTCAGCACCACAAAATGAATTGGGAGACATGAGCGTCTGTCCTGGATTGCAGGGTCACAGGTTAGCCACGAGAGTGCATTGTACTGTTCCAAAACAAACCTGAAAGCAAATAAACTGTGTAAATCCATCTATTTCAATATAGACTTTGGTAGTACTTTTCAGATTCAAAGTGGTGTGTGTGTGTGTGACTGTGTGAGAGAGAAAGAGAGAGAGCCCTTTGCTGCCTAAACAATGAGACCACATCAATACCACAACCACAGAAAAACTCTCTTTGCTAAGAATTTTACACTGTAGCACATGCTAGACTCAAACTCATGGTAACCCTTCTGCTTTGGCTTCCTGAACAGTGGCCTGGCCAAAGTCACTTTATTTGTGGTTTTGTTCTATTTCTTGTTTGTGTTTTGTTTTTTTAAGATGGGCTAGTTTCAACTTATAATATTCCTATCTAATCCTCCCAAATTCTGAGATTACAGCTATGACCACCAAATGCAAACAATCATTTTCTTAAAAAGAGCAGCAGATCCAGACATGGCAGCACAAGCCTTTAATCCTGGCACCCAAGAGACAAGGCTTCTGGGTCTCTGTCTAAGGCTAGCCTATTCTGAGTCCAGGATAATCAGAACCATCTCAAAAGAAAAAGTAAAAAAGCCTATCAGTGCAGTGACAGAAGTAGATCAAGTTCTGCTAAGTGCAAGGAAAGCCTGGCTCCAGGCAGCCCAAAGCAATACAGTGAGACTCTGTCTCAAAAAACATACAATAAAAAGAGTAATATATAAGGAATAGATTTCACCACATATGAAGTTTAAAGCTAGTCTGAGATACGCATGACCCCTTTTTCAATAAATGGGGGGGGGATTCTCAATAACTTAATTCATGTTAGAAAAGCATTCATTCTCAATAATTTAACAAGGTTGGGGTTCGAGAGATGACTCAGGCTTAAAGCACTACTTTTCCAGAGATCCAGAATTCAATTCCCAGCGCCCACATGGCTGCTAACAACAGGCTATGACTCCAGTTCCAGGGGATCTGATGCCGTATGGCTTGCACTGGCACTGCATGCACATGGTGCAATGAACAATGTATACAGGCAAAAGACCCATATATATTGACATAAAAAGAATAAAATTGTTTTTAAAAAATAACAATTAAATGGAGTTTAGCTCAGAAGTAGAGCAATTTGCCAAGCAAGCACAGGCCCTGTGCTTTGTCTATATCATGAGTAGATTAAAAAAAAAAAAAAAAAGAAAAGAAAAGACAAAAAAGAAAAAGGGAAAAAAAGTACCTTAAATCCGAAACAGTCATTTAAAAGTACAATTCATCCCATGATTCAAAAATAAAACGCTGTGAACTCTTACCCAAAAGAATAAATATATTTAATAATAGCCATTCTCTTTTACGCAAGTTGAAACAGAGAACATGTAGCATCATGAGAGCTATACCTGAGGACATCTGAAGTCTGATTTGAGTCCAGTGGGTGGGAGTGTTTGCTGTGAAGCAGCTCGTCAGATTGCACTGAAGGCACGTGGAGGTGCAAAGAGGCCTACAAAGGGAAGGGAATCAGTCAGCCATGGAGAGAAATCAACATTTAATTTCACTGTGTTCTCCCAATGTATTATCTTGATGGAACTGATCTTATGACAGTGTTATCTGTGGGAGCAACTATAAAAACTCATGGTTCAGACAGAAACTTTAAGGTGTAAAACTTCATTGTATCTCTCTACAATTTTTACTTTAGCTTTATTGTTTTTAATATCATACAGCAATTCTTAAAAAAAACAGCTTTACAGTTATCTTCTAAATATATTTTACCCAGGTATATAAAGCAAATGATTAAGGAAACACTGAACCCAAGGCCTGAGTATACCCTGTCCTGGGTTACACAAAATTGAAACCACACAGTCATACTTAGGACCTAAGTGCAAAAAAAAAATAAATAAATAAATAAAATAAAAAAGAAATGTATGTCAAGGGAATAATCCTGCCATCTATCTATCTATCTATCTATCTAAGTTGTAACTAACCAAATTGCCTCTGGATGAACACTTAACAATCAATACAATGCACACATGCCTGTTTGTGCAATACATTACCAGAGGCTTATAAACAACAGCACACACATTTAGATATAGCAATGAGCAGTTGGCAGAAGGAATGTGGTACCATTTTTCACAATTCAAGGAAGTAAAATTAATCATCTAGTATGTAAGTTATATAATAGTATTAACGCCATGATACAATGGGGGTGCTAACCACAGACAATCGTTCACAATGTTTTCTACATTCTTTACAGGTGTTTCTTTACATCCATCTGCGTTCTCCATCACAGCAGCATATATGTATAAGCTCTTATAAAGTATATACAGAAATATAGGCAAAAATACGCATGTTTGAACTGTCTATAAATTCTGGATTTATGAATTGTAAGTACGTCTCACTTGGTCAATCACTTCAAAGTAAATGAATGCTGGTTTAATTCTTGAAGTAAAAATATTTTTAATTATCTAAAATCCACTGATTTCTCAAGTAAAAAGAAATATACACCGTGATTTTATTGACTACATTACAGAACTAACATGGGATATATGAAAAAAATAAAAGGTGAACAAAATTACGTTAAGTTATGCCTTACCTGTGATTCAGAACCAGAAGTCCTAATCTTGTTACACTGTATCTGTGGGTGAATGCTCACTTTACACTATCCTCTCTGTAAATAAATATTGAGTAGAAAAGAATCTGGATAGTCCCTTGGACTTTTCATAAAAGTGTTAACTAAACAAAAGTGTGCCCTGAAACACTAAGGTCATGAACTACAAATAGGTATTACACTAAATTTGGAAAATGCTAGATAAGCAAAGTTATTTACTGCTATTATGAGAACTTTAGTGTACACACAGGTTCTGTGACTGTAAGTGGAAGGAGAGAGCATGGGTAGCACTTCCCAAAGGACCAAGGAACTCGCTTAGTGGAGACTCCTTCCTACTAGTCTGCAGAAAACCCCTTGGGAAGATGTTCATGCAAATGAGATCAACAACAGACCAATGAACATCTGGGAGAGGAATAAAAGTCACAGGATAAACTATTATTTTTATTAATAGTCAATTCAAGGGCAGGGAGAGCTCAGAGTACTTGCCTAGCATAGCTAATTCACATTCAAAGAGGGGGGAAAATCACTCAGATTATTAACTACAGTTAATAGTCTTTATAAGTGAGCTACAGAAGAAGCCCATTGTTTAATCAAAAATGGCTTTCACCGAATACATCCAAGGGACCAAGAAACTACTAAAATATAATCTCAAGAAATTAAAGTGTTATCATCTGACCTGAAACGTGAAGAGCCCACTTACAGTGGTTTCTACACTGTGTGAATCAGATCTTCATTTATTATTTTGTAGTGGTAACAGCAACTTTTAACAATCAACCACAGAGGGCTTTCATGACTCATTTTACTTCACCATATGATAATTTAGACTATAAAATGAAGGTTGAAAGAATAAGTATCTATAGGTCTGAGAATCTCACTTCTTAAAACCTACTCACCAGCTTATGTTTTGATAAGGTCTAGCTATGTCTCACTGGCTCACTTGGAATTCATTGTAAAAACCAAGCTGACCTTCAACTCCTATGTAAACTTCTTGC
Source organism: Tokudaia tokunoshimensis (assembly GCA_036184795.1). Classification (NCBI taxonomy): domain Eukaryota; kingdom Metazoa; phylum Chordata; class Mammalia; order Rodentia; family Muridae; genus Tokudaia; species Tokudaia tokunoshimensis. Next base: position 35,513,948 of record BTHU01000010.1, on the reverse strand, counting down.
CTATGCCTCCCAAGTCACCATGCCCAACCTATTCAACTAGTTGTTTATTGGCTTGTTTCTAAGACAGAAGTCTCACTATGTATCCCTGGCTGGCCTGGAATTCCCTATGTACACAAGGAGAGCCCCAGACTTACAGAAGTCTTCCTGCCTCTGGTTCTTTGGGATTAAAAGCACAGGCTATCACACTCATCCTACTCATACGTAATTTATACAAAGGAAACTTTTTAGAGTAGGTAAATTAAACTAAAACCAAGTATTACAAAGTTGCTAAATTTTTTAATCCTCAAAATAATAAAATAGGAATGTAGTATGATTCCATTCAAATAACATAATCATCACTAAGGACCCAGGCTTTACTCTTGATGTCTACTACAAAGTTATGACTTTAGATGAGTGAGTTTTCAAAATTACAATATATTTAGATGGAGGATAAGAACAGAAAGAGACAGGGCAGTACTTCTAGGCTCTAGCTTCTATACTGCATCGAAAATACAACTTAAAAGCAAGAGTTCCAGGAACCTGACTTAAGAATAACAGTCAATCTTCATATAAATTTTTTATAATTATGTGTTTCACATTAAGTAATTTGCTTTATGACAACATTTGCAGAAATGCACACAACAAAGCATTTAAGAACATGTAATTCAGATGAGCTATATAAAACTTTAAATTCCACTTCAGTAATTATTAGGACTAAAAACTATCAATTGGGATCTGTTAGTAATTGGCACGGAAATCATAATACCTTAAGAAAAAGGGGGCATTGATATTGTGCTTGAGGACATGCTGACCAGAACCAGTCAGGTAATGGACCCGCTTTGGCAGTTGATACAAAGTATCCAAGGGCCAATGGTTGTTGAAGAATATTAGTTACTTCATCATGCGATTCTGTTGAAAGTAGCCGATCAGTACCCTGACCCTTAAAAAGACAAGAGTATTATTAGTTCATTCAATGTATCTCTAGACAACAAATATAAATACAAATGCTTACAACAATTAATAATCTCATATTACTATCTCAATAAACCACATAAAATACTAAAAATTAAATGGTTATATTCTTAAGAGTCTCGATTAGTACTACGTCTAGCCTGGTGACAGGCCAATAATATCTACTACTCAGAGGCTGAAGCAGGAGGGTAAAAGGAAGTTAGAGGCCTGCTTGGGCTACAAAGTAAGGTCAGGGATAGCCTGGACAACTCAGCTAGACCGTCTCAGAATAGAGAGGGCTGAGAATGTGGGTCCACAGCAGCACGCTTATCTAACATGTGTGACATTTAAATTTAATTCCAAGCCTAATAACTAGCTATGTGTAGTAATATCACAAAAACTGTGTTATAAAAACTGTGAGACAAAATGAGTATGTCTCAGGTTGAGCTGAGAATAAAAATACAAGTTGTTCTGTATGGTTGCCACTTATGTCCTAATACTTATTCAGCTCTTCCTTCCATGTTTTTATTAGTTCTTTGAGAATTTCACATAATGTGTTTTGAACATAGAATTAGTGGTGCTTCTAATGTTTAAAAAAGCAAGAAGAAAAAAAGAACCAGACACTGGTGCAATCCCAGTACAGAGGAGGCTCACAAGTTAGAAGCCACCCTGAGTTGCATACAAAGACTCCAGCTCCAAAAAAATACAGGAAAAGGGCCAAAGACAGTACATGACTGCAACTGCAACACTTCTGAGGTAGAAGCAGGAAGATCATTGCACAAAAAAAGTGTGAACAGCTAAACAAAACTACATGAGCTCAACTGATATTCATCTCTTGTTAATTTCAAAGAGAAAAAGTGTTCTATTTCATATAATATTCCCGGGATGGATTGATGGATGGATGGACTGACAGATGGCATTTCTATACACTGAAACACTTTTTTTTAACAGAATTACCTTGCCAGCATCACCTCCATGGGGGTAATGAGAGCCTGGAGAATGTACAGGAGATGCAGTTGGAGATGCAGGAAGGATATTAATGATATCAGGATCAAGATCATCTCCTGTGTCTAATAAATCAAAGATACCCATTCCATCTGCTCCATCTGTACAGGAAAAAGAAATTAATACTCTATTGTCTGTATACCTTGATTATTGACATTAAAGTACTGAACTAAATTGTAACCAAAATGGGACTGGCAAGGGATGATTGCTCGTGCCCATAATCCTACGACTCAGAAGGCTGGATGATGAAGATGCTATGGGTGTAAGGCCAACCTGGTCTGTAAAGTAAGCTCTAGGTCAGCCTGGGTGACCTACAAGCAGTGAGATCCTATCTCAAGACAACAGCCAGGGCATGTTGATACATGCTTTTAATCTCAGCACTCAGAGGCAGAGGTGGGAGGATCACTGTGAGCTCCAAGCTGGTAAATGCTACATAGTGAGACCCTGCCACAAAAAAAACAACATCAACCAAAAAATATCTTAAAGCAGAATGAGTTAATGAGACCAACATTTACTAGGCATCAACCATGTACCAAATATTGTGACAATAGCCATAGAAAGGATTTTTGCAGTAGTGGTCAATCTAAAGAAATCTATATGGAGATTATTCTGGACTTTCCAATGGGCTCGATAATCATAGAAGTCTTTTCTTTTTCCTTCAATGTGGACCCACAGATTGAACCAAGGGCCATACAAATAACAGGTAAGCACTATACCACTGAGTTAACCCCAGCTCCAGGAGTACTAATATGAAGGAAAGGGAAGAGACGGCAACAAAGAAGGCAGCACTGCTGTCGTTGAAATGGAAAGAAAGGCCGGAGGCCAAGGACTACCGTGGCCTATACGAGCTGGCAAAGACAAGGAAACAGAGGCTTCGAGACCTAGATGGGCTCAACAAGAAACCCTGACTAACTCACGAGAATGACTTTGAGCGTCATTCTCAATGTAACAAACTCCTGTTTTCTTAAGCCACTGAGTTAATAATGTCATAAAAGCAACCAGTAAAAAGCAAAGATAGCAAGGAATGTAAATATGTTTTAAAGGGGACTATTCTTTAAAAAAGTAAAATACTCAAGTAATTACATAATAAAAGAATGAAATGATGATGTTTGCCAGGTGCTGGTAGCACACAACCTTAATCCCAGCACATGGGAAACAGAGACAGAAGGATCTCTGAATTTGAGGTCAGCCTGGTCTAAAGAGTGAGTTCCAGGACAGTCAGGGCCACACAGAGAAACCCTGCCTTGAAAAACAAAATAATTATTATTAAAATATATGTGCATCTTTGACGATCTAACATTTTCAAAAAAAAAAATTTGAGTAACGATAAACGCTATTTTTTTCTCTTCTACTAAACACAACCTAAAAGGTTCACTAAATTACATTTATATTCTAGTAGTTTCTATAAAGTCGTATTTTAGCAAACAGACATATAAAGAAGGGATAGGGATATAGCTCAGTGATAAGTACACCCTAGCTAGTATTCAAAAAGCCCTAGGTTTAATCTGTAGTTAAGGATTAAATAAAGGGGGCGGGGATAAAACTGTGGATATATGGAGAAAGAAATACATGAAGCTCAAAAGCAAAGCATAAATATACAGAAATTTAATAAGATTTACAGAATTCATATCAAAAACCAATTCTGATACAGTATAAAATGGTATAGTCATTACCTGGAGCCACTTTACAAATTACCATGCACATATTGGAATAAGAAAACACATATATTTCCATTTATGTTTGGGAGTCAAAAAGCCTTAAATCTGTTTCCTTTTCTTTCCCAGTGACTTGAACAGTATGCTTTGGCTCACAGCTTTTCTCTCTGACTTTGCATCCTTTTCTTCCATCCAATACCTTTTTCCTATTGGGTAAATACTGAGCTTTCTCTGCTTCCTTGTTATAAGACATACTATTGCTTTTAAGTCCCACCTGCATAATGTATGATAAAATTCTCCATCTCAATATACTTAACTGTATCTTCAAACTTTTTTTTTCTTACTAAAGTAAATTTCAGGACATGCTACTCAGCCCACTAAAACTCTCAATTTTTTTTTTTTTGTTTTTTTAAAGAAAACAACCTGGAGCCTAGGCAGAGTGTTATGTGCCTGGAGCAGCAGCCATGTGCAAGACTGAAGCATGAGGGCGGCTTGAGCATGGGAGTTCTATACCAGCCTGAGCAGCACGGCAAGACCCTGTCTCCAAAACAAACCAAAGCAAAGCAGCGACGGTTATCCATGCCTATAAACCCAGTACTCCTAGACTAAAGCAAGAGGATTACTGGAAGCTCAAGACCAAACCTGAGCTAAAAAGCAGGTGCCAGGCCAAACAGCAAGACCATGATTTCAAAACAAATAAAATTTTAAGGCTCAATTAACTTACCATTGTTGGGATTGAAAGCTAAATCCAAATTTTCAGTGGTGTAAGTAGCTGAAGCTACTTGCACAGAAGCAGAAGTAGGGAACACAAGTATATGAGTACAGGATGTATCTTGTGGGGTATTTAGCTGAGGCGTCTGCATATTTAGAGTGGTACTTCTTCCAAAAACAGAACCAGTTGACACAGAATCTAAAGAGAAATGCATTTTTCCTTTTTGTAAGTGCAGAATTTTATGTAACACTTAAGTTAAACGTGCCATGATAACTAAATCTGACATACACTAAACATTACCAACCTGGCATGATAACAAAAGAACCTTGGGGTTCCATTGCAACCAAACAAGCACTAAGGATACTCGGAGAGTCTGCAGCAGATATGCCACACATCCTACACATGTCTTTGAGCCTTTTGCTTAGAGACTGCAAGTTTCGACGACTCAGCAAACAACTCCAATCTGTGGATATCAAGAGGAGAGGACAGTACTTAAAGTTACTGCTCTGTTATGAGATTATCTCAAGATTACGATGAAAGAGAAATACATAACAACTTTTAAATTAGAGTATTTCTAATATAGAGGTCAAAATCAAGTTAAAACTCTTATACCTGATGGTATCTGACATCCCTTATCCACTTACCTTTAGTATCAAGTCAGTGTATATGTGTGTACATATAAAATATATTGTACAATTTTATAGTTATATTTATAAAATTGTTATATATACTTACATATTTATTATATAACTTATATAATTACATAATACATATAAGATATTAGCTATAACTATTGTATTATATATATGGCTCCTTGTTTAAAACAAAAACTTTTACCAACAATCCTTAGCATTTTAAGCCTTATTTTCATGAGTATTTTGCCAGCATATATACCTAGTATACCACATTGTGCAGTGCTTGCAGAGGCTAAAAGAGGGCATCAGATCATCTGAAGTTTGAGTTACGAGCAGTTGTGAGGCACTAGGTGAGCACTAGACAGCAAACCCGCATCCTCTAGAAGTTGCGGAGCCCTTTAGCATTTTATTTAATGTGCTCTGAACCAAACATACAGCAACATAAAAATTAAAAAAAAAAAAAAACAGATAAAAGCACAATTCACCTTTCAACTCTCCGTGTCCAATCCTACCCAGGCGACCAATCACAACTCTCCATGGTAAAGAGCTCATCTGAACAAGTCCTACGCACCACTCCCACAGTTTCTGTAGACCAAATCTTCTAGCAGAACCCTTTTTCCGACGGGCCCTATTGAGTGAAATGGTTGCAAATATTTCAAAAATTCACATGATGAAATTTTATAAGATGGCTCAAATGTGTGACAAACCATCAATTTTATTTTTTCTGCTTTACAGACTGGCAGCAGAGCTTGTGCATGACACGCATGTACCTACATCATGGGGCTATGCCCCAATTCCTTGGCATTTACTTAATTTCAATGCCTCAAACCTTTACAAAAAATAAATTCCCAATGATACATATTGACCATTCAAAGTCCTACAGTTTGGATATGGAATCTCTCTACATTTTGCACAAGTTGGTTTTAAATTCCTCAATTCAAATAACTCATCCTTCTGCTTCAGCTTTAGTTACAGGAAGCACAGACATATGACATCATATTCGGGCTGAAATTTAGGGACTATTTTGTGGTTCTTTTAATACATATTATGGGCCCGAAGAAACAGCTAATTAGTTAACATGTTTTCCTTGCAAGCATTAGGACCCAAGTTAAATCCCCAGAACCTAAGGAAAAAAATGTGTAGCTTTAATCTCAAGTTGGAGAAGCAGATAGAGACGGAGCTCAGACCCTTGACCTCACTAACCAGTCAGCCTGTCCTACTTGGCAAAGTTCAGACTAGAGACTGTTTCAAAGAGAATGAAAGAAAGCTCCTGAAAAATGATACTGAAGGGGTGTCCTTTGACTTCCACAAACACCCATAAAGAAGTTTTTAAAATATAGTTTGGTATACACTTAGCCTATTAGAATTTTTTCACAATTTACCTACTAAGAGCCTAAATTTACCATAAATAATGTCTGTCTATTCCAGCAAAAACTTTTATGCCTTTAATCTGAGCAGAGGCAGAGACTGACAGAACTCTTGTGAGTTCCAGGCCAGTCTGGTCTACAAAGGGAGTTCCAAGATAGCCAGGGCAGTTATACTGGCCCTGTCTGTCAAAAAATAAAAGAGAGAGAGGAGAGGAAGGAGAGAGGGAGGGAAGGAGGAAAGGAGGTTGGTTGATGACCCTCCCCCCCACTCCCCACCCCCCACCAAAGTTATATTAAGTATATTGTATCTCCTGTGTTCCTTTGTAAACAGTTATAAAGTAGAACCTAAATGGGAAAATAATGCCTGTATTCTCCCAGATAGGTATGTCAGGTAGGTAGGTAGATAGATCGCTATTGTAGAATTTATGCTACAAGTAGTTAAGTATGTATTTATATTTTGGGTTTTTTTGTATAGCTCTGGTTATCCTGGAACTCAGTGATCTGCCTGCCTAGGCCTCCAAAATACTGCAATTAAAAGTGCACACCTCTACTCTCAGCTTAGAAGATCCACTTTCATGAGTCAAAGGGCTTTCTAAGTTAATGTTTTTAGTAAAAGTTGTATTTGACTTGTATTATTTTTTAATTATATATATCAGGAGGAGGGGTAAATGTGGACATGAGTGCAGGTGCCTATGGAAGCCAGAGTTTAACAGGAGTTGTGAGCCACCAAATGTGGATGTCAAGAAACAAGTCCAGTCCTCTAGGAAGATGAATAAATACTCTTAACTGCCAGGTCCTAAAGTTTCAAATTCTTCATCCAAAATTATTGTCGCAAACATTATAACATAAAAGTTAAGGACCTTAATTTTTTTTATCTGTGTAACAGATAAGCAAGGAGAGGGAGCATTTGTTTGTGAGAGATCATCTTACTATGTAGTCCTGGCCAGCCTTTAACTCAGAGATTCACTTGTCTCCACCTTCCAAGAGCTGAGATTAAAGACATGTGCCTGTCCAAAATTGTTTTTCATTATCTAAATTATACATTATAAGCAGTAACTATACCCAGAACCTCAACAATTAATATCATAATATATGTAAACTTCAAACGGTTATTTACTTAATATGAAACAGTGCGTCTGTGTGTGTGGACATGTAATAACATTCTAAATTAAGATAACCATGTTTAAGGAAATTAAGTACCTATTTGGAACATCGATGTTAATGATACATGTTTCTAGAAGTTCTCCATATAGATCTGTGCAAGATGCAAGAATCCACCTTTGATCATGTGATAAACAGTAGCCCACAAAAAGAACATTGTATTTCTGTCCAGCTTCTCCAAAGGTCTCTCCTAGCTCTGTTTGTTTGTCCTTCACGGGAGCCAGAATAAAAGGTGGTGTATAAAGTCGAATACACTCTGGTCTCTGTAAAATAAAACATTAAAGCACTATAGAACTATGCAATCTTAGGAAAATTTAACTACTAAACAATTAATTAACTATTTACCCAATTATAGCTAGAAATTAAGCTAAACAACAAAATTGTGTTTTGGTTTTTGGCTTTTTGAGACAGGGTTTCTCTGTGTAGTCCTGGCTATCCTGAACATGCTCTGTAGACCAGGCTGGCCTCGAACTCAGTGATTTGTCTGCCTCTGCCTCCCAGAGTGCCGGTATTAAAGGAGCAAACCAACACTGCCCAGCCATTTAGTTTTATATAAAATTTGAAAGTGTAAGTCACCTTGACAGCTTCACTCATGGGAAACATAACACTTACATCAGGACTTTTAAGAGCAGTTTCCATAGCTAAGCCTGGACCAAACCCGGTCAGTGTTTTTACATTGGTTGATGTTGGAAGTGGTCTCCGACACTGGGTAAACACGGAAAAGGCCAAAGATTTTAAATGCTGGGAGTAGATTTGTCTGTCGTCGTGTTTCACAGGTTGTAACAGGTACTGACAAGGAACAATCTACAGAGAAAGGTGAGTATTAAAAACATTAACAGAGTAACTTGCAATAGTAAGAGAAATCCTTTCAAACAAACTTCAGCAACATCTATTGGAAAGATACTGGTTTCTATCACACAGTGTTTTTAATTTATATGGTATGTGCATGAGTGTTCTGCCTGCATATACGTGTATACACTTACACATTATTACCTGTGGAGCCTAGAGAAAGCACTGGGATCCATTAGGACTAGAGTTTTACGTTTGGCTATCAGATGCCTTATGAGTGCCAAATAGGAGTCTTCTGAAAAGCAGGCAGAGCTCTTAACCATTGAGCCATCTTGCATGCCTGTCTCTATATATAGAACTATATATAACTATAATATATAGTTATTATATATATGAATCCTAAACTAAAGGACCACCTAGACATCTTTTAAAATTTCTATACACAGCAGTTATACTAATTAAATATAGTTCCACACAGTCTATTATAATCTACAAATTAAAGAAATCAAAATTTCGTTAACTTTCTTCTCCTTTTACTGTGAACCCGTCTCAATTAAAATTAACACATAGAACACAGGCATTATTTTCCTATGTAGGCTCTACTTTACAACTGTGCTTACAATTACAAGTAACACAGGAGAAGCAATGTACTCAATACAATCTTTGGGGGGATTAGGAGGTTAACAAACAAATGTCTTATTACATAGCCCAGGTTAGCCTGGAACTATGTACTGATGCTGGCCTGCAACTTCTGATCCTACTGCCTCAGCTTCCTGGAATTAGAAACAGACCATCTACAACCAACAAAATTGTATTTCTCAGTATTGTAGAATGACAATCAAGTTTTTAAAGATTTACATGTGTGTCTGTCTGTCTGTTTCTATGTGGGTATTCCATATATACGACAGTACCCATAGAACAGATCACCTGTTGTTGCTGATATTACAGACAGCAGTGAGCCACCAGATGTGAGTGGAAAGAACTAAACTTGGGTCCTCTGGAAGAGCAGCAAGCACTTCACTGCTAAGTCACCTAATCAGCCCCCAGAACTATAAAGTTTATCTTTTATATAAACTCTCTTAAAATTTCTACTTTTTTTTTTTTTTTTTTGGTTTTTCGAGACAGGGTTTCTCTGGGTAGCCCTGGCTGTCCTGGAACTCACTTTGTAGATCAGGCTGGCCTCAAACTCAGAAATCCTCCTGCCTCTGCCTCCCAAGTGCTAGGATTAAAGGCGTGCGCCACCACCGCCGGGCTCCTACTTATTATTTAAGTAAAATTAATACAGCCTGTCTTTTAACGAGATTATTTCAAATACAAAAAAACAACTGTGAAACTCTGAAACATCAAATCCTTACCTGTACAGAAACAGTACTCTTGATATGAGGAGGAAGAGTCTGGACCATTTCCAAGAAGCATCGAAGGAGCCCCAAAGTCCATACATTAGAAGAGTTAGTGCTCTCGTCTTTATTTTCATATGTAAAAGGATCAATTATATAAACAACAATTGCAGGTGGGTAGGTAATTGCATGTGAATCACCATCTGTGGGAATCCCCACTTTATCCCGATCCATTGTGCTAAAAATAGAGGTAGAAATAGAACAAGGTTTTATTATGTCTGCCTGGTACAGCACCAAAGCAAATCCTACATCCCTCTTTTATTGGTGCAAGGCATCAGAAAACCTCTCTGAAAATCAGGATACTTACATTTCACACCATATGAAATCCCTTCAAATAAGAGGCTTTGTGCTTTTAGAAGTAAGAATAGACTTCTCAAACAGCTTAATAGTAAGAGTCTCTCTGACAGGCATCTCAGTAAACTGGCCATGCCAGAAAAAGAGCTAGACCAGAAAGAAGTCAGGTTTTTCTGTTTAGGTAATAGTTTACTTTTACCCATATTTATGAGTGTGACTTTGGGAACAACTGCATTCTAGGTAGCTGAGAACAATGAGCATCAGACTGTCTGAACCATAACCTAAGGGAATTTCCACAGGACTGTTACATAAAAACAATGAGATCCATTACCAGTAAAGCAAGTGTTGCGCACCATGCTGTATTGCTTCCATACAACAGATATGGATACAACGCTAACAGAAGTTAGACCTTCTCCTTCTCACAAAGTGAGTAAAAGACAGAGCCAAAATTCAGTAGTGTTAAGAATATAAAGCCTCCAAACCATAGCTGAAGTACAGCACAGAGAGAGGTTGCTTTGCCTAGCATGTACAAGCTCCAGGGTGAGTTTCTAGCATGCACACAGGCACACAGGTGCACACACACAGGCACGCAAGTGCACACACGCGCGCGCACACACACACACACACACACAGGCAGACTCCAAAGTGATTTCTCAATCGGTTGTGTAGTATGCATAAACAACTACATCTGCTTATGACAGGGCCAGACTCAATCATAGGAATATCTGGAGTTGAATAGAGTCTTTAAGATCTTAAATTAAGATCTGTGATTAAATTAAGATCTTAAATTAATATCTGTGATTCTATGATGAAAATTTAAAAACAATCTTTATTATAATTTTATATGTGAAATAACATGATTAAACTAAATTCCACAATAATATTAAGAAATACTTTATACTTAATTATTACAACTGTTTACTTAGATAAAGAGACCATAGATTCTGTATTTCCACAAACTTAATTTGTTTATACTTATTCATTCATTATACATAAGGTTTCAAGCATACTAAACACATATGCTACTTACTACTTAACTCTCTTTCAACCCCAAGAATCCTAATATTTAATGGTACCTTTCAGACACATCAGGATGTGGCTGTGCAGGAAGAGAAGCCGACTCCCCTGATATTCCTGCTGCCTGCAGAGATGATGACTGCTGCCCTCCTAGCTGGCCACTCTGAACCGTACTTGTTTGTGCAGACATGGATCCTGTACCACTAGTGTTCATACTGCCAAAGGGTGGAAACGAAGGCAGTTTATTTGATGATACTCCACTACTCATACTGGAAGATGATGAAGATGAAGTTGTGGTCAAAGTTGAATTAGCTGTGGCAACTGAAGTAGATATGGCAACACCTGAAGTCATTGTCATAGTGCTACTTGCCGCAGATGCTAAGGTGGCAGATGGAGCATTAGCGTTTCCAGCATTTGTCATCTGAGGTGCAGTAACCAAAGACTGATTTGGAGGGGCAACTAAATTTGGCTGGGAGAGCAGAGAGCTGTCCAACGGCTGAGAAGCAAGATATGGACCTAAAGAACAAAAACGGGAATTTAATTCTTGATTTCACTGACTTATTTTTATTCTACTATAGAAATAACAATGTAGCTGGTACTTCTATGGCAATTATCTCCCCTTCACTGCTTTACTAACAGTGCAGCATGAACCAACTTTCTATTACCTCCCATAAACTTAAAAAAAGAAAAAGAAAAAAAAGTTTAAAATTTAACTATAAAATAAATCCATATTTTCATTCAAATTTTAAATAGTCGGTATAAAAATGTAAGAAAATTCTATTTCCTGGGCAAAATTAAATGTAAACAAAAGCTGGCAAGATGGCTCAGTGATTAAGTTGATCCCAGAAACCATAAGGCAGAAAGAGAAAACCAACCTTGCCAAGTAGTCCTGATTTCCACTGGTTCACAGTGGCATATATCCCCACACAAGTAATAAGTATAAAAAAAATTAGAATATATCAACAAATGTGTATCAAGAAGTATGTAGCAATTTTTCATCAAACTTCTACAACTATCGTTAAATCACAAGTTGAAGAAATACTGTCTAGATCGATAGTCAATTAAAATACAAAATGGAGAGATATTACCATGAGGCTCAATTTTCAGAAATGTCTAATTAGGTTCAGTAATTTGCTATTGTATCTCTTTGGATTAAGTGTAAAAGAAGTTCATTGATATTTAAGAGTATAACCAAAAAAAAAAAATTTAAATAACAGCCATACCCTAAGCTACAGTAAGACTTTTTTTGGTGTTGCACAAGGTTATTTAGAAATTATTTGTATGTAAATTATTAACAAATCAAAAAGTTATTTTTAAAGACAGAGTCTTACTATGTGTGTAGCCCTGCTGTCCCGGAACTTGCTCTGTAGGCCACACAGACCTCAAACTCACAGAGATCCTGACTCTGCCTCCGGAATGTTGGGATCAATGGCAGGAAACATCAGACTCCACAGAAGCAGCAGAGAATATTTTGGAACCAACGGTGACTAGTTGGTAGCATGCCTATATGTGGAGCTAGCAGACATTCCATGGGCAGTCAGACAGGGTATACTTAAGTTTGAAACCACAGCCTTTGCCACAGCTACTTAGTTCTGACTTTGCAGGACAACAGCGGGCAGAGACAGTGTTTGAAAACATGGAAATGGCTACATGACATGAAGATTTTAGTTACAAAACTAGATGGTGAACCACCCATACTGCTCACATTGCTCTTGTAGGATGAATACAAAGTTAATACCTAAATCGTATCTGCAGACTTGTGCATACAGCTTCAATTTAGAAAATGCTTCATTGTTGCCATCTGCTGCCTGAGAAAACCATTCTGTTACAAACTTTTCTGAAAGTTTCTTTGATGCAGTAGCTCCCACTTTCATGATCCCATCCGTCAAAAGTCGAGAAATAGGTCTGTGTTGGCCCAATCGACAGGACTAAAATATATATACAAAAGGCAGAATTGGTGAATTTACTGTACTATATGGATGCAGATTATAAAATCCAAGCACTTGACCCATTTAAAATAAGCCTTATAATTAACAACTGAGTTGAAATAGCATGGGTAACTATAAAGACACTGGTTGGTTGTTTTCCTTTAGAAATCTCCAGCTACCTTTTTTTTTTTTTGGTCACAGGGTCTCAGGTAACTCAAGCCAGCCTCAAACTTGTTATGTAGCTGAAGGATGAATTTCTGTTCCTCCTGCCTCTACCTCTCAAATGTTGGGATTACAAACATATACCACCACCCCTAGTAATACATTTTCTTCCAAGACATGGTATCACTGTGAAATCCACAGATTCTCCTGTTTCAGCTACCCAAACACATATGAGTTACAGGTATGCACCACCACACCCAACATACCAAAGGTTACTATAAATGGAACACATTTATGCCCTTGATATATTCCTCTAATACTATGTTTCCACTGTGACCCATGGTACACATACCTAACAAAAACTAGCAAAAATGTAGCAAGAATATAATTTATTACTAAGACTACTGTCAACATTAGCATCCTTCATCAACCAGTAGAATCCTCCAGTGCATTTTAAACATGAAAGTATAAATTATAAAATACCTACCTCGTATATTGCAGTGAGATCTCTAAAAAAGCTTCTGGCTCCATTTAACAAAGCTTCATTCTCTGGACAGAGTACAACATAGGCTATATCTCTTTGAGATCCATAAGGTTCCAGCATAAGTTTCTCCCAGTAAGGGAGAGCAAATGGAGAAAGCACCAGAAAATCATAATCATAACCCAACAAAAACGTGGGAATCGGCAGTGGTTCCGGAGATTCATCAGTTCCTGAGTAATAAGGAAGGCAATCAGGAAGAAGCCAATTCACGTTATCCTCTTTACTTCCAAAGGTAATAAGTAAAATATTAAAAATAGAAACATGAAAAGCAAGCAATGACATGTTTTCAGAATTAGACATATGCTCAAGAGGTCACTTTAAATCTTTTTTTTTTTTTTTTTTTTTTTTTTTTTGGTTTTTCGAGACAGGGTTTTCTCTGTGTAGCCCTGGCTGTCCTGGAACTCACTCTGTAGACCAGGCTGGCCTCGAACTCAGAAATCCGCCTGCCTCTGCCTCCCAAGTGCTGGGATTAAAGGCGTGCGCCACCACTGCCCGGCTAAGAGGTCACTTTAAAATACTGACTGCCACTTTACTTGAGATGGGCATTACAGCCCAGTCTGGTCTTGAACTTGTAACAATCCTCCTTTTCTCAGCCTGTTAAATGTTCGAATTATAGGCATGAGTCACCACACCTGGCATGAATTGACTTAATTTAATAGTAAACAAATTTATAATTTTATGGTAGAGTTAAATTTACCATAAAAAAGAACTTATAAATCTATGACAAAATCATTCAGATATACAGAAATCAACAATACTATATGTTTTACTTAAAACTGAATTAAAAGGGTAGATCTCAGGTTAAATGTTCATACCATAATATATTATTATTAGAGAAAAAAAAATTATCTTATTTTAAAATGAGTAAAGCACATGAACAAAGACAAAAAAAGATGTTTGATCTCTTAAAAGAAAGTAACCTGAATACTAGAAAATAACTGCAGCACTACATTCTAGCTACTATCTATACTAATTTTCACAAACAACATATATTGGCAGACATTGTTATTAAACTCATTTTAAACGTAAGAGACAGGAATGGGAAAGGTAAACAACTTATCCAGCATCATAAAAAAAGTATTGTAGGAATCTGAATCCAGGAAACCCACTCTCAGCCTGATAATCTACTGGCTAGTCTGAGATAGTACATGTTTATCTGATTGAGTTGAAATTGAAATTGCTAGGTATAATTCAGCAATATAAATTTTAAACTATACATATGATTTAAGCCAAGCAAACAAATCACTGAAAATAGTTGGAATGATGGAATATGGATGGAATGATGGATAATGATGGAAATACTTTATATGTCTATCGATAATAAATTTGTAAAATACATACAGAAATAATCTTCAAAATCAGGTGCAGAAATAAATCTGTTCTGGTTTTGAGAAAAATGTAAAGTTTATACTAAAAAGAATCAATAAATTGAACTTTTCATAATTATCAAATTATATGACATTTAAATCATTCAGCCATTAATAAAACAGAAAAATATAAGGAATCTACTACTGTATACAATGCACTGTGAAACCACAGAGAACTTTTAATGCTAAAAGCTATTATTCCAGAGCTGGCAGTGTGGTTTGGTAGTTGTTTATTGTGTGTGAGGCTCTGGTCCAATCCCAATACTATACAAAACACAACCAGCTATGATGCAAATATACTTAAGTGCTACTGCAGAAACAGTATTTCAACCATCTGAGAGTCTCCTCCTTACAGGTGAGCACAAGTCAACACACATCTACTAAGTGTTCACTGACTGCCTGTCATACCTGCAAATTTCTACTTTTGTCCAAACTTTTTATGTGGAAAATCTTGTGTTTTAAAAAAAGTATTAGTCTCTATTACTTGACTGCAATCTTTCTTCTCATTCAATTTAGAACTGAAGTTATTTGGGGATTTTACAGAAACCATCACCCTTCCTTCAGATAAAATCATACTGGATACCAAGCCTGTACAGACAGTGCAGCTACTCACACTGCTGTGAGATTAAAGAACCCAGGACAACTAAATGCTACAAATGCAGAAAGGTGGGCCAGAATTACAACTGGGCCATAGTATCCTAAAATATTTAAGAACTAATGTACTTATTCAAGTTGGGCACATACCTGAGAACAGACATAAACCAGTCATTATCTAGTACAATACACAACTTACCATAAGAGCCTCGGCCAGCCATTTTATGAAATTGTTGCCATGTGAGAGGACCTTGAACCCCCCATGGTCTCACTGTTCTTTTTTTCTGAATAGCATCTTGAAGAACTGGCTGAAGAGAAAGGAGCATCCGAAGTATATCCTGTGAACACTGCACACTCGCATCTACAATCATTAAAAAAAGTGAGTAATAATTGCTTTTTGGTGACACAAACTTTAGAGTTAAAAAGAAATACACTGGAGGTATTTTAACTGTTCATTATAAAGAAATCTAAACATCTGCATATACAGAAAACTATATAAAACCTTTCAGAAGTCAGATGTAGTGGTACATATCTATAATCCCTGAATTCAGACAGACAGATTGATTGGAAAGGGAGGGCTGGTGGGCAGGCAGAAGCCAATGGGATCTCTGAGTTTGAGGCCAGTCTGATCTGCAGTGAGATCCACCTGCTGCTGCCTCTGCCTCCCAAGTGCTGAGATTAAAGGCATGCACTACCATGGCTGGCTGTGAAAATATTTTCAAATCACAAACTAATAAATAAATCCAAAGTTCATAAAGAACTCCTACAGATCAATAATTTAAAAAACAAGAATGAGACACGAGTTTAAAAAACCAAAAAGTCTAATTTTAAAACTGGTGAAGCTGAAGGCTCACAAGCCCCAGGCGGGGCTGCAGGATGAGAGGCCTCCTCTTCACACTCAACACTTCAGTCCGACTCCCCAGTAAAGCAAAGGATCTTAGGAAGCATCTCTCCTAAGATACACAAATGGTATCTATGAAAAGACACTGAACATCATTTTTCATTAGGGGAATTCAAAGAAAAACCACAAGAAACCACTTCATAACCACCAGGATGTCTTTAATAAAAAATAGATTGTAAGTATTGGTGTGGTTTTGGAGAAAGTGGAACCATCTAATGTTAGAATTTTAAAGCAGTACAACAGATGCTTTGAAAAACATTAGTTCCGTGACCCAGGAAATCTAAGTTTGATGGAAACACAAGCATAAAAGTATAAAATCGTACACACGTGTTCACAGAAGTCAAAGTGCATTCAATTCAAATGTCCAATTTGAAGATTTTGAAAAAGGTATACCACTATATGACAATGGAATACTGTGTCATTAAAGGATATGCTTAAGAACTCTGAAAGCAATCTGAGCAGAAGGGAAAAAGTCAGGGGTTGAAGACATGGCTCACAAATTAAAAGCACTGGATGCTTTTCCAGACATCCCCAGCACCCACATGGCAGCTGACAACCATCTGTAACTACAGTTCCAGAGGACTCAACACCCTCACATAGACATATATGAGGGCAATACACCAATGAACATAAAATAAAAATAAACTAAAAAAAATTTTTAAAGGAAGCCACAGAAGCCCAGATATTGTACTATTCAATATGATGCCCCCAAATTCCCATCTATACAGACAGAACCCTAACTAGGCTAACTGATGGTTGCTTATAGCTACAAGAAAGGGATGAGTAAAAATAGCAATAACTACTAAGTATGGGTTATTACTTTTGGAGTGACACAAATGTTCCAAAATTGTTTGTACAAATGGTTACAACAACTGTAAATACTAAATTTTTGACTGTATTTTTTATATAGATGAATCATATGGTATGTTTATAAAAGTTTTTATGTGACCGGGAGGTGCTGGGATTGTGAAAATGGGAAAATTAGGAGCAATTTTTTTTTATCTTGAACAATAAGTTGCCACTTAAATATACAAACTATATTATAGATTTTTTTTGTCCTCTTCTGCAGTAATAAGGATTAAACCCAGGACAACATATGTCAGTCAACTGCTCTGACCCAAAGCTACATTCTCAACTTACTTCATAAGACTTTTAAATTAATTTGAATAAATATTCATATTCAGCTATTCTCAGTATTGGAAATATGGATACCCTTACACAGAACTTGCATGGGGTATACTTAAGGGATAAGAGATCAATCAATAAATTCTATTGCAAGCATAAGAAAGAAATAAGCAGAACATAACATCTAACAAGAGTTCAAGGAGACAAAAAAGAAACCAGGTGAAATATGAGTGAGTAGCACTGTGAGGGAGTAGCACTGTGAGGGAGTAGCACTGTGAGGGAGTAGCACTGGAGGTCCTACTGATTTAAGGCACTCACTGATTTGGCTTTATTTTAACTGGTTCTTCCCTGAAGTATAATGAGTTAGATGAATCATGATATTGTCATAAATAATAATGAGCCCATGAGTGGTCCTCTTGCTTTATTTCACAAATTACTTTTAATATCATGATGAAAATAATTATGAGCTATTATATCATTGCCAAAAACTGTTTTTGTTGAGACAGAATCTCACTATAAAGTACTAGCTGCCCTGAAACTCAGAGATCCACCTGTCTCTGCCTCCTGAGTGCTGGGATTAAAAATGTCACCATGGCCCAAGAATTATTGCACTTCCTCACAGTATATTAAATGACTCCTGTTCTATTCCCTGCTCCTTTTCATACATGTGTAAATCTCAAGAAATAACCAGCACCCTGAGTTTTATGTGCAAATGTAACACATTTACTTTTACTTGTTTCACAACTGCATTAAAGGTAATGCTTTAACTGGGGTGGTGAGATACTTCATTGAGTAAAGGTACCTTCAGCTGAGTCTAAAGATTTCACTGAGTGAAAGATAAGCAACTCCTGTAAGTATCCTCTGACTTCAACATGTAACATGGCATGTGTGTGTGCATATCTGCACACACAGAAAACAACACACACAATTTAAAAAATAAATATTACTATAGTCTTTAGAATTATTCTGACCTCACCCTCAAACTACTATTGCTATAATTAATCTATAATTCATCCATTATATGTGATCAAACTCACATAATTTTCTCCAATTTTAGGGCTTGTTAATATTCTGTCTATATTACAGTAATTAATAATAGGAATTTTCTATCAATAAGAATTGGGATTATCTTTTACTTGTGATTATAATTTTAGTTATCTTAGTGGCTGAGAACAATTAAAATGTAGACTATCTCCATAGCTCCCCCAAATACCAAATATAAAGCCCAGTCTGAAAATGGCTAAATTGTAAAGTTATAAAAAGAACTACATAAGATCTATTATGTTTACATGAATGAACTCATTAAATCTTTATAATGGTAATCAAGTCAAATACTAGTTTTATTTCATTAGTACAAATAAACTGAGCTGAGGATATAGTTTAGTTATAAACTACTGGCCTAGCATACCAAGATTCCAACAACATGGCTGGCTTCTCTGGATGGAATACAGACAAACCCTCAGTACACATCTTTAATGAAGGTAAAGTTAGTTTATAGAAGGAAGCACACATGTTTGAAAGTGATGACTAATTGAGTGGCAGACAAAGTGATGAATCAGAGAAAGAGTTGACAGAATAGGATATGCAACTCTCACAAGAAGAGAAAGGAAAGGAAACTAATTGAAGGAGTAGTTCGGGGGGCGGGGGGGAGAGGCAGTTTTACTAGGAGTTTTACAGAGACAGGTTGAAGAGCGGACAAACTAGACACGGATGAAGACAGAACAAGTCCAAGAACAAAAGGAACCAGAAGATAAGAACATATTGCCAATGTTAGTTTGAGGCCAAGCAGAGCAATTCAGAGACCGAGGGAGAAGTCAAATTGAATCTATCAGCTTGGAGAGGAGTTCGAGCCAGAATAGCTGAGTTGAACTAGCAAGTCACAGCTCAGAAAGAACTAGAAAAGGTGAGCTTATTCAGTAGTAAGTCTCAGGCTGAAAACATTCTAGGCCTAAATAAGATTGTATGGAGACTAGACACCTCTAGGACTTGACCTAGGTTAGTAGACAGAGGCAGGAAGCTTCAGAGACTACTACATCAGGGGAATAAAAGATACTTTACGCCTGGGTTCAAACACGTGCGCATACACACACACACACACACACACACACACAGTCTAGAGATAAAGAAATAAAGATAATGTATTACTTTTCAAAGACATCATTAGTAATGAGTGAAAAAACTGATTCCTATCTCCAGAGTTTGATCATGGGAGAATCTGCAAATCTGCATTTCTAACAAAGTGGTACTGTGTGAACCTGCTAATGTGTGAATTAAGACATCAGCACCAAATGACCCTGTCACTGTCTCCTACTGCTCTCACCTACGACTATAAAAGAAACCACTAAGAATTTCTTTCACTCTTCTTGTCCAAAGAATACCATCTTTTCTTCTTGTTGCAATGGACATGTTCCTATGTAAAGGTCTATATACACCTCTACTTGGAATGTATTCTATTATCCCTCACTTATTTAATGACTTTTCTCCTACAAAGGTATCTTTTGTTCCATAGTAATTCTTCCCACAGAAGAAAGTTAGACTGGAGAGGTTTCCAGTTAGGTAGGAAGATGTTCTAGAGGTCTACATGGTAACATGATGAGCACAGCTAATATTACTGTACTGTACATTTTAAAATTGCTAGAAGATTTTAAGTGTCACTACAAAAAAAAAGATAGATAAGCTATCATATATACATATAGCAAAATACCATACTTAATTATGAAATTATTGGCAATTTAAAATTTTGGTTTAGATAGAAACACTTTCCATGTACAAATGTGTGTGTATATATATACATATATATATATATGTATATATATATAATTATTATATGCTAACCCTAACATAAATAGGGTTAACATAACCCTAACATAAACATTTATACCAATGTCTTTCAAATTTCAAGTTTGTTTCTCATTTCCTCACACTCACTCTTGACCAGAACTGATTATCTAGGTCTCTAATTAATTACCTTCATGGGGTCACATCCAGTGGTCTTGTCACACTGTACCTTTATGAAGACATTATTTATACATATAATCACTCTCCTTCAAATATCCTCATTCATGAGCAATCAATCACTTCATTGCTCCTTCTCAGATTCCTTCCTGACCCTCTTTTCCCCAAAACTTCCCATCTAGCTCCAGCCTTTGAAAAGAAAGGGTCTCATATATTCCAGGGTGGCCTTGAACTTACTCTGCAGCCAAAGATCATCTTGAATTTCTGATTCTTTCCTACACTTTCCCAGTGCTGGTATTAGAGATGTGCACCACACCTGGCTTTCCATAGTATTTAATACTAATAACCCACATATAAAAGATGTTTCATTTCCAGAGCTATCAGTCCTCTGAATTTTAACCTCCAAGTGTGTGCCTGCCCCATTTTCTCTCTGCAGTAGAACCAGCATCCACACAAACCGTGCTTAACACTTCATCTTAAGTGGGTCAGCGCACTCTGTAGGTCTACATCCCATCTAATCTAGAACCTACTACTAGTATTCCTATGGCTTGCAGTCTTTTCCAAGCTGCCATCTTCACTGACTGACTATTTTCTACTGAAAGTTACTGCTTCTACTCTCATCTACCCTCACTTCCCATCCCAGGATAGTTTTTAATGGAATAGCCAGTGATTTTTTTTTAAGCTAAAAAGACAGAGTGGTGTTATTTTCTGATTAAGAATCATTCCCAAGGCATTTCAAATAAATGCTAAAGGCATGGCCTAAAAACCCGCACACAGAACCAGGGTAAAAAGTAACCTGCTGCCAAGCCTCGTAATCCGACTACAATCCTTGAACCAACACAATATGAAGAAAGAACCAACTCCCTCAAAGTATCCTCTGACCTCTACAAATTTTCCAAAGCACACATGTGCACCCAAACATAGAAGTGTTCACACACAAATTAAATAAGTGTTTGGGACACCTCTTACACGTCACCATGTATCAGTTTGACTATCACTCAACATACTTAACACTACCTACATTTCTAAAACTTACCAAGAGAACTATGTCCTCAAAGACTTAGAACTACATTGTCTACTAACATTCTTCCCCCACTTAACTACTCTGCTCACTTTTCCCACCTCAAGTAGGCCTTTCTAGAAATGTTCCTTCCCCCTAACATCTCAAACCATATTTCTAAAACAGCACATAAGGTTCCTCCCATGCAAACATGCTTTTTTGCCCTGCTTTCTCTTCTACGTACTTGTAACTGGTATGTAATGCAAGTATATATTTTCTGTTGTTGTTGTTCTGTAACTGTCTCCTCCACTAAATCACAGACTCAAAATGACAAGGGATTCTAACCTAGCCAGTCAGTGCCCTTCGAATGCAAATCCTGATCCACAGGGGGTGGGGCCCACAAGGGTGATGGTTTCTGAGGAATAACACAGAAGGCTATCCTTCTGTGTATCTGAACTCCATACACACATGCAATCATGCACCCACGTGCACAAGGAAAACAAACAAATCAATCAAATAAAAATTCTAAACCAAAGACTGCTGTGACTGTTCAACAGTGAGCATGAAACAGTACTGAGCATAAAAAAAAAAAAAAGGTGCTCTGTGAGTATTCAATGAGATAGCCCAGGCGCAGCTCAATAGCGGAGTGCAGGTTCCTCACAAGACAAATTAGAGGGCTGCATCAAACCATCACTAATTTTCTGCCTACTAACATGCAACATGCCTTTTACATTTCTAAGTATATAATTAAAGATGTACAATAACATTTTTATTGTTGAAACTCATCTAAAAAGCTATTAAGTCTCACTTTAGGTAACAGTCTTTTTTGTTTGTTTTTCTCAGACAGGGTCTCATACAGTCTTAGCTATCCTCAAACTCCATATGTAGACAAGGCTGACTTCCAACTCACAGAGATCTGCCTGCCTCTGCTGAGATTAAAGGCATGAGTCACCACATCCAGCATGTAGCTGACTTTAACTGCGGGTTAAGTCCAAACGTCAGCATCCCTATCTGGCCTACATGCTTCTGATAAGTCAGCCCCCACCCAAAGAAAAAAAAGAGCCAAAGTCAAATTCCTGAAGTACTATTCCCTTCACAAACTTACCACTTTGCTTGGCCCACGGGTGTAAGCATGAGCTTCTGACAAGTGCTTCATCAACTTTTCCTCCTGACATATTATCCATGAACTGACGCCCATGCTCTAACGCGAGACAGCAGTCACTACAACAGTCCCGCTCCTCAACACGCACCCAATTGCTACTTATACCAACTTTGGGAAAAGGATCTTGGTCTGCTGCTCCAAAGGGTGAAAATAAATTAGTGCATTGATCTTGTAGCAGTAATATTAATTCATCAGGCACCTTTTCAGATTCCTTTAGGCCTCCATTAACATTTTCCACAGAGGAAGCCCTGAGAGCTTCAAAACGTTTTTCTGCTTCTTTGCCACAGTCTGTGTTTCGTCCTATTATGTCAAGTTCATCTTCAAGAAATAATCCTGAATTATTTCCAAATTTTCGGTTCATGACAGCACTGAAGCCACAGGTACACCGATACTGTGCTTCCTGCGTTGGGTCTGGAATGTAAACTCCAACATCGGCACCCTTGATATTCATGTTGCAGACACAAATACAGCAACTATCAAAATTACAGTCTTTAAACAAATTCATTACTGATTCTGAAAGGATGAGGTTTACATAAAGACTGTGCGCTTCAGGGATGGTAGGAACAGTTGCAGGTTCAACAGAATTGAGGGGTCTGCATGTAGATGGGGTGGAAGCTGGTGAATACAAGTCTGAATTCTCATACTTGACTGAACCTTGAGCACTAGCAGGCCCACCAGCCCCACGAGGAGTCCTTGGAGTCCTTGGAGTCCTTGGAGTTGGAAACCTAGGGGTGGATGGGGAAGGAAGAATTCCTGCACCACCATTACTAGGAGGTGCGCTGCTCGGAGGCATCCCAAAAGAAGTATGGGTTTGCGGCGTGTACGCAGGGCCGTAGTCTTGATCCAAATTACTGCCATCACTGGTGGCACCAGGGTAAAAAGAGGAACAAATGCATAGAAGAACACATCAATATATGGATTACAAAAAAAGCATCCTCCATATATTTCTAAGCAACACTGAAAATTTCCATATGGTAATCATCACAAGATTAGTGGGATAAATAAGACTGATTTCAGGTTTATTGTGTCCACTATGGAGATTCTTGTGAGCTAACTACAACTAGATTCAAGATTATAAAACGAAGCAGTGACTAGAACTATGGTTTGGTGTTTAAAATATTTGCTGCATTTTTGGGGAGCATAGGTTCAGAGGTTTGGTTCCCAGGACCCATATCAGGAAGCTCACAACTGCCTATTAACTCCAATTCCAAGGTATCTAATGTCTTCTGGTCTCTGTGGGCACCTATACACATATGATACACATGAAGTCATGTAAGGATACACTCATAAAATTTTAAGACTTAAAAAAATCATAAATTTATTATCTACATCTAGACAACCATATTTACTATCTATAAATTTCTAATGCTACAAATATCCATAGTTCATTGACTATAATTGCTACTAATAGTAAAAAAATAAATTCTGACTTTGGGGATATTTATGTCTTAAGTGGCAATAGTGGGAGTTCTGTTTTGTTTTTTGAGACAGGGTTTCTCTGTGTAGCCCTGGCTGTCCTGGAACTTACTCTGTAGACAAGACTGTCCTCAAACTTAATTATCTGCCTCTGCCTCCTGAGTGCTCGGAATAAAGCCATGCACCACCACTGCCCAGCTGGCAATAGTAATTTTAAAAATGCTACTAATAATAAAATAGAAAACTTCACCTGTTTCAATGTGAAGTAACTGTAAAATGGCAGTATATAAATGAGAACAATTCGGAATCGCAGACTAAAAGAAAAGGTACCTCTAGAAAAATCAAAATATGGTCCATGGTTTCAAATAGTTAATCCATCTCTACTATCATTATGATAAACAAGAATCATTTTATTTATTTATTTATTTACTCAGGATTTCCAAAACCAATTTGCTGGTATTTCCAGCATACCAGGGATTTCAAGAAAAACAAAATCTGAGCTGCAGAGATGGCTCAATGAGTAAAAATGCTTGG
Organism: Tokudaia tokunoshimensis; assembly: GCA_036184795.1. Classification (NCBI taxonomy): domain Eukaryota; kingdom Metazoa; phylum Chordata; class Mammalia; order Rodentia; family Muridae; genus Tokudaia; species Tokudaia tokunoshimensis. The sequence goes on along the minus strand of BTHU01000010.1, from coordinate 35,489,301 downwards.
TGTGCAAGCTGAAGATGGGGAGTTCAAATTCCCAGATCCCATGTGAAAAAGCTGGGCATGACTAACTAAACAAGCTATAATCCAGCACTTGGAAGGCAAAGACAGGCATATTCCAGGAGGTTGCTGGCCAGTGCATTTAGACGAAACACCAGGTCAGGTCCAATAGGAAACCGTGTCTCAAGTGAGTAAAGGGGCAATACGTGTGGCTCGTAGGCATGCACATTCTCCAATGCCACCCCTCTAACATTCGCACACGCACACTCATTCACGCACACGCGGCACCCCTCTAACATTCACACACACACACACACACACACACACACACACCATGCACCCCATACAAAACATTCAGTATTATAATAACATCATCAATCATACCCCTCTTTGATGAATGGCATTGAAGGGCCTGAAGGAAGCAAGTCCAATTTTCCAACAGTCCAGCTCTGCCGGTAAACACACTCTTCTGGCAATTTGATAGGAGGCAGACAATGGCTTGGTAGAGTTTTTAAAGGTGCAAACATGGAACATCCTACTAGAACTTGACAATTTTCGGGCTTATAGACATAAGAAAAATCCTACAATGTAAAGAACGTGGACTTTCAGTGCCTTATATTCCAAGGACAAAAACAAAGAAACAGAATCAAAGCGACTGTCTTCTTTAACCTGTTCTTTAAATGGACAAGAGTATAAATATTTTGTTTCTATTCTTGAATGCATTTTCCATAGTATTCCCAAGATTCCCTCCTCGTATTTATTAGCCACAAAACTAAAATCAACTGTGAAAAGACTCTTGAACACAGCAATTAGTCCTATAAGAAAACACAGGGAGGAAATGACTTTTCTAGAAAAATACTTACTTTAATTTCAGAAGGTTTAGGGCTACAGAATCCTTCCTCAACCTCGATTCTGAACTGCGTTCCTACACTAGAGCTATTTCCTTCCAGGACAGTTCCTCCAGGTGCTGTGTCCACACTACCGTATTCTTTGTTATTCATATTCATTGGAGAGAAGCCCATAATATGCTGTTCCAGTGACGGTGGCGTGGGGTACATTTTGTGAAGGTCTGCAGTGCCTGTGTGTAGTACAACATGCATGTTAACAAAACCTAAAAGAGGTGTGTCTGTTTAAAGCAAAGGGAGTTTTGTTGGGAGTAAGTTTTTTAAACCAAGCAAGAGCTCAGATCTGGGATGCTTACTTATGCAAGATAATGGATCCAGATTTCCTGTCTTTGATTCTTTGGAGCTGGCTTTATCATCTGATCCACTTGCTGATTTTTTAGATCCAGGCTATAGGGGGAAAAACATATTAATCTGAAAGTCAAAGTGATCACACAGTATTAACCGCTTATATGTAAGTTAAAGGATAAATACTGGTCATCAAAAATGGTTTTCTGAATCTATGACAGAGCCAAATATCGTACTAGACAGTTTACAGGTAGATTCATCACTGCCATGTATTTATTTGATAAGTCTCACAATTAAAAGAGAAAAAGGCATCCTCAAAAAAATAGCCAACAACGTAAAACCAAATAAAAAGCAAGAAATGTAAAATTAACACCAGAATTCTTTTTTAGCAAAACATACTCAAAGGATCTGTTCCTTAATTTTTTTCTATATTCTTTATTTACATTTTTTCTATTCCTTAATTTAAAAGATATCATGATTTCCTACATAATTAATAACTCCTCTTAATTCTTTGATTTTCACCTTGGTTTAATAAAGTTATTCTTTTTTTTAAAATATTTATTTCATTTATATGAGTACACTGTACATTTATATCAGTACACTGAGCCCACCAGCAGAGGGCGTCGGATCCCTTTTCAGATGGTTGTGAGCCACCAGGTGGTTACTGGGAATTGAACTCAGGACCTCCGGAAGAGCAGTCAGTGCTTTTAACCCCTGAGACATCTCTCCAGCCCAAAGTTATTCTTATAAAAATATTTTTACAGAAATAATACTGAGCATAAGTTCAGGGAGACTTCCTAACAAACCAAGTTTTAGCAACTCTCACCACCAACATCATTTTTTGTGGGTTAGATTGTTTGTTTTTTGAGATAGGTAGGGCCTCATGTAAACTAAGTAGGCTTCTCATTTTTATGTAGAAAAAGCTGAGTTTGAACTCCCAATCCTCCAGCCGCCTATCCCAAGAACAGGGATTAAAGGCATGTGCAACCACATTCAGCTCTTACCAATGTTTTTAGGAGGAATGTTTGTTCCACGTCTTACATGGAACACTTTGTGAAGTAAAGCACATACATGACAAACTTTTTACCTCCAAAAAGCCATAGCTGCTGTCTGCGTGTTAGCAGAGACAAGATCTGACTATATGGACCATATTCAAAGTTCTTTTCCAAGTAAAGCGTGCCCTAGTACACACTACACTGAAGGCTAAAGAGTAAGTGTTCACATAGAGCTAAATCTGACATTACCAATATCTGTAATAGATTTATATGTTCAAACATGTGTGATAGATATCCTCACAGGAGATATATATATATATATACACACATACACATATATATACACGTCATATATATGTCATATATATACATATATATGTATATATATGACAACAAACACCAAATATGACAGTCAAGCCCTAAACTACGTTTAAGTAGAGGGAAAAAGAATCCCTTTCATGATACTGTAGTACTCACTTCATTAACTGCTAAGACGACTGACATTCTAGGAAATCTCATTTCAAGTTTTTACTTTTATCTTCAACTTTCTCTGAAAACAGGTATGAATGATGAAGTAGTATTTTCTGTTTTCAAGTCTATGTCTCATAGTAACAGAAGTAATGTCAAACAATTTCAGAAGAACTAGCATTTTTTATTAAATTGGTAAGGTGTAAAGTTCTAATGTTAAATACTTAAACATTCTCTAATTCAATTCCAAAGTCACCTCTCAAACGACAGGATCAAAGAACAGAAAAATCATTCAAAAAACTGAAAGAAAAAAACTACATGGTAGAACTCAATGAAACTTGATCATCTATCTTTCTAACATACCCACATCAAAGTTCACAGGAAACCAAGTTAAGGTGACTTTAACATGAGAGTAAAATCAATCGTGTTTTATTATAAAATATTTCCTACTGTTCGGAACTAAAACATAGTACTAAAGTCATAAATCACTTCCAAAACTTGAACAGTTATGAAATCAATGAAATTTAATCCTAATCATTAATAGAATACTCACTGTTAATTCATCTTCATCAGAATTGAAGAGGTTATCAAGGTCAGTATAAGACACAGCCAGATCTGAGTCATAAATCAAACTGGTTGATGGAGGACGTGCATGATTAGTAGGGCGTGGAGCATCTACATATGATGATCAGAAAAAATAAACTGAAAACTCAACTATTAGCCAAATAGTAGTCTACTCTTCAAAACAAGACAGAAAGTCTAATGTTCATAACGACAACTATGCAACACGATTATTCCTAGTCTCTTATTTAAAATCTGAAATTCTTATCTCAGAAATAAAGTTGTAAATAAACAATAGTACTTTCCCTAGGACGCTCCAAAAGTTACATAATCTATACTATAGTTAAGCTCTGTAGATGTCATAAAAATATAAATGTTATTAGAATGGTAGACTTAAAAACACATACTTTTTCTTTTTGTGTGCAGATTCACTGGTACCTGTGCACACATTATACGCATAATGTGGAAGTCAGAGGTTGACATGGGGTTGTTTCCTAACTTACACATTTAAGTATGGTCTCTCCTTTGAGCCTAGAGCTCACTGATTCAATTAGTCTAGCTATCCAGCTTTCTCTGGAAATTTCCTATGTCCTCTTCTCTCATGATAGAATTTCAGGCAGGCTCCATCACACTTGCCTGACATCTATGTGGCTACTGAGGATCTCAACTCTTGACTGTTATGTTTTTCTAGCAAACAACTTAAAAGCCAAGCCATCCATCCAGACTTTTTCATTTTGAAACAGATAGATTTATTTAAGCAAATAAGGTTGCATGTAAGCATCCAAATAAAGATGATACAATCATGGAATATCAAGCTAATTCTGTATGATGAATACATGTTAAGTATCTACTAAAAAAAAAAAAACCACAATATTTACAGATAATAGTTGAGTATTATTACTTGCCTAGAGGCTTGATATCATACTTTTTTCTATTATTATTTTTTGTGTGTATGATTCTTAGTGGTTGGGAAAAACAGAGGAGAGAAAAGAGGATACAAAATAGATACCAAAATAAAATTGGATAGAAGGAATAGGTTCTATTGTTTATAGTATAGAGTGATTGTACTTCAGAATCAACTATTTTGACCTATAATCATACACTTAAAAAAAAAAAACTAGGTGAGAGCTTTAAGGTTTCTAATAAATATTTTCATACAAAATACCCTGATTTGGCAAATGCATATGGGATACATGTAGTAAAACATACTATACCACACACATACAATCATTACATGTTCACTTTGTTAAGAGCAAAGACATCCTGACCGTAAATGCATGGACTTACTTCTAGACCCTCCACTCTGTTCTATTGGCCTATGACTTTGTCTTTTTTCCCTTAATGTCTGTGCTATACTACTATTAGCTGTAGAGTATATTTTGAAGTCAAACAATACAATAAACCAATTTGGGGGGGTGAAGAGCAGGGATTCTCTGTGTGGCCCCAGCTGTCCTGGGACCCACTCTGTAGACCAGGCTGGCTTTGAACTCAAAAGCCTGCCTCTGCCTCCCAAGTCTGGGCAAGATTAAAGGTGTGTGCCATCACACGGCTGAAAAAAAATTGTTATTGAGGAGAGGGGAAGACATTTACTATGTACATCGACTAATCTCGAACTCATGAACTCTTTATCAACTCCTGGGTCCTTTCACTACAGCCATATACCACAAAACCTGGCTCAGCGCCTTGGTCTTTTTATTCAGTACCTCACCAGCTACTGAAGTTCTTTTGAACCCCAATACAAAGTACAGGATTGTTTTTTTTTTTACTCTATCTCTATGCAACATGCCACTAGAAATTTGATAAAGATCCCTTCATCAAAGAATCTAAGATGTTACCCATCAACACTTAGAGCCACTAAGCTGCCTTATGAAAGACTACCTACTCCTTCTTTACATAGAATTTTTTCCTTATTTTCATTTCATTCTCAAAATATTAAAACAAAATGTTGCCTTCAAAACTCACATACCAAAAGATAAACTGTCCCTATTCAAAAGCTTACTGTATACTGTACACACTAGTGTTTGTAGTATGCTTCATGTCTGGTTATTACAAAGAAAAGCCATCTTTGTGTTTTTATTACAAAAAAGGTACTTATATGAAATGATACATATTAAATAGCTTGACTTAGCATTCTAAAATGTCCACAGAAAGCAGCAAGCTATATGTCATAAATATACATGACATATCATGTTTATCTATCTTCACACAGGTCGGATACTTTCAAAGGATTCTTGGCTACTCCACCTGTACTGCTTGGAGCATATGAGTACATATGAGTACATAATATAAATATGCTCACCTGCCAAGCAGTGGAGGCACACGCCTTTAATCCCAGGAGGCCGACCTCAGGAATTCAAGGCCAGCCAAGGTTACACAAAGAAACTGTTTCACACAAACAAACAAACAAAAAGCTGAACTAATAGCATCAGAAAAAGAATCCCTGGCTGTGTATGGCAGCACACGATGCAATTCCAGTACTTAAGAAGTAGATGCAGTAGAACAAGAAACTCAATGCAGTGCAGCCTCCACCACGTAAGAGTGTTAGAAGACAGTAAAGGCTATATGAGATCACATCACCAAAAAATTAAAAACAAAGCTAAAAGAACATCAACAACAAAAAAAAAAAAAAAAGAAGGAAAGAAAAAAGGAAATGGCCTCATATACATTCAAACCATGAGAAGAATCAAAAAGTTTTATAAGTTTAATTTAAAAACTGGGTTCTTCAAACCAGGTATGATGATATACACCTGTAATCTGAGTGACACTCAGGTGCTCAAGCTCAGGAATGAGATCAGCTTGGACTACATGAAAAGAAACTGTCTTAAAATAAAAGGTAATCTACACCCCCCTAAACCCTCCCCCCAAAAAAACCCCAAAATACTGAGTTTTCAGATCAGAAGAACCTTTAGGCAATGATCTTATCTCACTATACAGACCTATTTCTAGCTATTAAAAAAAAACAAAACAAACAACAACAACAACAAAAAAAAAAAAACCAAAAGAACATTCCAACAATTTACAATTGATCTTGTTCTTTGTTTGAGTTTTCAAGACTGGGTTTCTCTAATATAGCTCTGGCTGTCCTGGAACTCACTCTGTAGACCAGGCTGGCCTCGAACTTAGAGATCTACCTGCCTCTGTCTCCAGAGTGCTGGGATTAAAGACATGCACCACCATGCTCAGTAATACTTGGTCTTAGCCAAAAGACCAAGAAGTTATACATCTCAATTTCTAATAAAAATGCTATCATCTGAACTTGCTTCTTCAAATACAAGATAAACAATAAATCTAACCATCCTATGAAATATTTTGTACAAAAAGGATTATTTAAAAGTCCAACAGTGTCACATCAGGCTAGGCAGTAGGTGTCTTTACCCACGGAGTCATCTCACCAGCCCCAGATGAATATTTTCATTAACTTCATAAAGTTTTCAATTTTAAGGAATAGGTAATTTTCCTAAATCACATACTCAAATTATCACTGGAATTAATGCATAAGTCATGATTAGAAAGTTTTACCTTGCTTAGAAGGACTAAATAATGACATAGCATCTTCTTCGTGTGATAACACTGTGACAGCAGATGTTCCATCTTCCACCTGAAACAGTGTTATAGATTAGGCTGTGCTATATATCTTACCACCAATAAAAACCCATCAATTCTTGAGTAGCTATGTGTCAAACATTCTTACATAAATGTACTAAATGCATTATCACCAATTCTTGTGTTGCTTTGGAGTCAGGAAGTTGCATTTGAAACAAGGTTTAATGTAGAGCAGGCTTGCCCTTACATTTGTCATTTTCCTGCCTCAGTCTCCCATACACTAAACTAGAAAGCACACACCACTATACTTGGCTTGTTACTCTTTCTATTGTTTAGCTTGGTTGGCTTGGGGTTTTTGTTTTGAGATAGGATCTATGCCTGGCCAGGAACTTGCCATGTACACCAGGCTAGTCTTAGATACAGAGAAATCCTTGTGCCTCAGACTGGAGTGCTAGGACTAAACATGTATACCTTTAGCTAACACTAATTCTTTTGTTTGTTTGTTTTTTGTTTTTTTTTTCGAGACAGGGTTTGTCTGTGCAGCCCTGGCTGTCCTGGAACTCACTCTGTAGACGAGGCTGGCCTCGAACTCAGAAATCCACCTGCCTCTGCCTCCCAAGTACTGGGAATAAAGGCATGCACCACCACTGCCTGGGATTATCACTAATTCTTAAAGTAAACAATTAGCATGTTCACCTTATAGATCAATCATTTAATTCACAGGGATGCTAAGGAATCTGCCACAGGAATCATGGCTGATGGTTTCATCAGAAACTAAGTCAAAGTGTATCACATACCTGATTTACCCACGGTTGAATAAACATATCTACATAAATATGATCAATCTTTCTATTCTAAAAGAATAAATGGGCGAGTTGGGTAGACTAGAGGTTAAGAGCACTGACTGCTCTTCCAGAGGTCCTGAGTTCAACTCCCAGCAACCACACGGTGGCTCACAACCATCTGTAATGGGATCTGAAGCCTCTTCTGGTGTGTCTGAAGACAGCTACAGTGGACTCATAAATAAAACAATCTTGAGAGAGAGAGAGAGACAGACAGAGAGACAGAGAAAAGAATGAATCTATGAGTGGGGCTGGGGATACAGCTCACTGTATAGAGTGCCTACCCAGCATCCCAAGGCCTTGGGTTCAATAACCAATACTACCAAAAACAAAGCAAGCAGCGCCGAGTGTGGCGTCAAACGTGCGGGTGCAATGCAGTGTGCGCACTGACAGGGTAAGATCTCTCCTACTCACCTTGTGTTTCTTCCCAGCTTCTCTCTCACTATTTTGTCTATCTTTTTTATCAGTAAAAATGAATTCCTCATCTCCTTCAACAAACGCATATGGATCAATTTTAGGTTCTTGTTCTGTATCAGATGCTATTGCTGAAAGATACTGATTTTTAATTTGATATTGCTGGACTATTTCATCAGAAACTTTTAAAGGCTTCTTACACTGCACCATTAACCTGCATAGAAAACATAGTTAGAAAATTAGTATTTGTTATCCAAACAAGCATATGAAAATTCTAAAACAACTTTATGTGTTGTTTTTAGAATTACTCATAGTATTTATTGTATAATTTCCAATTTTACAAATGAAACTGAGGTCACGTGATTTATTATAACCTCAATTTTAACAACAGAAAGATGAAACTAAAACCCAAGTCTCTGCATATTGTCCTTCCAGCAGAACAAGCTGCTGCCTTTTAGTCACGTGCCCTGTTCTCAAGTTCTCAGGCACAGTGACTTGTCCAAAGCCTGGTCCTGAGAAGAATCTTCAACTACACAAGTTGAAGTAACTATCAAAGTGGGAGTTTCATATACAAGATACTCTCATAAAATTTGTACAAGGAAAATATTTATCCTTTTCTTATTGCAAAGAATAGATACATTTTAAGCTTGAAGTTTTAAGGCCTTGTTTCTTTTTAAAAAAAACAAAAAACAAAAAACAAAAAACTATTACTATTAATAATGAGGTCGACAAAACAAAATAAAAGCGCCAGGCCAAAATGTAACTCAGTTTTCTTCCTGCTACACTGGAAGATCAATTTGTATATTACCAGTCTCCTGGTTGGAAACAGTGATTTTTAAAAAAACGTTATGTTCCCACACTTGTACTCTAACAAAGTCACACAAAACCAAAGAAAGGACAGCAGAGAAATTCAAATGATAAACAAGAGGAAGCTAATATATCAAAGAAATCTGAGCCTTAGATTTTAAGGCTAAGAGGGGAGGAGCCACAACAAGAAGATCCTGGGCAAACCCTGTGAAGCCTCAGAACCCATACTTAACTGCAATGTTCATTGTTTATATTCTAGACCAGAATGTGATATAAAGTCACTAACTTCCTGTTAATAAAGTACTTTAAAACTTCAAAATTCCTTTTCTCTAGGGTTTACAAACCTCACGCTGTCAACCTGTGAGAACAAGGCAGCCAGGTTTCTAGTCAGAACATTTTCAACATCCTGCAAAAAACTACTTGAATACAACCCCAAAGTCTGTAACACCCAAGCCAAATCTCCCTCAATCTCACTCTTCTTTTCCTCTCCAAGTTCATCTGCTTCTACTCCACATCCTGATTCCAGGGGCTTCCTTCATGTTCCTCACAAGGACACACACCACACTGACTGTCCCTTTTGCTTGCAGTGTTTGTCTGCTCATCTCCTTTACTTCCTCCAGCAAAAGCTTTGTTTAAGTGTCACCTTCTCGACACTTTATGACTACCTATTTAAAACTGTCTTACCCTGAACTTCAGTCAAATGCTCTCAGGACAGTTATCTTCCAACATATTATAAACTACATTACTCCTTCAAATTCTCATTCTCATTAGAATAAAAGCCCCACAAAGTCTGAGATCTTGTCTTGGTTCATTAAATCATCTCTAATACTGAAGAAATGTTAAAATGCAAGGTAAGTAGTTACTAATATTTGATAATAAATGGGATGTAAACAAAGCACAAAACTAAGCTTAATTAGCATTATATCTTGTACTGTGACTTAAACCGTTCTTTTACATTAGAAAGCACTGAGATGCCATGATCACACAGGCAATCCCAGCACTCAGGTCAGACTGAGTTACAAAATGAGATCTCATCTCAAATACATATACCCCAACAAACACCGAAGGAAAACCAAGGACTGACAACCATTCACCATCAACACTTAAAAATTATGTACAGTTTGGAGCAGTAAGTCATTGCCCAGACTGTAAGATGAATGACATCAAACCTTGATCTATTATTAATACCTATCACTACCTCCACTTGGTTCCCTACAGAGTGAAATAGAGTCTGTCAAAATAAAAGCCAGCGTTTCCTGAATGTTTTATCAGATGCTCAAGCAATTACTACTATTCTAAAGAAACCAGACAAATCCCCAAATCTAACATTCCAAGTCTATAGTTTCATAAAAACACACTTGTGGCACAACTGTCAATGGAGATATATTAATTACTCATTAAGATAGTTCTATAAACAGATGAACATTTATGTCTGAAAAGTAACTCTACCTCATCATATTCAACCTTGAATAACTTAGCTAAAAACTACTGAATATGCTAATATGAATATTTTTAACATAGTATTTAATTTGTTATGCCCTGTTTTAATAAAAATGACCTTCTATGGTGGATATAGAGGGTAGTCTCTAAGTGACTAAGAATTATGTAGCAACAAAAGGTTTGCACCAAGGTTAATTAGTGGCAAAGATACAGATTAAAACACCTACCCCAATGGTAAAAGAAATTCCCTGCACCTAGACCGAATGCCCCTACAGATCTGTGAAAGTTAACAAATCTTCTCTTTCTTATCAAGCTAGCCTTTGGCAGAAGCAAAAAGACTGCCACATTGTTTAAATACATCAGTATTAAACTGGCTGGTGTGCAGTAACATTATTAAAAGGAGTGAACATACTGCACAGAGATCTACTAAAAGTAAAAAAGAGTAAACCAAGTGCACTGCCAAAAGACAATATTTTCTCATTTTATTGAAGTAATCTTGGAGACATTGGCATATGCAAAAATTTTAAATGTACTCATTAATATCAAGTCACAATAAAGTTGATATAAAATAACATACAGTCTATATTAAAATCTTAGTAAAAGTAAAATTTCTAAAGTGCCAGATTCGAACAAATTATCATGTCTCTATCCAAATATATAGTACACAGAAGATTTTCTGAATATAAGTAATACCTCTCCTTTCCTAAAAGGAATTTTCACAGAGCCAAATTACTAACTACAAAGATAATTTCAATTAGATACAAAACTAAATACAAACTGGAAGATCAGGTACAATAATGACAAGAAATAAATTGCCTGTAGAGTTTTCATTAATTGCATCTCCTTCCTCTCACTAAGATTAACAGTACACTCTCTTGATATGCACTCACATAAAACTTTTTATGTCTTTATTCAAAAGAATTCTTCCAGACAAGGTTTGACAATATTCATTAACAATTATAGGAGATAAGCTAAAGAAGGAAATGTTAAAAACAGAAGAACTGAATATCTCAAAATCCTAGCCCTAGTACCATCTTCATATTCAGAAACAATCCTTGAGCTGTCAAAAGTATAATTTTATTGCATTTAAATAAATAGCAAACAGAATTCTTAAAAGGTTTGAGTACAGTGAAATGAAAACAAGTTTATTTCATCACAGGCTTCTTTCTATGAAACAATCAAAACTACTATTTTCAGAGATCAAATAATGCATTTTATAACTATATACATACAACAAATATCTAGTGGATCTAATATAACACAGGAGTTCTTCTGATGACTATAATTTAAAAGTTCTAATGTATCCTAACTATATAAGAAAATATGAAGAGCTAGGCTCAAGCAAGTTTTCTTTGTTCAGAGTTTAAAAACACCATCTAAATAAAAATAGCAGATTGTTTTAAAGCATCTACAAATTCCATTAAAACACACTAAATCTTTTTTTAAAATATCCAAACAACCATGTTTCTTGGCATGAATTTTTATATCTTTAAAATTTTCGGTTTGTTAGTTTGAGCCAGGGTCTCTCTATGTAGCCCTGGCTGTGTTCAAACTCAGAGAGATTCGCCTGCCTCTGCTTACCAATTCCTGGAATTAAAGATGTGCACTGCACAAAGGCTATCTTTAACTTTTAAATCCTAGGCCAGACGTGGTAGAGCATACACATAATGCTAGCACTCAGGAAACAAGAGGCAAAGAAAGGCAAAAGACAGGCAGGTTCAAAGGTACCAAGACTTTCCTTGTCTCAAAAAAAAAAAAAAAACCAACTAAATAACCTACACAATTTAAAAAGTCATTGGCCTCTATTCTAAAACAGTTTCAATCATAACTAACAAATTGAAAATAATCAGGAAGAAGATAAAGATATTCACCACGGATGAATATGGTATGCTATACTGCTATATATCCCCAATTGTCCCTTTCTCCTAGTAAATTCCAACAGATTAGAAAAGGAATCATAATTCAACATAGCTCATGAAAAAGTTCACAAAGTACTATGCATGAAAGTTTAAGAATGCAGTTTTACTGAGAAATAATTAACTGCATTATTCTGTACTAGTTAAGCAGCCAAAACTTTTAAAAGGTCCAAGTAATGACTCAGCTGTTAAGAGCACTGCAGCGTAAGGCTGCTCTTCCACAGGGTATGGGTTTGATCCCCAGCACCCACAAGAAAGCTCATAATCATCTCCAACTCCAGTCCCAAGGAGATCTGATATCCAATTTAACCAAAGGAAAACTGTAGAACATACATACAGGGCAATGCTTCCCTCACTTACCCATTCCGTTTCAGACCCCAGATTGGCCTGTAATTCTCTATAGATACTGAGAATTCCTTATCTTCTAGCTTCCACCTCCTGAGTGTTAAGACTACACATGTACACCATCACACTTGATGTTTTAATGCAGTGCTGAGGATGGACCCAGCTTCAAGCACGCTACCAAGCAAGCATCCTGGCAACTGAGCTCATCTGCAGTGCTTTTGTATCTGCCCACCTATGGGGCAAGGTGCCACACTGAAGCACCAACAGGAAACACCATTTCTTTACACCAAATGGAAACAGAAACTTAGGCTTCTCAAACTGATAGTTATCCTTGAAAAGGTAACACTCATAAAGAAAATAATTCTTCAGATGCATTCCTTCCCTGTACCTTCTATGCCCCACTGGTTTATTAACACATGTACAAATTGCTGGCATTTCATATTTCTAAAGTCATATTTCTGCAGTGTCCATGTCTTATATACAAATAGTTAACATTATAAAGGACAGAAGGTCAGATCAAGAGTATGCTGATCCCTCTCCAGGAAAACAGGTACTATTTATATCATCTAATTAATGACCAAAAATCACAATGTGTAAGATCATGTATGCATATACCTCTACCTATACCATATACCTAAGATCTAAAGTTTATAATGTATCTAGAGACTCTCCTCTATCACTATATACATACTTCCCCTTCCTTCATAAGGATGTCATTATTTAGCCAGACCTTAATTATGCACCAAGATCTTACTTTATAAATTTATCAGTTGTTTCAAGGCATTTCTATTTTGAAAAACAACTTCATCTATAATGTCCATATTTCTTCCCATTCTTCTTGTTCCTAATTCCCTAGTAAAGACAAATAATTTTACAGTCTTAAGCTGTTTAAAAACTAAAAGGCAGTAAAGGAGCACCTTTAATCCCAGCACTCGGGAGGCAGAGGCAGGTGGTCTTTGAGTCTGGGGCAAGTTCCAGGAACACCAGCTACACAGGGAAACCCTGTCTCAAAAAGGCATGTGTCAATAAATAAATAAATAAATAAATAAATAAATAAATAAGAATTTCTATGTTCCTACAAAGAGACATTGTAAAGAGGCCAGGAGTAGTAGCCTAAGACTTTAATCCCAGCAGTCCCAGAGGCAGAAGCAGGTAGATAGATCACTATGAGTTTAAGACCAACCTGTTAAGTTCCAGGACAGTCAGAACTGCATAGAAGAGAGACTGTGTTAATAACCCATCCAAAAATATTAGGTTGTTGAGATGCAATCAAAAGAACATAATAATGAATCATAAACTTATTTCAGTAAGGGACACCATCTGTCTCTATTTTACCACTTCCTATAATGAGATAAATGTTCTTCTGAAATTTCAAATTATCAACTAAGAGTATTAATATCAGGTATAGAATTATCAAGTCTTTCTAAAAAGACCTGGGTTTAACAGCAACATCAATGACCAAGCCAGATATTTCACAAGTGGTTTGGGAGGACTAAAATAGTACCTCCCCTCCCCCTTTCTCATTTTTTGTTTTATTTTGTTTTTCCAAGACAGGATTTATTTGTGAACTCCTGGCTGTCATGGAACTCACTCTGCAGACCAGGCTGGCCTCATATTCAGAGATTCGTGAGTGATCCACCGGCCTCTGCCTCCAGAGTACTGGGATTAAAGGCATGCACCACCATTGCCCAGCCAAATTCTAAAGAACCTAATTATTACATACATTTGGCTCATTTAATTTGATAACAATTTTAGGGGTCAAATTTCTTTAAAAGCCACATTATCATACATATTTTCTGCTAATTTTAACTGCACTAGTTCATTAAATTGTACAGACTTTAAGCCTGATGTAATTTGGATATGTGACTTTCTATTTGTACTACTACTAATATTATTATAATAAAGGATCTTTTAAAACACATTAAGATAACAGAGCACTTTGTGCTGCATAATTTTTTTGTTGAGGGATACTACCATGTACACTTAAAAGGCACTGAGCGGCATCTCTAATCTCTAACTACCGGATGTCAGAAACACACCTTGAGTTCTGACAATCAGAAGTGGGCACTGGCCAGTGCCACCTGAGATCCCTGCAAGTCCAGTGATCTCAGAGGACCACAGGCACAAACACCAATCTCTTGCTCTTATTTCTAAATTTACGAAGTACAGATTATTATATTTCATAAATGCTTCTGAGTTAACATAGAAACAAAACCTGTTATGTAACCTTATATGACATCTATCATCGTGCTACAACAAGTCTTAGAACTAAAGAGGAATTCTGACAGAATATAGTTTCCTATCTGGTATAACAACAAAAAAAGACAGAATTCTATAAAATAAAAAGTTAAATTCACTTAAATAAAACCAATAGCATATTTATTTGTTTGTTTGTTTGTTTGTTTTTCCCTTTTCTATGACTGTGAAGCATGTGAGGCCAGAACGAGGCAGAAGTAAAAAATATGATGTTCTGTCTAAACTGACATAACCATGACCCAGTACCAAGTCTACTGGGCATGCTGTTTTTCTATCTTATGCTTCTTCTCATTTGTATTCAATGAGAAAAATGTCAAGTAATTTTTTAAAAAATTCTGAGGTTAAAGGTTATAAGCTTAAGCAACCAATACATGTGTTTAAAGCTATGGCCAGAATTCTTAAATCTTATGAATATAATGTGCCCATAAAAACTCATTCCTGAAGTTTTCTAATGTAAAAATATTCATATCATTACATTTCTACAATAACCAAGAAAATCCAACCTGGAAAAGAAAAAAGTTGTAGAACAGTAAAATGTCTAGCCATACTGTCATCTGATTCATCCAAACATCTGTGGGATCTCTACAACGTGCACAGGATTATTCTAGGTGTAAGTCTGCTTGCTATACCCTGTATGTTCTTGTGTTAAGAGAAGTAGAGCGTAAACAAGAGTACTTGCCCTTGAGGAGCTTACATTTTAACAAGGAAAAGACTCCATTAACAAATACATAATTTCAGATATAAAAATGTTACCAACAAATTTTAAAAAACACCATATAAGAGAGGCAGTGATTTGACAGAATGAAGACAGACCATAACTTGGATAGAATAATCAGAAAATTTCTAACAAGTCTCAAGCAACAATAAATGATAAAAAGTAAATGGTTCTCTGCTTCTCTAATGTATTCTGAGGAACCGGGAAGCATGAGGCTGGCCTTTCTTTCTTCCGTTTTTTTTTTTTTTTTTTAAAGGAAGATATTGTAGCTAAATCAGAAAGCAAATAGAAGATAGGGTGCATGTTGCTTAGCAAATTCGAGATCCTAACTCACCCTAGTCAGAATGGCTATCCAAAATCAGTGGGGAGAGACAACACTTAACTCACTTTTAGTATAAGCACGAT
Organism: Tokudaia tokunoshimensis; assembly: GCA_036184795.1. Classification (NCBI taxonomy): domain Eukaryota; kingdom Metazoa; phylum Chordata; class Mammalia; order Rodentia; family Muridae; genus Tokudaia; species Tokudaia tokunoshimensis. The sequence continues at coordinate 35,473,410 of BTHU01000010.1, read as the reverse complement.
GGAAATCTCATAAAGGTTCCTCAAAAAAACTAAAAGTACAGTGACCATTTATGATCCAGCAAGATACTCACCCAAGTGTGTTTATAGCAGAAATCATGACTAAACAAAAGCGAGTAAATGATGGCAACTTACACATCCATCAATGAATAAAGTATGGAAAAAACATAATGAAATTTTACACATCCATTAAAGAAAACAAAATCATGACATTTGCAGACAAATGGATAGAACTAGAAATCATTATGTTAAGCAAAATAAGCCAGACTCAGAAAGAGGGTGGGCTATTTTCTTATATATGGAACACACACACACACACACACACACACACACACACAGTATAACTAATATATATGCATGTGTGTGTATATTCATTTATGTGTATGTATGTGTAGGTCATGAAGCTAAAAAGATCATGAGGTGAGAAAGAGATCTTAAGGAAGGAAAGTTTTAAAAAGAGTAATGAAATACATGATTTGAAAAACAAGAATAATGAGAGGCTACTATCAAGAGAAAGAGAACCAACCAGAGATGAGTGGCACAGAGAAGGGCAGTGGTGAGGAGCTACCGACAAAGGATGATGACATATTGGTATGAAAATGGCATAAGGAAACACATTCCTTTGTATTTAACTTCTTAAAAAGACTACACTTCCAGGCTTTGCTTTTATACTTTGTTAATAGACAAGTTTCTCTGACTGTGTTGAGCACCCAAGACCACGAGGAAGAAATGAAACATTCTCTCCTGAGTGTGAAGCTAGCTCGAGGTGCTGCTCCCCCTTCCCAGTGTTACACAGGAACTGTGTACCCATATAGTGAGCACCCACATAGACTGAAGTTCACAACCTTAGGTTCCAAAGGCTTCTAAGGGTACTAGGCATGCATGTGTTGTAGGCTGAAATGTTCCATGCACATAAAGCAAAATAAACTAAAACAAACAAACAAAAACCAAAAAATCCCCACCAAGCACTGGGGCTATTGCTCAGTAATAGACTGCTTGCCTGGAACTCACCCAGCACTGAATTTGATGCCCTAGAATACAGGTTAAAAAAAAAAAAGGAGGATGCGTACAATCTTAAGCAACTAGTAAAATCTAATACATACTGTAATGTTAAGACGAATAGTGGGGTAGAGAGATAGCCAATGGTTAAAAACACTGGCTGCTCTTTCAGAGCACAGGAGTTCAAGCCCCAGCACCCACATGGCAGCTCACAACTGTCTGCAACTCCAGTTCCAGGAGATGTAACAGCCTCCTCTGGGCTCTGACGTCATCAGAAACACACAAATATGCAAGCAAAATATCCATACTCATAATAAATTAAAAAATGTTTATAAAGGTGTTTTGCTGGTTGATTTAAACTATTAGAAAAATTTGCACACTTAAAATAAAAAGGCCTAATTGGATAGGCTAAGATTATATTCTAAACAATATATAAAGGAAAGGAAGACCCAAAAGAAAGCCACATTTTGCCAGAAGTTTGCCATATGTTAAGTGAACAAAGCTGGCAAACTAGATATAGAGAGATATCTATATTGCACTTAATAGTACAAGACTAGGACCAAAAATATGGGAAGAATAAATAAAGAAGGAAAAGGAAACCTTAAAATGTAGACAGGTAATTCACAGATGAAGAACACTAACTATTCAATGAATACTGCAAATGGTGTTTAATATTACTGGAAATTTACAAACATGCATCAAAATAATACCATGCCATTCTTCATGGAGTTGAAACAGTCTTATGCCAAGGACTGATAAAAATGAAAACCAACAGTATTTTCGTGGTCTACTGGCTTATGATGGTATAAACTGTAGGCCAGTTTTTAAAGAGTAAACTGGCTCTAACACCTTTCATTGAAAAGGGACACATCTCAAGGTGTGACAATTCCTCTTTCACAAGTGTTTCCTAAAGAAATTCTTATACAAGCAAATGTGTACCCACCCTCCCCAATTCACTGCTACCTATTTTGTTGCTAAGAAAAACATACAAGATGATGTCCATCTAAAAGAAAGTAGACATACTATAGCAGATCCACTAGTAACAGAAGATCACAAAGGAATTATACAAATTAACTAAGTCTTTATGTCTTAAGGCATGTGTAGAAATAAGTGGCAAATTCAGGCCAGTGAAAGGAGAACTAGAAGAATAGATGGATCTTGTCATAGGCAAGCCCCTTGGTTGGGTGACAGACATTGAAGCTTTTATATATTATTTTCTCCACATTTTTGTGGCTAAATTTTTTTTTAATAATAAAAAGTTTCCTTCAGAGATAGAAATTATTCAAATACCCAGAATCTGTTTTTATAAATCCTATCCTATAACCAAGACTAAAATCCTAGCATTAAGAAGTTACATCACCTTTTACTCATAAGAAGCGACTATTAAAAACAAAAAATACATACTCTGTAACTGATGTTACACTTTCCTGTCCAAAAGGTCCAACTGGATCATCCTTGAATTTATCATTTGGAAGTTGAGGTGGTAAAAACTCTACATCTTTTTTCTTTGGGACTTTGTAATACTTCCAGGCTACATTAGCTTCTTCTTCTTCCAAGCTTACTGCTGTACCAACATACACGGTAGGTTCTACAGCTTCCTGAAATGGAGGTGGGAAAGACTGGGACAAACTGTCTATCCTATCTTCCATTGGTTTGGTAGGAACCAAGGGATCCGGTGTTGGCATTTGATAAAAATGTTGACTCTGGGGAGTTGAAGGTGTTTTAGTCACTCCTTCATCAACCACATCACATGGATGAGGACTAAGTGGGGGAGGCTGAGGTGAATTTGCCAGTTCAGTGCCATGCATCTGAGGAGTCTTTGCTACATCATTAGTTCGGATGTTTGAGAATCTCACTTGACTATCTGCAGCAGATATCACAAGTCTTTGGCTGGCTGAATCTGTGTCCATGCCAATATCATCACTAACTGATACACGGTGGTGGAAGGGAGTCAAGGGGCGCTTTTGTGGCTTCTCACTCTTTTCTTGCTTCTCATTGGTCTTGTGCTTAGGAAGTACTTGCTGTTGTTGCCCTAAAGATGGTGCCTGTCCTTGTTGCCCAGTATTTCTTGTCTTGAGACTTTTATGCCTGAAAAGTTAAAAAAAAAAAGATTTAGTTATGTTACTATACAAGTATTATACAAAGTATATAAAGTAAGATTTTTAGACACGTGAGATCACTGGTTTTTCATACGCAACTCTAGAAATAGGATGATTTGAATTTGCAAATCACTTGTTCAGTAATCTTAAGCATAAAAGCATACAGAACGATTCATAAAAGCCCATTTGCCGAACAGGAGAGACGGCATGATGGCTAAGTAGCATTGGCTCTTGCAGAGGACTTGGGTTCAATTCACAGCACTCATGTGGTGACTCACAAGCATATTAACTCCAGTTCCAAGGAACATTATGCCTTTTTCTGACCTCTTCAGGCACTAGGCATACACATGGTACACATATACATGCAGACAAAACACTCATTCACATAAAATACATCTTCTAAAAGAATTTTAAATCGACTCACATTCACTTAATAGCTCTGTGATTAAATAGCTAACAAACTTATATCATCTAACTATTTTGGCTTCTCAATAAATCTAGTTAAGAGAAAAAGGATAAGGAAATTTGAAATTTCTTCATTTGTAAATGTACCTGGTATTTCAGACTTAGTAACTATTAAGAAAAGCTTGCCAAAGCTTAGTCATTAATTACAATACTATAGTAACTGATTAGTCTGAAAGGTGCTAGAATTGACTGACAGATGGGCCTATCTAGGTTCTCCCAGTATTTGGCACTACAGGAGAAATCACTTAACTAGAAAAGGAAAAGAAATGCTTAAAACAACCTTTTCTTCATCCATGAAGGACTTCTGAACTGAAGGACTTAAACCATACCTTAAAAATCTAATAATTTTGTTAGGTCTAAGATCTATATGTATTTTCTTAATTTCTTTTTACACAAAGAAATTACTTGATAAAGTAATTAAATATGGAATTTTAAATCCAGTAGTAAATTTTCCTTAATTCTGGAAGCCTTACTTGTTAGCTAAATCTAAGCTACAAACAGAACAACAGTAGCACAGGCTAACCACCTGAGTCAATCCTGAAAAGCCACATGGAAGGCAAGAATCAACTCCTACAGGCTGTCTTCTAATCTCCACATACTCACTGCTGCGTGTGTACTCCCACCCCCAATACACAAATGGAATAAATCAGAACTTTTTTAAAAAATAACAACCATTTTTTTTTCCACAGAAGTTTCTGATAAAGAACATTCTGAATAGTTCTTTCATGCAAAGTCTGGGACATCTTACTGGATACTATTCAAAGGAAACATGACCTATATCTAAAGGACACAGAGAAACCAAATCCACCATTATGCAAACAGCAGAATCAAAGACAATGTACAAAAATCATACAAAATCATAGAACAATATTCTTCAAGAACATAAGTGTACAACATTAACAGAAGAGAAAAATTGACATAATAATTAGGAACAATTCAACCCAGCAAAGTATAAAACAATCATAATAAAGCAAACGGGGTTTATCCCAGCTAAAAATTTAAGGTATGACATTAGAAAAGAAATAAAAATAAGTCAGTAGTATTCATTACATTAATAGAGTAAATGAGAAAACAAAGGAACAATTATTACTAAGAACCAAGTAATAACTACACACTATTACTTAATACTTAAATAAAAAGTTATCCAATACAACAAAGCAAGAAAAGAAATCAAAGATTTTAGGCTGGACAGATGGCTCAGTGGTTAAGACCTCCTTCAGCTCTTGGAAGGAATACCTTTATTAGGTGGCTCACAACTGCCTGTAACTCTTCTAAGCTCCAGTGAATCCTAGGCCTCCGCCCATCTCAGATGCCCAACACTGATGGATGGGCACACACTCACACTCAGATGCATAATTAAAAATAATAACATAGTGGAGCAGAGACTGAAGGAAAGACCATTCAGAGACTGCCCCACCTGGGGTTCCATCCCATATACAATCACCAAACCCAGACACTATTGTGGATGCCAACAAGATCTTGCTGACAGGAGCCTGAGATATAGCTGTCTCCTGAGAGGCCCTGCCAGTGCCTGACAAATATAGAGGGGGATGCTCTCAGCTAACCATTGGACTGAGCACAGGGTCCCCAATGGAGGAGCTAGAGAAAGGACCCAAGGAGCTGAATGACCTTGCAGCCCCAAAGGAGGAACAACAATATGAACCACCCAGTACCCCCAGAGCTCCCAGGGACTAAACCACCAACCAGAGAGTACAAATGGAGGGACCCATGGCTCCAGCTGCATATGTAGCAGAGGATGGCCTTGTTGGACATCAAAGGGAGGAGAGACCCTTGGTCCTGAGAAGGCTCGATGCCCCAGTGAAGGGGAATGCTAGGACAGGGAAGCTGGAAGGGGTGGGTGGTGAGCAGGGGGTAGGGGGATGGGAGAGGGGATTTTTGTGTGTGGGGGAGGCGGGAATGGGGGTAACATTTGAAATGTAAATAAAGAAAATATCTACTATAAAAAAATATAAAAATAAATCTTTAAAAAAAAAAGAAATCAAAGATCTTAAAAGAAAAAAACTGTATTTGTAGTTGATAGAAACTTCAGTGCAAAGGTCAAAGTACCAATTTGTAGTCAAAGTTAAACTTTTTTGGGGGGCGGAGATAGGGTCTCTATGCAGCCATGTCTGTCTGTTCTGAAACTGTCTGTACATCAGGCTGGCCTCCAAGTACCGGGGTTAAAGGCATAGGCCACTATGACTAGTTAAACTTAAAACATTTTTAGAAGAAGGGTAATCAACCAGACCCTGTGTCTCTTCTTATGTGGCATATTTACAAAACAACGAACTATGAAGTACTCTTGCCAAAAATGCTGACTCTAAGACAAGTGTCTATTACAAATAACAAAATGCCCTGTGTAGTACTGGAGAGATGGCTCAATGGTTAAGAGCATGGAAATTCTTAACCAAAGGACGTAGGTTCAATTCCCAGCACCAGTATGGCAGCTCAAAACTATCCATAATTCCAGTTCCAGGGGAACCAACACCCTCCCAAAGATACATATGCAGGCAGAATACCAATGTGCATAAAAGTAAATTAACTTTTTAAAAATGCCTTGTATGTGGCTGTAAGAACCTGACCTAGATGCTGAAAACTAGGACTCAGTAATTAACAGCACATCCTACTGTAACATAGGACTCAAGAACTAACATTGAGTGCCAAACCTCTGTGGTAGCCTAACCAAGAGAAGATAAAGATATGTAACAGTAACACACATAAACACCAAAAGAAACAATAAAATAATTTAGTATAAAAAATAATGATCATATCATTCATCTCTCAAGTTACTAAAATACTTGCCTGTTCCAGGGATTAAAATTTAATTTACAAGACTTTTTGAGACAGGATTTCCTGCCTCAAATTGCCAACTGCTGGTATTACAAACGTGTGGCATCACACCCAGGTAAAGTGATTTTCCTCATAGCACATTATTGCCTTTCCCATGATGCGGACACCGTGACAGAGCAGGAGCAGCAGGCGGTCAGGCCCTCAGAGCAGCACCAAGTGTGCTGGTGGGGAGAGCTGCTGTCTTCACTACCAGGCACACAGGACTTTCTTGGTTTGTGTTTTCTGAGTTTTATGTTGTGCAGAGGTTTGAAACCAGAGCCTGTACAGTATGCTAAATACGCACTCTAGCAATTTAGAACATGTATAAAGCCAATTTTATTTTAAACTCGGTTTTACTGTTTTTTCTAAAACCGGGGGAGGGGGAAAAGAACATTTTATTAAACTTCAACAGCTTTATATACTTGTACTGCTTTCCATACTCTCTATGAAGAAATGAGTCAATATGTAGCCTGTCTGCTACACAATTAAGGTCAATGGCTGCTTTGAGGAAAATTACTTACATTGTCACTTGAGGTTAAAGCTAAACTATCCTTTTTTTCTATATGGATTACCATTTTTATTTGAAAAACAAATCACTAAGTTGAATATGGCACCGAATACCACAATCCAGAACTTGGGAGACTATGGCAGAATAATCCTGAGCGTAAGGTGAGCCACCAGTTTCATGAGATCTAGACTAACCTGTGGCTATATAGCAAAATCTTGTCACATGCAAAAAAGCGGAAAGAAATCACTGATAAATCATAATTATTCATTTTTTTTTATTATTTGGTAGATTTGCTTACTAAGGTTCTTTAAAAAAAAGTGAGTTTGCCATTTTAATTAAGAACCACTGATAAATTTGAGCTTTTGAATAACATTTAAAAATTTTGAAAAGTTGCATTAGGCCAGTGGTAACATAAATGCATTTTTAATATTAAAAATAATAAAATGTTCCAACATTCAAATTTGCATAATTCAGCAAACCACTGTCTTCCAATGACCAAAACATCATCCCAATCCTTAGTGAAATCAGTTTTATGAAAGTAGCTTAGCTTCCACACTACAACTGACTTAAGGCATGGTGACAAGCACCTTCAACCCCTGGACTTGAAGGGAGGCAGAGGCAGGTATGGGTCTCTGTGAATTCAAGGCCAGTCTGGTGTACAAAACTAGCTCCAGGATAGCCAGGACTACATACAGAGCCCCTATCTCACATACACCTCAAAAATAAAAAACTCAATCAAAACAGAATCTAAATAATTTCTTTCAAAAAATGTTTATGGCCGGGCAGTGGTGGCGCACGCCTTTAATCCCAGCACTTGGGAGGCAGAGGCAGGCGGATTTCTGAGTTCGAGGCCAGCCTGGTCTACAGAGCAAGTTCCAGGACAGCCCGGCCTATACAGAGAAACCCTGTCTCGAAAAACTAAAAAAAAAAAAAAAAGTTTATGAAAGTAATTTATAAAGCTTAATAATTATTAAGATCACTTAATGTTCTTGCAAAGGAAATTTTCAAGTGTTTACAGGGCAGCTCCCAGTTTGAAATTCCAGTTCCAGTGATATCTGCTACCCTCTACTGGTACCACATACATACATGGTGCAAATACACATGCAGGCAAAACACTCATACACATAAATTAATAAATTAATCTAATTTTTCAAAAAATACTTTGTTCATGTAGATATATATTAGGTTTCCTGGTTTTTTTCTAATGAAGCAGTGGTTTAAAAATGCATCTAAAGTGAATTGCTTTTTAATTAAGTAGTACTATAAAATGTATCTAAAGTGAATATAAATTAGGCTCACATACATCAAACCACTTTGGAGTTCATTTATTGTTTCTCTAGGTGCTGGAGATCAAAACCAACCAAAGTCTTCTCTATGCCAGGCAAATATTCTACCAATGAATCAATCACACCCTTAAGCTCTAGCAGTAACTTTTAAGAGTATAAGTGAGGACTGATACAAATTTTGAATCTACTTCCTACAAAGCAATAATAAAGATATGATATCCAAGCTGGATGTAGTGGCACATGCCTTTAATCCCAGTACTCAAGAGGCAGGTGGATCTCTGAGTTCAGGGCCAGCTTGACCTATAGAGAGCTCCAGGACAACCAGGGCTACACAGAAAAATCCTTGTGGGGAGATGGGTGGTGGGGAGAATAGGATATCCACTGACAAAGTGAAATACAAGGCTATACTTTAATGAATCAGAACAGTAAACAGTCATATTTATTTACTTTGTTATATGAATAAGAAACTATTAATTAGTGCTTACAAATATTACTACCAGTAGCTCTTTAAATTGATGTCATTAAGTCCTCGTCCTATTGTGCTATATAGACCTTTCCAAAATTTAAGGCTTCTTTACAGAAAACTGTTCTACCAGTAATTCCATACTAAAACAAGTGGGTGGGTCTTCCTAAAGGACTTGTCACCCTCACAGTATGACAAAGTGATCTCTTCCAGAATTTTTCCTACTAGCCTTACTAATCCCCCTTCCCAATGTAAAGATGCAATTAAAACAGTTTTATCCTCCACGATAATGACAATTCCAAAGACAGTTTTCAGATCAGAACAAGCACAAGAAAACCCTTTATATGAAAAAATACGATGCCTCAAATTTCTGAATAAGGTATGAGTAAATTCAATCATGAGAGCTTAAAAATCACATTACCCTGTCTATTTTCTGACTTGTACTTAATCACTCTTAAATTTAGAAAGAGAACTGAATGTTTTTATAAGCAAACTATCACTTCCATTAGAGTATAGGTTTCAGCAAGAGGCTTGTTCATTTGTGCATTGTGTGTCTAGGAAAACTCTTGTCCGAAACTAATATCAGTATCAATATATCAATATAACACAATAATCCATCAGCACAACAAATATGAAATAAAATGTCCCAGAAATAATATTGCCTTTCTAATCTATGAGGAATAAATCACATATATATTTATTATGTATGTATGTGTGTATATATATGTGTGTGTGTGTATGTGTATATATATATATATATATATACACACATACACATACACACACACACACACACACACTAAACTATAGAAATATATGGAAAAATCACATTTACTGATTTAGTATATCAAAAATCTCTATAAACCTAAGAGGAATTTCCTGTAAAATGTGAAAGAAAGTAACTTTCAAAGAGCAAACTTTTGTCTTAAAGCCAAGTATTTAAATGTTAATATCATTCCTTAGTGCCGTCCTCTAAAATCACTTCAAACAGAATAACTGAAGTCCATTGTGTCAAGAGAATTAGAACAAAAGCATATCATAAACAAAAAGACCTGCCTAATAAAAAAATCTCTACATAGAGAAAGAAACCCCTTCTCTATGAGACTAGACAGTAAGCCTTGCAGCTGTTCATGTGTACACACCCCCCCACAGTGGTTTCATAATAGCGTAAGAATCCAGAATTTCCCAAAATGTATACCCACATCCAGTAATACATGACTAGTCTATTCTACCACTGCCAAGTGAAAGCATCACAGACAGTATGAAAATGAGATTTGGATATGTTCCAATAAATTTTTATTTATATATACACTAAAATTTGAATTTCATAATTCATGTATCACAAAATACTTTTTCAAAATCTTTAAAATGTAAAAATCTGAAAGCTAGAACAATAGCTCACTGGTTAAGAGCAGGGGTTGCTCTAGAGAATCTAGTTTTGATCCCCAGCACCAACATAATGGGGCTCACAAGTGTCTGTGACTCCAGTCCCAGAAGATCCTACACCCTCCTCTCACCTCCCAGATGAATGCATGCACAGGATGCACACACACAGACAAACACTCTTAAACATAATAAAATACTTGTTTCTTTTTTGTTTTTTTTCAAGACAAGGTTTCTCTGTATAACAGCCCTGGCTGTCCTGCAACTTGCTTTGGAGACCTGTCTGGCCTCCCAACTCACAGAGACCTGCCTGCCTCTGCCTCCCCTGGGAATAAAGGCCTGTGTCACCAGGTCAGGCCCTTTCTGTTTAGACTTCTAATGTAAATATCATTTTTAGGTAAGAGGCCATACAACAAAACAGGGTGGACTACATTTAACCAAGTAAATAAAGGTTGCCAATCCTATTCTTAAATTATGTTCAAGAACAATTGTAGTTAACTAGTTTAATCTGCTAAATATTAGTTGATGTATCGTATACTTACTCTAATCTACCAATAGAGGCAAGTTTTGAATAGTGTTGCGTTTCAAAACTTAAATGATTCAACCCAAAAAACTAAGTAAAAACTTAATTCTAAGCCGGGCGGTGGTGGCGCACGCCTTTAATCCCAGCACTTGGCAGGCAGAGGCAGGCGGATTTCTGAGTTCGAGGCCAGCCTGGTCTACAGAGCGAGTTCCAGGACAGCCAGGGCTATACAGAGAAACCCTGTCTCGAAAAACCAAAAAAAAAAAAAACTTAATTCTACATAAAAACATACCACAACACTTGAGAGTTTGTCAATATATTCAAGTAAACCCAGTTAACATGTAAAAAGTAAAACCAAAACAAAAAAACTACAACCTTGGCCACAACTTGGAGGGACTCCATTCCTTTAGATGATTTTCATGGGAAAACAAGGCTTTCAATATTCAATCACAAATTACGGTAACAGATATGTTACCATATGTTTTATGTGGTGGTAAAAGCATATAATCTACCTTTAATCTGCCAAAAAGTAATAAACTTGAAAAAAGCCTGACAATCAAATCTCATCAAAAAGCCCCAAAATATGAAATCGATCCAACTGCCCAAAGAATCCCAAGTCAAACCATTCTGCTGCCAATCTTTCACTAATGCAGTTAATTAGAAAGGTGATATTTTGGTAATGTCTCCTGTAAAATCATTAATGCTTGATCTTATATTAGTAACTCACTAATAGTTGCCTGAGAATAACAAGTTGCTACACGAAACTCAACAATGTATTTACTATTTTAAAATTATGAAAATTATTTCTTCTATAAAAATCCCAGGGAAGACTTCTCAGACATTACACAACTAAGGAATGTGTTCCTCCAGAGATGGTGAGCATGACTGTGATCCCAGTACTCTAAATGCTAAGATAAGAAAATCTCGGCCGGGTGGTGGTGGCGCACGCCTTTAATTCCAGCACTTGGAAGGCAGAGGCAGGAGGATTTCTGAGCTCGAGGCCAGCCTGGTCTACAAAGTGAGTTCCAGGACAGCCAGGGCTACACAGAGAAACCCAGTCTCGAAAAACCAAAAAAAAAAAAAAAGATAAGAAAATCTCAAGTTCAAAGTCAGCCAGAGCAGCAGTGAGAGCTCAAAACCACCACCAAAAGTGTATCTATAGTTGACACATATACTAGAACACAATAAAAATTTTTATTTATTTGGCTAGTGGGAAAGCTTTCACAGTCCCACATCTGGTAAGAAAAAAAAAAAAGCCATAAATTTTGTGTACTTCTCTAATCAGCTTTAAATTGCTGGCTATCTTTCTTCAATTTTCTCCTTGGGGAAAAAAACCCTAACATATCTGCATAAACTACCCAAAACAAATATTAGTATTATAACTATAATATATACATACACATAAGCATCACCAATTGGAAATGAACTTACCTCAAACAACTGCAGCTTGTTCTTTGTGTGGCTTCAACAAAGTCCCAGCATCCTACTTTATCAGCTGTCTCCTCTTCACACAGGCCACTGGATGGAGCAGAATACTTCCTCCTAGAGTTTGAGTTACAAACTCCTTAGTATATTTCTATTAGAGCTGAATTTCATCTTTAATTTTATTTATTTTATTTATTTATTTATTTATTGGTTTTTCTTCAATACAGAGTTTCTGTGTAGCCCTGGCTGACCTGGAGTCAGTTTGTAAAGCAGGCTGGCATCAAACACAGAGATCTGAATGCCTTTGCCTCTATCTTCCAACTGCTAGGATTAAATGCATATGCCACTACCACCCAGCTTAATCTTTAATTTTTAAAAATTAACTTTTCTGTTTTCATTTCATACTCTTAATTAACCGGCATGCAAGTTTTAAATATCAAAATAAATATTTTACTGAAAATGGTGGTACGTGCCTTTAGTCTCAGCACTTGGGAGGACAAGCACTGTGAATTTGAGGTCAGCCTGGGCTATAAACTGAGTGCCAGGCTAGCCAAAACTACAAGTGAAAGATAGACAGACAGATAGATGCATAGATGGGTGGGTCGGTAGATAGATAAGCAGATAGAAATAAAAATACATACTTGTTCTGTAATCTGTTCATATTACATTCTTGCCAGACTCTATCCACCACATGATTTGCTAATTTTCTGGGTATTTTCCCACCATGATGGCTAGTACTGTTAGTGCTGAAGCCATCGGATACTGAAGAAAATTTGACCCACTTCTGTGCAGACTGAGGATCAACTGAAAACAAATAAAAACAGAGGTTATAGAAAGGTAAAAACAAAATGAAAGTAACAAGTTGGAGTTTTTGTTAAGTCGACTGCTTTGCTCTATTTGGTAATTCTAGTGTCATTCTGAGGTCAAAAATTTTTTTTCTTTAAATGCAGAGAGCAGAGATCTACAAGATATCTTGAATAAGAAATATATAAGGTCCTGGGTTTAATTCCCAGCACCATAAGCAAACACATATGCACAAAATATGTGTGGGAGTACACATGTATTATGTACATATATACGAAAATGGTCTAAATTCTGAAATCGCAATGAATGCGTAGGAATAATAAGATACCAAGTATGCAGCTTCTTCTCAAATAGTTCAAGAAAAGACCAATTTATAATCAATGTATACATACACAGAGCATGAAAAAGCAAAAGTTAAGTGTAAATTTAGATGTTTTTTACATTATATTTATAATTTTCCAGTAAGTTTTAACAACTTCAAAATAAAAATTGCTAAGTACTGCTGTACTCAAAAGAACAGTTTTGTAGCCAGAGCTGACTGATGAAGCAGCTAGTGTAATACCTGTTTGGACTTCCTCAGGAGATGTAGGTGGAGTGAGAGTAACTGAAGACATAGCAGGATCTCTTGTGGAAGCAGGCACTTGATGGATACCCAAGCAAGAAGCTGAACAGTGAGAGGATCCCACAGAGCTAGGAGTAGGAATGTCTGATTGAGGGACTAGAACAAAGCATGCTGGGTAGATCATTCGGACACCCGCTGAAAACAAAATGGACAAAAAGGTGGTTGGGGGGGGGACGACACAAATCAGCTACCGCTGTGGCATTAGTTAAATTAATTTCATTAAAAAGCATTGCAGTAAAAGTTATCCTACTATTATATTTATGTACATAAAGAGATTACTGTATCTGTCTCTGAGAAAGCTGTGCACATGCTATGGTGCACATATGGAGGGCAAAGGGTAAACTCGGGTGTCAGTCTACACTTTCCACCTGGTTTGAGACAAGTTCCCCAGGCTACTGTCTATGCCATGCTAACTAACTAGTCTGTGAGCTTCCAGGTCTACTCCTATCTCGACCTCCCATCCTGCCACACGAGTGCTGGGATTAGAGGAATGCACAAGACTGTATTTGGGTTTCAGGTAGATTTTGAAACCCAAACTCGTATCTTCAAACTTGTATAGCAAGTAAGTACTTTAATTCAATAAGCTATAGATTTTCTACTATAATGATGGGTTTTTAAAATCTATTTATATACAGTTGATCAATGTGCACTGCATTATAAATTTTAATTTATAAATGTAATAAAGGGATTGAGGACACTTGAGATCATAGACCATTTTGTCTTCTTATCTGTTTTAAAGTCTAATAAACATCTGTGCTGTTTCTGTCATAACTATTCCAACAATACATCATGTATTTACTGAAACTGAATGAGAATAGTTTCAACTTTAAAAAAAAAGACATGTATGGTGGTGTACATCTGCAACCCCAGGACTCAGGAGGTGGAACAGGTAAGTGTTGAGTCCAAGGCCAACCTAGGTTAAATAGTACCCAAAACTTAATAAAAACTCCAAAACTGCCATGGGGTAATCCTTCCATGAGACCTTTCCATTAGATTGCATTAACCACAGTATCATAGATACTAATTCCAATTACACATTGTCCATGCCTCCCATGTCTTTACATACTGTCAGGCTTGACTGTATGCCACATCTTAGCAAAGTTAAATATGCTTAGAGGTATCAGTGTGGTCTCTTTTACTTCTTGTCTCTGCTACATAATTAATATGCCCAGAAACAGATCACGTTGCTAACCTGCACCTTGAACATGACATATGCACTAAAACTAATCTGGAAAGAACTGACTTATGGAGAACACACCAATGCCAGAAGTTATTTAGGAATATTTTGTTACTGAAAGTTTTATTAAATATTCAAGCACTATACATAATACAGGCTGTCAATTTTTCTAGCCCTCAAATAATTACTGCTTCACAATTACTCTTGCACCCTTCTTTAACATGTAGACAACAAAGTATGTTCCTCTGCCCCAATAACTCTGGCTTGGACAGGTAGCAGTCTTGTCTAATTCACTGTGAGCAAATGTACCATTCCTTTAGATCATCTTCATCTCAGCAGAAGCTCTAATGCACTTCCTTCGTTAGGCCTGACCACTGTTATTCCTGTGTTTTCCTAAGAACACTGAGTCCCAGACACTGGGTGCTTCTTTACCCTGGACTGTACAAGAAGAACATATATACAGCCATCACAGCCCAGCCGCAGCCCTTATGGAATGCGTGGAGAAAATAAGCAAGAAATAAATGTTTGGTATTGAATACCAAGAGAGCTGTTTGTTATTTAGTAAAATCTAACTAAAATATACAGGATTCCCTTTCAGACTAGTATCAGAATCCATACCAACAAGAACTTCCACTGCAGCCAAAGAATCATCTTCCCAATCCATATCTTCCTGTTTTTCTTCAGACATCTCCTTCAAACCACATGAAATAGGATAGAACTGTTTCCATTCACCAATTAATTTTTTCGTAGCTGAATCAGACATCTTGAAAGCCTGTCCCGTGAGAGTGCCATTTAGTCCAAATGGACTTAAGATAACTAGAAACCAAAGCAGATATTCAGTAAGTAAAGATTTACAGCAAATAAAATCATAATAAAGTGTTATAATGATGTAAGTGTAATAAAAAAGGAAATCCATTATCATCACTCCAAGAAAGCAAATTTATTATACATTTAAATATAAAATATAATGCTAAGATTTTGAAAATTGTTTAAAATATGCCTACCACGAAATCAAAATATAATCGTATTTCAAAATGAACTGGGAATATTTACCTATCATTCAGTTTATTCTGACTCTAAGCAACTTGAAGAAAAAAATGTAGATAAAAAAATCTAAATATTTATGAAGTACTGACACATAAATTCTGAAACACACACACACACACACACACACACACACACACACACACCCCATTTAAAATTAAAGAAGATACTTCCAGTACTTAAAAAGCAATCAGCAACCTTATAAAACAACTTCTCTTGAGGTCAACAATTCATGATATAAATGACATTAAAAGTTCCCCTGGGTAGCTATGCTAAACACAGCTAATATACAAAGCCTTGAAATGATTAACATATCCATAATGTAATATGCTATTACAAGAAAACACAGAAATGTTAAAATTCCCATTCATACGAATTTTAAATAATTTCACTAATGGTACTTATTTTGTTGTCTTACTAACTGCTAACATGAACGTTTTAGTCTCCGATACTGAAGTGAGAGTAAGTAATGAAATGCCTATGACAATAAAATAATCTACCTTGAAATGGGCTATTAGACTGTTGAGCAAGGGTGACGTGCTCTTCACTGAGAAGGTATACAGGTTGATGTTGGTTAATTTCCACACTGGTACAAACATTGCTGTCTCCATGCAAGAAAAAGGTGAGAGAGCAGGACAAGTGTTCACTAAGAAAGAAGGAAAAGTTATATTTTAGTGATGATTAATAGCAAAAAAAAAAAAACAAAATAATTTGTTTTTAATGTTTCAATTTATTTTGAGACAGAAATCTACATATCTCAGGCTAGCCTTAAAGTCACTACATAGCCAAGGATGGCCTTGAACTTCTGATCATCCTAACTCTACCTCCTGAGTGCTGGGATTACAAGCATGTGTGACCATGCCTTGTTTATGTGATTCTGGATCCTGGGAACATGAGGTCTCATGCATGAAAGCCAAGCACTCTACTAAATGAACTACATTACCAACTCAACATGCTTTGCTTTATTAAGAAGTTATACCACAAAAATGAATGCATTAGCTCAGAAGTCTTTATTATCTGTAGGGGGAGAGAAAGTATCCATATCAGCAAAGATAACGTGTTCACAACACTGTTTATAATGCAAATAGCTTTAAGAAACCAGTTAAAATAAGTTAGGTATACCACATATGCAATTATTATATGACCGCAGAAATAAGTCAAGAAGGCAAACTAAAAAATAAATCCTCAGGGCTGAGGCACATGAGCTAGGTAGGAGAGATGGCCTATTTGTTTTGTTGAAACCTAGAAAACAAATTCTCAAGGACAGCTGATATATTTTTAAATTAAAGGGTAAGAAAATCAAGAGGGAGAAAAGGAATTGGGGCAGTATACACAAAGAATATTTTTCAACATATCTGTCTTAAGCATCTATCTTAAAGCCAGTTCCTTAAATGACCATTAATATATAATATATACATACATACATACATACATACATACTATATGTATACATGTACTAGCCTTATTCAATATTTTTCAGGAAAAGTAAGGCATAAAGAATTATAGTAAAAGTTATACTAGAGACCTAATAAAAGTAGAAAATAGTAATAAAAAGGAAGACAGTGGTGGCACACACCTTTGATCCCAGCATCCCAGGAGTCGGGAGGCAGGCGGATCTCTTTGAGTTCAAGGCCAGGTCTATGGATCAAGTTCTAGGATAGCCGGGGCTACACAGAGAAAACCTGTCTTGCAAACAAAATTTAAAAAAAAATAAAAAATAAAAAAGGCAGAAAATAATGGAACTGAGAATTTCATCAGAGAGTAGGCCAGAAGACACTGAACCTGAAAAGTGTGGTGGAAATTACTAAGTACCTAACAGAAGCTGGTGTGAGGGTGAGTTACTGCATCAACTATTCACGGGTGTCACGGGTTCAACGTCTCTTACTCCTTTCTCACTAGTCTAGATTTTTCACTAATAAACACAATACAAAGTCAAAGCAGCTGACATAAAATTAATCTTGTCTTTAGCAATAACAATAAGCAATATTTGAAACTTATAAACGGAGGCCTAGAATTATAAGATTCTCTGGAGCTAAGGCATTAATTGAGAAGAACTCAACAAGAAGCAAAAAATAAAACCAGGCTTCTTATAGAAACAGGACTGAGGTATTTGGACTGGAAATACTTTTTATAATACCATTTGGTTCTATTTATATTACAATTTCATTCAACTTTTCTGAAATTGTGAATTCTACAGATTGATCACTACACCTTTCTTACCTAGTAAGTTCGCTGTGCTTACATTTTCTGATTATTCCTGCTGTTTTTGAGATAGGTCTTAATAGCCTGGACTGGCCCCAAACTCCCAAATCTCTGCTTTCTGCCCCCCAAGTACTGTGATTATACTGATGTGCCACGATGCTCAGCTTAGTTTTTGTTCATATGTAATCACATATATATCAGAATACTTAAAATGCATTAAAAAACAAAAAGAGATAATACAGGAGATTCCCATACCCATCTGGCTTCGCAGTCTATTAGTGTTTTTCAAAAGCCACACTATGTTAAAGCACTGACACTGAACTATTCATTATTTGGATTAACCACTTAAGCTTTTTTTTTCTGATTAAGGATCTGATCCAAGATACAATATTTAAACAATTTTTTTAAGATTATTTCTTATTTTATGGATATGGATATTTTGCCTACATATGTGTCTGTGTATCACATGTATGCAGTGCCCTCAGGGGCCAAAAGAGGGCATCTGATTCCCCTGGAACTGGAGTTACAGACAGCTGTGAGCTGCCAGATGGTACTGGGAATTGACCTCAGATCCTCTGGAAAAGCAGTTAGTGCTCTTAACCACTGGGCAATCTCTCCAGGATTAATAATTTTTAATACAGGGGAAAAAAAGCTAAACTTGTTTTTCCTCTGATTACAATGATTACTTTATTGGAATAGGTTTTGGTGAGGGATTATGAAGATTATATACAGATACTATGATAAAGGAGTATAACCTTAGTCATTAAGCAAAGATATGTAAAGAAATTTAATAGCTCTGACAGCTGTCCACCTCCAAAATATCCATTGTTAGTGCTCATTTAAAGCAAACACTCAATTCTATTGAAGTTATTCAGCACTGCTGCTATCAGGTATCCTCTAGCAATAGTGAGGTTCCTGTGATATGAAGAACATACTGAGCACAACCCTATCCCCAAATAATTTTTAAAAATAATTAAACACACACACACACTTAATACGCTACATTAAACAGTGCTGTATTCACATCCATATGCAGTACATATGAAGCTTCTATGTGAGTGCAAATGTTATTCCTTCATTCAACAAATATTTTCTGTTAAGTGCTATTGCACTATACTAAGGCATAAACTCAGTTATGTTAGATGCTATGTGACAAAAACAAGTATAGGATGCTGCAAGAATGCCTTAACATGAAGAACTCTGTACTGAAACTGGCATTTTAATTCCTGAAAAGAGAGCAGAGCCTGGATCCAATCCCCCAGGTTGTTCTCATAACCCCTTGGTGACAGTCATCCACCTACCTTCAAGATCATCACTCCTCCCATTTCACCACTATGGGTCTAGTCTTCCAGTGTTCCTTAAACAGGTCTGCCTTTGTATCTTCAGTTTTTGTCTTTTTCTTAAACCCTCTAAGGTCACTTTCTTTGGGACTATGTTCAAATAATTTCTTCTAAGTAGACATTTCACTAACAAATCTACACTGTTTCTAATTGCTCTTTTTGGGGGTAAGGGGTGTTTTTGCTAAAGGAAGCATCACCATCGTGTAAATACTTTAGTTTTATGTATTTCTCATAGTTGGTCCAGAAGGTAACCATTAGTGAAAGAGGAATTTGTCTTTCCTCTATATTGTGTCTGCAATATGTCTTTGACATAAAACAATCTGGTGCATTGATACAAACTAAATACAGAATAAAGTCGGGATCTGAACTTATTTAAAACTAACCATTCAAGTCTATTTTCAAATCTATCTTCTATATAATACTCTATACCATTTCTCTTTGTTCCATCATTGCCAGTTTCTACCAATTCCTATGGATTTTAACTCTACATATTTGTAATTTATAGATCTACATGTCTTTTGGGGATGTTATTACCTGATCTGTATACTTTTTTGTTCTTTATAATGTTTTACTATGCATCCCAGAGTGGCCTAGAACTTGCTATGTAACCAAGGCTGGCTCAAATTCTGGAACATTTTGTCTTACTTGGACTCCTAAAAGTGTCGGGATTACAGGGGTGTACTACCACATCCAACTTTGTCTTTTAGGAATTATCAAAATCTCCTAAATTACCTCCTTGCCTCACAGTGCTGCTGGGATCTACCTAAAAACTAACCATCATCATGTAGCTGGAAAGCTAAAATCATCACTGGTTCCCTAAAATGCTCAGGACTAAATCCAAAAGCATTAACATAGCACTTTAATACCCTTAGAATCTGATCCTCGCCAAACCTTGTAAACCATGATACTTAACCCACAAAACCTCCTTCATTTGCAACACACTTGTCTCCACAACCTAATCAACTCCTTTAATTCCCTGCCAATTTATAAATACCTGGAAAAGAATCTTAACTTTAATATCAGTGTAAAATTTCATTATTTGTCCCCATTCATCACCACCTTTCCTTTATTAAAAACTGTACTTGGAGCCGGGCGGTGGTGGCGCACGCCTTTAATCCTAGCACTTGGGAGGTAGAGGCAGGTGGATTTCTGAGTTCGAGGCCAGCCTGGTCTACAGAGTGAGTTCCAGGACAGCCAAGGCTACACAGAGAAACCCTGTCTCTCGAAAAACCAAAAAAAAAAAAAACCGTACTTGGTAACTTCACAGTAACACTGTATATGTGAGTGAATGTGTGTACAAGTTAGTACATGTGGTCATCTGTGTCCATGCAAGTCAAAGTCAGGTATCTTCTTCAATTGCTTTCCACCTTATTTTTCAGACAGAATCATTCACTGAACCTACAGTTTCTATTTGGCTAGACTGGCTGGTCTGCCAGCCCAGGAATCCTCGGGTTTCTGCAACTCTTGCTCTGTGATAGCAGGCACACATCATCAAACCTGGCTTTTTATGTGCATAACAGGGAGGAGTAGCAAGCACTTCTGATAACTAAGTCATCTCCACAATCCACTGAATAGCAAATTCTTCAATCTAGCAAGATGGCAAGATGGTAATACTTCTAAAACTTTTGAAAGTATAAGCAATAACCTAAAACAGATACAGGTTCTTTAACTTGAAAGAGGGGAGGAGGGAGGGAGGGAGGGAGGGAGGGAAGAAAAAGAAAGGAAGGAAAGGAGGAGGTAGTTTGTTTGGCTGGCTACTTGGTGTGAAGATCTGATTATATACCTTAATATCTAAGGATTCTCTAAACAATGAAGTTCTCCAAAATACTTCTTTCCACTCTGTATTTCACTTCTAAAAAGAAATATTAAATTAGGAAAGTTAGAATTACTTCTTTCAGCTCAGCAAACGTAGCGACATTGTGTTTCAACATAAAAAAGAGGCACTAATTGTGTCACCAAGGGTGAAACAGTTCTTAACATGGGCCATGTGTCCCTCTGCTCAATACAAAAACAGAAAGCACGAAGGCCATCTCTTAAATTCCCCACCAACCTATACACAATGAGCATTTGGCCAGTTCACTATTTTTTGTTTTTGTTTTTTTTTTTAGGATTTATTTATTTATGTATATGAGTACACTGTTGCTGTATTCACACACCAGAAAAGGGAATCAGATCCCATTACAGATGGTTGTAAGCCACCAAGTGGTTGCTGGGAATTGAACTCAGGATCTCTGGAAGAGTAGACAGTGCTCTTAACTGCTGAGCCATCTCTCCAGACCTTAACTCTCTTTTTAAATTACATTTTAATTAATGTAAATTTTAAAATTAAATTTTATTTTATTGTGTGTAATGTGTGTGCTTATAGGGGTCAGAGGACAACTAGGAGATGTAAGTTCCCCTCTTCCACATTAGTCTCTAAGACCAAACTCGAATCATTAGGCTTGATTCCAGCTGCCTTTACCTGCTGAGTCGTCTCTCTGTCCCCACTGAACTTTTAAATTAGAGAAAACATTGGCTTTCTGGTATAAAGTAATAAACTAGCCACCAAGGAATCTCTGTGAAAAGCTAATATTCCAAAGTCATGCAGCACTGTGCCTACTTCCTACTGTATATCTACAATACCCTGTTTACGAGCAGTTTGTAATTCCAGCAAGGAAAGACATCCATCCCTCCCACACTGCTTGCAAATGACCCCAATATACTCCTCATACTTCAATACAGTATGATTTACAAACCAAGCTTGTATATGATATTGGGGAGAAGTGATCTAAAATAGGATTCACATTTTTAAGATTCTTATATTGAAAGCAATATTCTAGTCACAGAATATTATAGTAAAGAGAACATACTAAAATCAGAATGGCTTCTTTCAGAGAGAAATGTTATTTATGGCATCATACCATGAGGCACCTACAATTAGCACTAAGGAAAAGCGAACAAGTGTCTTTAACTACAATGACAAGCCAAGGAACTTATACTGTTAGATACTCCAACGTAAAGACTACTGTTTGTTTTCTAGACGCTTACACTACTTATCAATGAGGCAAAAACCAGAGATAAATCCTCAACTGTGTCACAGAAATGTTCCTCAACTATATTATAAAATTAAAGAGTTTTGTTTTATATATGTCATATGTATATATATCTTATGAACATGTCATGGCACACTTGTGGAAGTCAGAGGACAACTTGTAGGTGTCTGTCAGTTTTTCCTTCTACCTCATGCGTTCTGGGGATCAAACTCAGGTCATCAAGCTTGATGGTCAAGTGCCTTTACCTGCTAAGCTACCTCACTGGCCCCTCAAAGGTTATTTTCTAAAATTGAAGGAGGAAGAAGAGGAGGAAGAGGAAGAGGATGATGATGATGATGACGACATACTCAAGATCAAAGAGTTAACTCCCAGTATGTAGGAGAAGGAAGCAGAGAAAATGGCAGCCTAGATACACAGTGAGACATTATCTCAAAAAAACAAAACATGAAAGCTCTTCTATTACAAGTTTTCTGCTTGCTTGCTTGCTTGCTTGCTTGCTTGCTTGCTTGCTTGCTTGCTTGCTTGCTTGCTTGCTTGGGAACAAGGTCTCATAACGTAGCTCAGACTAGCATGGAACTTATCCTGTAGGCTGGCCTCAAAGTTGAGTACCAAGATTACAGGATAACAGGTGTGTGACTCCATAAATAATACATGCACATGCCAGTGTGTGTAGTGCTAGGAAGCAAATGATCTGTTTTCAGCATTGGTGTTAGGAAGCTATAGAAATAACAATCTTTCATTTTGCTAGTAGAGAATTTGAGGCTCAAAGAGGGTTATATGACTTGGTTTTGTTGTTCTGGTTGTTTGTTTTTTGAAACAGGGTCTTCTCTATGTAGCCCTTGCTGTCTTGGAGCTCACTACGTAAACCAGACTGGATTTCAACTCACAGAGATCTGCCTACCTCTGCCTCCCTAGTATTGGGATTCAAGACACACGCCACCACATGACATATGCCACATGCTATGACCTATTTTAAAATCAAAAACCTAGGGCTAGGGATGCAGCCCAATTGTACAGCAGTAGTCATGTGAACATGTGAACCCTGGTTTTGATCTCAAAGATTAATCTACTAATTCCACACATACACAAACACACATGTATACATTACAAAGTCAAAGCACTGACTCCAAAAAAGCAAAACATAGTAATCCTAACGATTAAAAATAGAGTTGGGCATCTTTCCAGACACAATATATAAGCAGCCAATAAGAAACTATACTCACTAGCAATAGTAATTAAGGAACTACAAATCAGAAACATAAGATACCACTTCACACCAACAAAAATGGTTATTTAACAAACAACCAGTAAATAACAAGCATTGTTAAGGATGCAATGAGACTGAAACTCTTACATTGCCAATGAAAATGTAAAACACTCTAGCCCACAATGAGAAATAGTATGGCAATTTTTCAGATAATTAAATTTAAAATTGTCATAAAATGCAGTAATTTGACTTCTGAGTACATAACCACAAGAATGAAAAACAGGGACCTGAGGAAATATTTGCACACTAGTGTTTACAACAAACAGTCAAAACATAGAAATGACTCAGATGTCAGTCAATGAACAAGTACACAATACACTACATGTACAATGGGTTATTGTTTAGTCATAAAGAAAACTTCTCACATGCTACAATGTGGATAAACCTTGAAGGTATGCCAAGTGAAATAAGTCAGATACAAAACAGCAAATATTATATGCCTTCACTTATATGAGATGCTTAAAACATTAAAAGGCAAAAACGATTAACTTTGTTACATGCGTTTTTATATTTTAAACCTAGTTATCTTAAATTCCCAGATTACTTTTATTCCATGAATTCAATAGTTTCCTATTTTCTAATTTTATTTTTATAATTTTTATTTATTTATAATTTATTTCCTTATTGTTTTGGTTTTGAGGCAGAGTCTCACTCTATAGCTAGCTGTCCTGGAACTCTTCTCTCTAGACCAGGCTGGCCTCAAACTCTTAGAAATCGACCTTCCTCTGCTTCCCAGGGGCTGGGAAAGGCGCACGTGCCACTATGCCCAACTAACATCTTTCAAATTTATACATTAAGGTTAGCCCTTATAACAGGCTCAGGTTAAGACATCAGTACCAGCAATAATTTGATTGATTGATTGACTGATTGATTGATTGACTGATTGAATGATTTAGTACAGGAGCTCATGCAGCACAGGCTGACCTCAAACTCACTATGTAATCAACCATAAACTGCTGGTTCTCCTGTTTCCACCTCCCAAATCAGGGGCGGTATTACAGACTGAACTCAGGGCTTTGTGCTGTTAGGCAAGTTCTCCACTAACTACAGCCCCAGTTCTATTATCGATAAACTTTGGACATTCTCCAGCTCATTTCCATACTCAGACAACTTTGCAAGCCACCATTAATCAGCAATGTCCAACATTCTTAATATATCTCCATGAACAAAGTATCTATTTTAAAATCCCAAAGAATGTATCGCTGAATCTTCTATTACTTCTATACATTTAGAGAACATGTTACTGAACATTATATAGTAAAGAATCCTTAGAAAACAATTATTCTATAAAGTTTCAAATCTTTAATGCTTTCCTTTTGCTATCTCTGCTTTTACTTACTACTACTCTTTAAAAAGATGTAAGTGTAGGAAATACAATTGTCTGCCTAATAGGGCTTACAAGTTCTCTTGTTTTTCATGTCCTAGTAATCAGCTCCAACCCTTAGTCCTGTGTAGCGCTGTGCTTTACATTTCATTATGTATAAAGCTAGAGAAGTAGGTTGCTTTAAGATTTGCAGTCATTTATGGTAAACTCTTAACTCTGAATAGTGCCTTATCAGTCCTACTTAGGCAATGCCCCCTTACTTTCTTCCTCATTTCAGGAAAAAAAAGTTTCATTAGCATCTAAAAACAATCATGAAAAAGATCTGTTTGAGTCAATACTAAGAACTGTAGTAGAAAATAGCAGTAAGGGTGAAAAAAAAATTAGTGATAAGGAGAAAAGTCATTCTTAGGATTTAATTTTTCTCAAAATATTCCTAGAAAAGATGAAAATATTAAAAGCTATACAAATCCTAATGATTTACACACCATAACAAAATACAGCAGGGTATAGGTATCATACCACCCTGCAAAAATCAGACTCAATAAGAACAAATCAGTTTAGAAAAACTACAGAAGGGGGTAAATGGACAGTCTAAAGTAACTAAGCCTAACTGGGCAGACAGTGGATAGATTCCTTGGCATAGGAACATTTGGGACTCTACCACACACAACTTAAGACACAATTAGTTCCAGGAAGAGATCACCAGGTATTAGATAATAAGCAACCGACATTAACAAGTTAAGTTTAAAGCCCTAGAATCTAGTTGTTAAACAATCACCATTTAATTATAATCATTTAGACTATGGCCAATCCAAATCATGATGTGCTCTGAGGATAAAATACACACTAAGATTTCAAAGGCCTCACACACACACACACAAAAAAAATATAAACTATCTCAGTGGTAGTATTTCTTGTAGATTTATGCTCTAAAACGTATATCAAGTGTACCAAACTAAGTGAAATATTCTTAAAATTAGTTTCACCTGATT
The DNA here is from genome assembly GCA_036184795.1 of Tokudaia tokunoshimensis. NCBI lineage: Eukaryota > Metazoa > Chordata > Mammalia > Rodentia > Muridae > Tokudaia > Tokudaia tokunoshimensis. Next base: position 35,447,629 of record BTHU01000010.1, on the reverse strand, counting down.
TGGGCTTTAATTTTATTTTGCGAGCGTGAGCCCCCTCCACACACACACACACACAAAATCACACTCACACATGTACCTGTCAAACACATCACCAAGCTCAGTTAACAGTGTAACAGAAATTTTATACTATGCATGTAGCATAAATCTATCTTGTTTCTTTATGCTACTCAAGAAGATACAAAGAAAAGAAACATAAATGTAAAGGAGGCATAGTAATGCATGCCTATAGGCCCAGTTCAAGGCCAGACTAAGCTACCTAAGCATAATACACTCTCAACAGTCACAACACACAGCTATACCTCTTACCTTGAACTTTTCAGAGGTGGTAAGATACCCAAGGAACAAAGATCATCCTAAACCTATTAGCTGCTACCAATTCCTTTCCAGGAGAGATTTACATGTCATGGTGCTTATTTTTAATTAATCTTGGAGATCAGGAGATAATGTAAAAGCCACATGTAGGAGTAAATAGTTTTATTATTCAATTTAAACATAAAAGCATATTCTTTTGCCTACTGATTTAAAAAAAAAAACACTTGGCCGGGCAGTGGTGGCGCACACCTTTAATCCCAGCACTTGGGAGGGAGAGGCAGGAGGATTTCTGAGTGTGAGGCCAGCCTGGTCTACAAAGTGAGTTCCAGGACAGCCAGGGCTACACAGAGAAACCCTGTCTCGAAAAAAAAAAAAAAACACTTGACCAAGTACTTGTATAAAACACTAAAAGCACTGTGTTAGTTATAAAAGCAACATCATCCAAAAAAGTTTCTACAATAGGAATGCCCCATCTCTGAACTGTTATTATACAAAACAATAGCCTTTAAAATGTAGTTTATGAAACTGAAGAAGTAACTTTTTTGTCTTAATTTCAATGTATTTGATTTAAATAGCAGCAAGCCAGTGGCTCTCACAGTAAACAGTATAGGCGTAACACATCTTTAAGGGGGAAAAAAAAAAGCACTATATTTCAATATTTCACCCTAATGTTCTTTTCCTTTTCTTTCTGAGGGGTAAAGGGTAGTTGGGGTATGATAAGACTAACTATGTAGTCTGGATTGATCTTGAACTTGCAGCTTCAGTCTCTGGAGTGCTGGAATTACAGACAGACATGTGCCACCATGCTCAGCTTTAATATTCTAATTAAAACAATTTACAAATGCTTGAGGTATTCCTCTCTTTCCCCACAAAACAAAACCCAAGAACATCTTATTCTTTGTGGATCAGGTTCTTTCCCAGGACACAAAAACACACTGAACCACATCTTGATCCTATCTCCTTTCTGTTATATCTACCATGTATTTATGTTATCCTGTATTTATACGTGTCTGTGTGTGTGTAACGCATGATTGCATGTATATGCATGCTCACAGGTATGTTTTGTAAAATATGTTGCCTTTTAAAATTGAGGCTAAAGAATAACATATATAGAATAAAGATGTCAAAGCCTAACAAAATTAGCAATATTGTTTTCTTAAAAAGTTACATATCTATGACTGAATGTATGGAATAAGATTATAGTATATATTAAAATCAAATACTAGCCAGATGTGGCAAATCCTGCCTGTAAACCCAATATTCTGAACACTGAGGCATGAGGAGCACCTCAAGTTCTAGATTAGGCTACACAGTTATTCCAGGCCAGTCTGAGCTACAAATTTTATAATATTGTTTTATAATATCATCTGCTACTTAGCAAAATCTCCTATGTCAATATACTCTGTAAGATATCATATTAGTTGTCTCACAAAAGAGTTGTAGACCAATGTCATTCTATCCTGTATATCTTTCCTAGAAGCATTTAAAACTTGTTAAGTGACAGGCTGGGGAGATTGGCTAAGTGGACAAAGATACTTTCCATCAAATCTGACAGTAAGTTCTGTTCCCAGGAGACACATAACAGAAGGTAACAAACTTCTAAAAGACATTCACTGACCTTCACAGATGTGCTATGTGACATGTGAAGGCCATCACTCACATACATAACACACACACACACACACACACACACACACACACACACGGAGGAGGAAGGAATGAATGGATAAACAAATGTAATTATTAAAAAAAAATGTTAAGCTAGTTCAGTGGGACCTACCTATAATACCAACTAGAAGAAAGGCAAGGTAGGAAGATCAACTGCATCAAGAATCAATAGACAACACAATGAGATCTGGCTCAAAAAAAAAATCTTGCCAAATATACAAACTTAACTGCCCAATCAGCAAAATGGCTATAATAGATTCAACATGACAATATTTTAACAAAATACAAACTCAATAATACTCTTACTCAAGACAGTCTTACTTGGATATAGTATCAAGCATCCCAAGTATAGAAAGTCACTGGCTCTTCTACATCTAATTTGCTTATAATCTTACTAGCAAACCAGCACAAAACCCATGTACTGCATGCAAACAACCCCTCAACTATTTAAGATAAAATAGATGTTCTTTTATACACTTATCTAAAGACTAATTTGATTCAATGGTTAATTACTCATAAATTTATGGGTTCTTTATACCTATCCTCAATGCATTAACTAGAAGGTGACTCCATTCCTTGTCTTTCAGTTCCTAGAAACTGGTAGACAAATTAACTACGTCTACGTCCAGAATATTAGAAAATGAGTATCTCCCTGGACTTGTCATGTAGCACATGCCACAATTCCAACTACCCCAGAGGCTGACACAGAAAGATTACAAGTTTGAAGCCAACTTGGACAACTTAGAAAAGTAGCCTCAAAATAAAAATACAACTAAATGCTAGAAATACAACTCAGTGGGGAGAACACTTGCCTGGCATATATTTATTTGATCCCTATTACCACAAAAGGGATGGGGAGACAGGGAGACACAAGACAGACAATATAGACAGAGACACAGACAGCAAGGTAGTGTGCATGTGCATGTATGTTACATAAGCAAGCAAAGAGTTCAGTGAAGAATGTTAGCTGTCTTACTCTACCACTCTCCATCTTAGCCCCTGAGATGGAATCTAGAGCTAGGCTGGCTGCCAGCCAGTGCTAGGGATCCTCCCAGCTCCACCTCCCCACAGTGCTGTGGTTACAGACCTGCTCTAAATCATACCCAGAGTTTTACACACACAACAATAACTAAAGAAAAAGAGTCCATGAATTTAAAGAGAGAATAAGGGTGGAAGGAGCTAGAGGGAGAAAAGAGAAGAAGAAAAAATGATATAATTATCTCAGAAAGTTAAAAACTTATTTTTCCCATTTAAAAAAAAAAAATCTGGTCAGGCAGTCATGGCACACACCTTTAATCCCAGCACTTGGGAGGCAGAGGCATGTGAGTCTCTGTGAGCAAGAGGCCAGCCTGGTCTACACAATGAGTTCCAGGATACCTAAGGCTACACTAATCAGTAAGACCCTATCTCAAAAAAAAAGGAAAAGAAAAGAGGATGCTTGCCTGAAAGACCTATGTACCTCGATCTGCAACTTCTCTATTTTTCTCTGTCATAAATCTAATTCAAAGCTCAAGAAAATAAATTCTCTAAAATTAAACACAGCTTATGCAGAACATCAATTTACTTTAGTTAAAGCAACTTAAGATTGGGGAATTTGGGGGCTGGAAATGGCTCAGAAGTTAAGAACACAAGCTGCTCTTGCAGAGGACCTGGGTTCCATTCCCACCTCCCACATGGCAGCTCACAACCATCTTTAACTCAAGTTCCAATGGATCCAAAGCCCTCTTCTGGCCTCCTCAGACATCAGGCACTCACATGTTATAATACATTTGAGACATTCACAAATACATGCAAAACAAAAATAAATCTTTAAAAATTAAATAGACCAACCCTACACAAAACATAATCAGATATCAGGAGTTCAAGGTCAGCCTAGTCTACAAATCAAGTTCTAAGCCATTCAAGTCCACAAGGTGAAACACTGCTCAAAAAATAACCCCCTCTCAAAAGAAAGTATATATAGTTCATTCCCATTGCAAGAAAGTACTTAAAGTGTATAAAGGAGAGGGAAGTAGTTACAAAAATTAAATACTTAAAGTACTTTGCCAACATTAACTTCTGAATATGTCTGTAAAATATATTAACTATTATACATGTCAAAAAATTAACAAACAACAACTATCAAAAGAGGAAAATAAGAAAGCTTACCTTTTATTTATAGGTTTTTCATCTTTCTCATATGGCTTTACAAACCACTTGCCAATTCGTACAAAGTTTCGGTTCATTAAACATCGCTCCAGCAGATTGTGAACTGCTTTGAAAAGCAAAGTACGGCATTCATAGGAAAGGCCATTCTCCCACACTCCATCTTCCTCTTCTAAAAAAAAAAATCAAGTAGAAAGTAAGTTAGTGAGACCACACCGTCTCAGGGAGAACTAAAATACGTGACAGATCAATTTCTATATCCATAGCTCTCTCCTTTACCTCAGAATACAGAGCTGCAATCTTTCGATCTCTTGAACTGTGTGTAGGGGTGTGGGGTGGCTCTCTGTTTGTTTTTGAAAATCTCACTATTTAGACCCTGATGGCCTAGAACTTGACAGCAGCCTTGCCTCTACCTCCTGAGTGCTGGTATAACCATATGCACCACTACACTTAGTGTACTTAAATACATCTTTAAACATCAAAGTATCAGGTTTCAAAGATATCCTACAAGACAGACAATGCCTAAGAGCTCTACAAAACTGTCTAAAAATTATTTTCCACAATATAAAAGATAGCAATTGTATCATAAACATAAAGATTTTTCTGTATTTAAAAAAAAGGGTACTGGCTTATATAATCTGGAAAATATTAAACATACCATATAATGCCTGTTTCTAAACTGGCTCACCTGTTACTTTGTCCTAATTCTTCTAATCATTTAACCTGAAGGGGGAGGGGCAGAAAGCCTATCAGTTAATAATTAAACTCAAAACATTTCATGACAATCAGCATTCTAATCTATGACTCAACTACAAAACTAAGTGACGAGTGTAAAGGAAGCTGCTGCCACTAAGTCTAACAAGCAACGTGTTAATTATCAAATAGATCTCATTTCAATGACTCACATGATTATTCAATATAGGAGGAAATATAAAAACTTATATTTTAAATGGCATTATCAGTCATAAGAAGTATTGCTCTTCACTAACTACATAGCCTCATATTTCCCACTAAATCTATTAGTCACTCTAAGTTAAGTTTCAGGGTTGAGGAGTAGGGGACAGAAATCAATCACTAGTAAGTCTGGACACAGTTCAGAGAACAAAATTCCCTCTTTTATCTATAACAAAACATTCAATAAGGGTAACAAATAATGACAGATACCACATCAGCAACCTAACATTTTATTTTCTTAGCACAAATATAATTAAGAATCATCTAATATAAGGTATCTTTATATGACCTTTCATTTCTTTTTTTTTTTTTTTGTCTTTCTTTTTAACCCAGTTTTCCTGGAGCTAACTACATAGACCAGGCTGGCCTTGAACTCTCAGTAATCCTCTTGTCTCAGTATCCCAATACTTAGTACTGGGATTGTATGTATGAGCTACCACTCCCAGCTATAAACATTTTCTACTTATGTACCATCATCTTTTTTCTTCTTGAGACAGGAGATTGCTCTGTAAGGCTAGCCTTGAACTCATGATCCTTCTGTCTCAGCCTCTCAAGTGTTGAGGTTTCAGACCTGTGATACCATGTCTTGCTCTCATTTAATTTTCAAATAAAACAAAAGGACAAATATTTCTCACTTCACAAACTTACATGCTGAACCTAGAAAAGTAACATTTACTATGATCTTTTGAATAAAAACAGAGATGCATTAAGAGTGACACACAGTTTATATTCAGAATTCATTACAACAAATGGTCAGAGTAAACATTAACTAAAAACCATAATGACAGTGGACTTTAACTGCACTGGAAACTGCCACTACAAAGGTTAACACTCATTTTATGTTGTTCTTTCCTAAATCATTGTCAGGCCTTACAAAGCAACTAATATTGTTCCTCTACAGAAAAACAAAGAAAAATGGTAATATTTGCAGACTAGAATAAAGTAATTTTAAGTAGGAAAACTTCACATTCGGTCATGTTAGAGATCCTTATCCACTTCACTTAAAGCTAAAATGCTTATGGGTCTCATCTTATTATAGAGAGAGGAAAGGAGCTGGTGTAGATCACAAGCATATGTGTGAGCTGCTATGAGGAAAAAAGAATCCATCTTTTGGCTTAATAAGGACTTCTGATTTCAAAGTCAAATAGCTTCATTAAAATTTGTATCTCAAATTACATGACAATAGTAATAGAAATACATGTGTTCATAATTCCAAAAGAAATATGCCAGGAACTGCTCCCAATTCTCCACCTGTTCAATGTCCTTTATTACCTTCATTCAAAACTCCCTACCTTCTACATACAATGGCTCTTACATTTGCATTATAGAAGTAGCCATTATCAAAATATATTGCCTAACTACTGCTAAGTTTTAAAAAGACATAAGATACACAGTTACTTCTATATATATCTAAGCTACAAGTTATTATTCATTTAAATTAATTATTTTAGATTAATTCAAATAAATTTATTTAAAACTTACAAATAATTTACCTCTTCCTACAGTTTAAAACAAGAGTGTTAAGCACAAAGTTCCAATTCACTAAAAGCCCATTTTGAACCAATTATAATAGCTTAGCAAGTCTAACAATCTGGGTTTGAATCCCAGAACTCACTTGGTAAAGGCAAGAACAGACTCCCACAGATGTTCTCTGAACTCACATGTGTGCACTGTACTTGTATAGCCAGAGACAAAGTAACAAAAATATATAAATGTAGTTTATATTTAAAAATGACTATTTAGCAAATTATGAACTGCTTTGTGTTTAAAAGACAAAAATCTTTAGAAAAGCAAAAGTTACAGTTGTTTATACATTTTTACATGTCCTAAAAAATAAGGTTTTATTTTTAAAAAAATCTATCTCAACTAAATCTAAGCTAAGAATACCAAATGTGGTTTTGATAACCAAGGCCAGCTAGATAGTTGAGTGGGTAAAAGTTCTTGCTGACAAACTTGATGACCTGAGTTTGATCCTCAGAACTTATACAAGATTAGAAAAAGAAACAACTCCACAAAGTTGTCTTCTGACCTCCACAAGTATACAGTGCCTCTCTCTCTCTCTCTCTCTCTCACACACACACACACACACACATTTTTTTTGAAAGCAGTATTAATTTTCAAAAACTTGTCTCATTGCTTTAGCTTTTATCTAGAGAAACTTAACATGAACTTAATGCTTTTGGAGGGAGGCTCTTGTCCCAAAAGCTCACAATTTTCATTAGTACAAACAAGACCCACCCAAGGCAAAAAAAAAATATCTGAAATACACCTTCATCTACATGGTAAGTGACCAAGTAACTATTTCATTTTTCATTGCTAATGAAATTCTAACTCCTAATAAAATATCCAATGAAAAGTCTAAAGAAATTTGGGTTCTGTTTTGGGAAGAGTGTCACCTAGAAACAAAAAGTGTACTGAATCAAGTTTCTAATACCCTGACATTTTAAAAACAAAAAGTACTTTCTACATACTGTACTCACAGATATAAACAGTGACTGGCAGAACCAACCACCTAAGACAAGCGCTATGTGCCTCTTATCTTACACTAATTAAAAGCTCCTTGAATCAACACCAGCACTGTGACAAGGAAAGGAGAGAACACATGGAAGCTTTAGCAGGCACTTTAGAATTTAACCAGAGGCTAATGGAAAAAAGTCTGCTTAATGCATTTAAATAAATGTTTTCCTCCTCTTGTATCTTTAATCCCCTGAGAAAACAAAGTTTCTATTTTGTTTTTAGTACTTTTCCATTATTACTGGTATTAGAACTCTTAACCATCAGTGATACTCAAAAAATTTTGCAAATTCTTTGTAGAATGCAACAAAAGTTCAAATGCTAAAGCTGTATGTTTCACTAAGAACAGATTATAGGAGTGCCAAAGGATGTGTCATAGCTCATCAAAATAATTATGAACTAGAAAAAAAATCAGTATCAAAAGCAAAAAAGTTGGTACAACTAATATTCAATATTTGCCTCAAAAATGACCTCTTTAAATATCTCCATGGTGATCGGGCGACTTTTAAAAAGGCATCTTTTCCCTATAATTTTGTTATAAACAGCTAAGATGTAACATATGTCAATGGATAAGGAATGACACAAAGATTAGCATGTTAGAAAATAGTACAGATTTCTTGAAAAAACTACACATCTAAATCAGTGTCTCTCTTAATAATTATTTCTCATTCATAACTCATTAAATCAACAAATATCACTAACTGCCTTAAGTTATCACATCATTCACTTAGGGCCAAAACTTGATTTATTTAAAACAGCCTAGTGAGGTGATTGTTATATCTGACATGACGATCTAAATGATAAAACTTTCTTGCTCAGAAAAGGATACTACAGAACACACACAGTCATCATTCCTAAGACTGGCCAGGGAATGGGACACCACTTACAATGTTTAAAACAAAGAAATAACTCTTCAGCATGGCTTAGCTTGCTGCTTTTGTATCTATCAACTCTGCTAAAAGTTGCCCGTTAAGGTTAAAGTCCACTATAATTAATGTCCTCTGATAAAAGCATCCAAAATTAAATCTGTAATAATGACCCAGTTAGGCAGTATGCATTCTGAAATTCTACTATAATCAAAGTATCTGGATATGTTGCTAAACTCCCATATAGAGACCTCTAAAACCACAAGAAAAGAACAAGTATTTTTAGCCTTGATTCAGCATACTTTTACTTCAAGGAATCCAAAGTCTCATCAGAATCTACCTTACAATTTTTTTAAGACAACAATCTTGGGAGAGGGAACCGTTTTGTTTTTTAAGAATAAAAACCAATGGCTACAATAAAATTTTGAAATCTTAGAATACAGAATTAAAAATACACAGATATGCTCAAAGACACACCAAACAAAATTAAAACAATCTTGCTTTTTAAAACATGTAAAAGAGCCAATCAATCATACCCACTGGGGACTTGACAGGAGCCAGTGAGCTAAGATTTTTCCCACCACCAACTTTACATCTCTGTCATTCATTATCACACAACACTAGACAACTCGAAAACCTGTAACCAGAAAGTTCTTCCCTAATTTTTTTTCTACCAAAATAAACCAACACGGATTCAGCTATCTATTCTCCTAGAAATACAATAAAAACTCATATATTTGGCTTTGAAATTCAAACAAATGTCGTTCTGGAACGTTATACTTAAGCTAATAACAATGAGCACAAATCCTTATCCAAAAATCAATTACTTTATGAAACAGCATCAGGTACTACTGATACAAAATAAGCAAAAATTCAAAGTGTAGAATACAATTTACTCAGTCTATGTTTTCTGTCTATACATTAACTAAACTTAATGGTAACCCAGACATGTGCTAAATGGTATGAGGCAGAAGAGAAGGTAAAATTTAAAATGCACTGCAGAACCTGACTAGACTCTAGACTTTTAGAACTGTCAAAATCATCAAAAAGGAGCAGGGAGGTTCCTGGAAAATCTGTCAAAGCCTAGAAGAGCAAAAAATAAGAGGGCAGGTAAATATCACTTGGCAGCCTAGACCAGATCCTAAAAACAACAGAACTAGGTAAAAATGAAGAAATCCAAGTGAAGTAAAGAAATATTTTAATAGGACAATATTGATTTATGAGTTTTAAAAACTCCATCACTCTGATATAAATATTAAGAATAAAGAAAGTTAATTGAGAGATGCACAAGCACTCTTTATCCTGCCAAGATTTATGTAAATCTAAAATTACCTCAAAGAAAATTATTCTTAAAAACAGCTGTAGATGAGACAGAGTAAATAAAGGGGCTACTTTGTGGTTTTGTTATTGAATACATCAGTGGAAAAAAAAACAAAAAAACAGAGAATTCTAACCTTTACAAAATCAACTCCTACCTTCTACTCCCACCCCAATAAGGAGGCAATATCACCATAATCACAAACATGTCAGTAACAAGTAGTAGGTGTTGAACCAAAACAGAGGGACGCTGCCTGAGAAGACCAGGCTCAAGCCAAATTAACTAGCCGCTTAGTTACCACCTGGGTCCTTCCTGGTCCTCTGTCCTCACTGCCACACCTCCACTTGGAGCTCAGGACTGCCTCATGCAGCTGATGCCACCCTACTGTCCAGCTGCTCTCTTCTCAAGGGAGCTTAAAAGAAGGGCACCAAGTGCCACAGATGGGGAGAAATGAAAAGGGGGTTAGCTAGAGCAGAGGCTCACTAATTACCCCAAAAGGGAGGCAGACGGTGTCCCTGGAGCCAAAAAAAGGGCAAGATAAATATACTCCATCTGAAAAGACCTTATTAGCCTGTAAGATAGTCTGATTTAAGTAACATTCTAAAGTAAACGACAGGTTAAAAAGAAGCTAAAACATTATATAAATACCACTGACTTTGTAAACCAAGAGTTCAGGGCTAGCTTCAAAGCAGTAGACATGCTACTTAATGTGTTTGTGTTTACTCTTTGGGTCACTTCCACTTTGATAAAAATACTTTAGTTATTCAATAGCATTCAGCAGAATCTGACAGCAATAACAATGATATCCAAAAATTATTATATTCAAGGATCAGTATCTGTATTAGAGTGTAGGTATTGTCATTTTAAAATTATGCTAAAGGAAAGGAAAACTTTAAACGCTAACCAAGCTTTGCTTGAGAACACACTTCTGATGACCTAAAATCCAGAAGAAAATTAGCTACAAAATGTTTTAACAACATACATTGTTAATAAACAACTCATATTCTATTTTAATAGACTTTTAATCTTCAGAACATTAGTATCACTATGGTAAAAACTAAACACTATGTATTTAAACTTATCTTTGATTACACAAAATATGTTCCATGAAAAGGTTTGTTCAAGGCTGTACAGAGCACACACCTGTAACAAGAGCACTGCGGCTGAGCTTGAGGAAGGCTTTGAACTCAAGGCAACACCACAAGACTCAGTCTCAAATAAAAAGTGTATTCAGATGCTGTGCCAACTTTATCAAGAAGACTAAACCCTGTGAGTAGACTTCAGGTATTTATATAAGGGTACATGACTTCTGGATTATATTTCATATAAAATAAAACAGATCCTACAGTTCAAAACCATAAACCACAGAAAACTAACTTTCATACAAGAAAGCTTTTCAAATGCCTAAGGAGCAGGAGAAATGGCTTGGAAATACAGTAAAAGCACTAGTCAGTCTCAGTTCGATTTCCAGAAGCCACACAAAAAAAGCCCAGATGTGGTGCATCTATAATTCCAGCACCCCTACACTAACATAGGGAACAAAGATAGGAAACAGTCAGAAACAAAGAGGGCCAGGTAGCCCAAAATAAGCTTCATAACAGAAAAAAAAAAATCAGAAAAACTCTGTCTAAACAAGATGGAAGAAACAGGACTCCAAAAAAAGTTGTCCTCTGACCTCTACACAACATAGTGGCACACACATACCCACACTTACACTCCCTCCTCACACATAAAATTTTAAAGAGCTTAAAAAATTTTCAATTTAACTGTCAAAATTTGATCAAACTAGAATTTGTTTCCTCCAAGTATATAAATCAAAAATACACTTATACTGAGTTTAAAATAAACATAATTTCAGTAATTTTCATGAAGGGCAATAGTTTCTTTCTAAAGTACATTTGGCCCTAAAACTCAAGAAAATAAAAAGAAAGTAATATTGATGTGCTCATAATAAACTATTTCAGTGCAACCTTTCGGGTTCATGACCTTTGTCCTTTAAAAGTTAATAAGATGGCACTTGTAGTAATATATTTTTTGATGAAGCAGTATCTAAAAGACACTCCCACCTACTACCCCCTAAAAAAATAGCATATGTATCCCTGAGTTAATAATCATAAATAAATTAAAATAAAACTATACTTTTGAAAACATATGCCAAACAAAGTTACATTTCTAGACCCGCCCACAGGGTCAGACAAAAAGAACATAGCAAAATAGACTCAAAGGTGAGTTACACTTGGCTTCAAAACTATTATATAACTATGAAAAACACCATGCTTCCAGATTCCGTTTTTCTCAGGTTAATGAAAATGCTTTCCCTAGATACAAACTGCCTGTGGGAAATTACAGAAGGAAGCTGGGCGGAGAGGAAGAAACTCAGTCAAAGCTCAAGTCTCCTGTAATCTACATGGGTAACTTAAGGAAACTAAAGCAAGGATGGCGAGACAGAGCAAGGCAACCCTCCTATAGCTTCACGCTGACAAGGCAGTCCACCGCAGCAGGAGCACATTGGGAAAAGTGTACGACATTGCTAAGGCACATTTAAAAAGGATGAAGTGCTTTCACCTGATAAGTCATGGTGAATAAGGTCAGCAAAATTGGGATCTTTACCCCACCAAAATATCCACAATTCTCTCCTTCCAGGTCTTTGATCTCGACGCCAAACACCAAGCACATCTGCCTTAAGGCATCGACTAAAACTGCTCAAAATGGGGTCTTCTTCTGTCACCGGAAACAGAATAGGGGCAGAAGTTGGGCCTTGCCATACATATCTTTTCCACTTAATTCCTGTCAAGTCGGCCTGAAGGAAAAGAAAGCATAATATCTATATTATTGTACATTCACTCAAATAAATATATATTTCTTATTAAATATATCACTTATATATTTATATGTATATAAATATATATATATTCACTATAAAGTCCTTGATTTTATTAAAACCACTATTTTTAATGCATGCTTAAGCACCTAAAGATGACCAAAATAAACAAACAAAAAACACCACAGCAAATAAGTCTAATGTTTCAAAAGACAAGAACTTAAAGAACACAAAACTGTTACATAAAATATCAAAGATGTCACTGAGTAGCAAGTCTATAATAAATGCAACCTATCCACAGCTGACCACATGAAACAATGCCGTTAAGCCTGCACAGTAAGTCTATCTTTCCTCTCTGTCCTACATTCATCTCCAATCCGTCAGTCACATTTGTTCCTTGGTGAACTGAATAAAGACCCCCATTCCAAGTTTGTAAGAAGTCATGGCTCTGATGAAAAAGACATCTGAAATTTTTTCTGAAGAAAAAAAAAAGCCTGTTAATTCTCCACAAGCACACATCTTCAGGAAAAGAACTACTTCCAAGGAGCTGTCAGATTTGTGCTAATCTATCTTCAAAAAAACCAAAGTGCCAAAAATAGATCCCGTTGGGGAAGACAGAAACGTTAAACCTGCTGTACATCTTACTCCATGTGACGAGATGCTGATTAATGGACACTGTCAAGAAAAGCAGCCTAATCTGCAAGGCAGAAGTACCTTAAAGATCCCCATTTACCGTATCGTGAAAGAGATTCAACAAATGAAATTCAGTAATTCTTTATTCTAACTTAGTGACAGAAAGCGTAAGGTGCCAAAACTGAAACTGCCGATACATGACCGGCAGTTCACGCCTGCCAACTAGTTATGCTCCACCCACTTAACTCACTTACCTATGATAGACTGAAGATTTCTCAGAGCACACGAAAAATGAAAAAATCATTCCAACTTAAAGTCATTCAGGAAGCTCGACTATCGTTTAATTCAGGACTAGATATTTGCAACAGTTGGTACTTTTGACAAAAGTCTTAACTATTGGGTGTTATTCGATTTGGGCCGACCTACATACACATACTAGAACATCCCTAATTCCAGCTTCCCCAGACTTTTCAGTTCAATAAAAGGAACAGCCAGCTCAAAACATTCTTAAAACGTAAGCAAAACAGACAAATATAGAACGCTTAGTGCGAAACCACAGTACCTCCTCCACTTGCCCCTCCACTCTCACAAAAACATAATGTTCTAATAAAAGCAAGATGGCTAGAAATTGTCAAAATGGCAAAATGTTTTCAAAGTTTAAAAAGAAAACATATGAACTAACACACACTGTTTTTACACAAAGATCTGAAGTCACCCATAAGGAAACAACCCCTGTGTTAGTTTAATTTATAAAACGATGAGGGTTTTAATACATAAGTTTTTGGGGTTTTTTTTGGGGGGGGTCCTGTTTAAGAAAAGCCCACTTACAAGGGAAAAGCGTAAAGGCAGTGAAGCAGGGGCAATCGTGGAAAGTGTGGAAAAGGGATACACTGTTCGACACAAGGGGCGGGGGGCGGGGGTGGGGGTAAGCAAGAAGCTCAGAAGAAAATATTACTATCCGGCCAGATAAGAAGCCCAAGTTAGGGACAAGACTACGATGGGGGAAAAGAGTCCAAAACAAGACAGGAGGAGGGGAAAGACGGAAAAAGAAGGACAAGACTTTTCCCAGCAGAGCCCTGGCCGGTAGGTGAGCGGACGCTGCCTCCCGGGGCGGCCGCAGAGCCTCGGAGGAGGCCGACTCCGGCGGGGCCTAGCCGGGGGACACCGGCATCTGGATGCGACCCGGACCCCCTCCCCCACGGCCCAAGGGCGCACGGCGCGGCCCCCTCCCCCACCGCCCGCGGCCCCCGCACTCACCAGGCAGAAGAGGTTACAGTGACAATCTTCCAGGCTGGCCCCGTTCGACACGAAGGAGGAACTCATCGTCCCTCACAGCAGCCGCCGCCGGCGCCACAACCCACCATCCGCCATTACCGCCGCCTCCGACCAGAGAGAGAAACACAGACACCGGGGAGGGCGGGGGGCGGTGGGGAGGAGGCCGCCGGGCCGCCCGCCCTCCCCGCCGCCCCCCGGCGCCGCCGCGGCCCCCGCCGCCCGGAGGCACCCAGCCGCCCGGGGCCGAGGCCGCAGGCGGGAGGGCCGCGCCGCGCTCGGCCGGCCGCCGGGACTGCGGAGCCCGCGGACGCGCGTCCCTCTCCGGAGAGGCGGGGAAGGGATGTCTGTCCCTTCCACCAGGAAAAAAAAAAGATTTAAAAAAAAAGGAAAAAACGAAAAACAAACAAAAAAATAACAATCAGGTACACGATAAACAGTCAGAGCCGGAGAAGAGCGGGCCGAGCCCTGAAGCCCCGGAGGGTTCTCCGCGGCCGGGGGACGCCCGCGGAGGGGCGGGAAGGGCGAGGACCGGCAGAGCACCCCGGGCCCCCGGCCCGGCAGCGGCGATGTCCTTAAGCCCAGAGTCTCCTCAGCGGCGGAGGTGGTGGCGGCGTCTGCGAGCTCAGTCCATTCTCCAGCTGTGTCCTCGTGTTGTCCCTGGGCCAAGCCTGCCTAACGTCTGCTCTCCTGCCGCCTCACCGCCTGGACGCCGTAGTCTCCCCCATTTTGTGGGCCCAGCGGGCGGTGTTTTTCCCCCTTTAATCCGAATTCACGGGTTTTCCCTTCGCTTTAATGGCGGCCACAGGGACCAGCTCGCCCTCTCTGCTCGCCCATTGGCCGCCGTGAGGTCACGTGGGCCGGGCTCCGTAGGGAGGGGGGGAGAGAGAAGGCGGTGAGGGAGGGCAGGGAAGCTTTCGGAGCCCCGGGGACCCGGCGGCCAGCTGGTGGCTACTAAGATGGCGCCATCTGCTGGATGCCCCGGTTAAGATGACCCGAGCCTTGGCCCTAGCTTTCTGCTGGCTGGGGACTGTGCAGCACAGGAAGGTTCACTTCAAAATCGAGAATTACTTGGAAATCAGTTTGAATTCTTTGGAAGAGAAAGTTGGCAAAAAAAGAAAGAAGAGAGAGAGAGAAATTCCAATGCATTCTCATTTATTCCATAAGGCCGCCGGGGCACATCGCAGAACTCTAGGGCTAAAGAATCAGAGCTGGATAGACACCAGCCTCACCCTCTCTTTTTAAGTTATAATAAAGAGGTAAAAATGAAACGATAAACTAGGAATAAAGTCCTGCTGCTCAGGATTCGAAGCTGGAGCCAGTCTTCTACCTCTTTGTGACTCAGTTTCCTCATCTGTAAAATGAGGGAAACAAACGTTATATTTATTATATGATGCATTAATACACCCTGAGCACTAACCTAGTGCCGGCAGTCGATAAGCAATGTAAGGCATACATCACTATATTGCCATCCTTACGTTCTATGGTTATTTTGAGAAGCAAGTGAACTCCGAGAGTGAAAATCATGAGAATTGATACTTTGTTTATATAGTTGTCCAGGGCCTTAAAAGTGTTCTAGCACACAGTAGATACTTGACCTTTGAAAACACAGAAATGGGGCTGGAGAGATGGCTCAGCAGTTAAGAGCACTGACTGCTCTTCCAGAGGTCCTGAGTTCAAATCCCAGCAACCACATGGTGGCTCACAACCATCCATAATGAGATCTGATGTCCTCTTCTGGTGTGTCTGAAGACAGCTACAGTGTACTTACATAATAAATAAATAAATCTTTTTAAAAAACTCAGAAATGAATAAGAACCACATATGATGTAAAATCCCTTCCCAAACAATTGTTCTGGGCTAGATTACTCTTCGGTGAAGAGTTCAAAACTTTTTCCATAAGAACTTTAAAAGGATTCTAGGAGGAGACGAGGGAGGGATGGGGAAAGATTAAGAGCTAATGATACCAGGTATGAAGGCACAAGCTTTTAATCCCAGCTCTGGAGAGGCAGAGGCAGGGGGATCTCTGAGTTTGAAGCCATTATGGTCTGCATAGCAAGCTCTACGCTAGTGGAGGCTACAGAGTAAATTCCTTGTTTCAAGAAGGAAAGAAAAAAGACAACAATTAGGAGCTATCATAACTGTCATAATTATCTCTTTAAAATAGTGGACTCTTCTAGATTACTTTTTTAGCTATAAAATGAAAAGTATTCTTCACCCACCTATTTGCCCATCTATGCTGATTAAGATCCTGAAGCCAAAAACGTGCAGAAAAAAGTTCTTCCACTTGCCAGTTGACCTTAGATCAAATCTGACCCTAAATCAAATTAGTTTATTGTAAATCAAGGATAATAAGAGTAGTTTTCTCCTAAAATGCCTGATGAAATAATGTTGATCATAAGTGCTTGTCCCAGTGCTTTCTTAATCACATGATGTTAACCATTAAAAGGCTTTTTTTAAATCATGACTAAGTGGTAGCACACATCTGCGATCTCGTACTTGGGAGGCTAAGACAGGAAGACTGAGGGTTCGAGGCCAGCCTCGGGTAGTTGCAAGACCTTTTCCTCAACTGGGTAGTTGCAAGACCTTTTCCTCAACTAGAAAAGAAAAACAATTTTTTGAGTATCTGCCTGTTCCTCAGGATTTCTGGAGAAGCAGTTCCTACAGAATAAGATAAAAGGTGGCGACCTAAATAAGGCAGGCGTCAACTGTGATGTACTAGGAGCACTAGAGGAGGGGTTTCCAAGTTGAGAGGGCATCGTCAAGTAGGCAGCATTTGAAATCAGATTTGAAGGATAGAATGAATTCTTATAAAGCTCTTTGAAGCAGTTAAATCTTATTAAGCCCAATTCAGATCCAAAGGCCACATATCAAAGTCAATTATACAACCAGGACTAATTCAATCCAGGAGCTCAAATCAACTAAGGTCAGCATCCTTTATAACTGAGTGCCAGCACCAGGAGTCAGGGATCCCAAGACCCAGTGAGGCAAAAGTTCCTTCACTCATCAATCCTTCTCTGAGAGAATCCTCAAGTATCTGTTCTGGTCCTTTCCCCAACTTGAAATGTCCTCTCCTCCTCCTTTTCTAAAGTATATCCATCCTCCTTAGTTTTCCCTCCCCCTCCCACTCCCCTCCCCTCCCACTCCCCTTCTCCCTCCCCCTCCCCTTCTCCCTCCCCCTCCCCCTCCCCTCCCCCTCCTCTTCCCTTTCCCTTTCCCTTCTCCTACCCCTCCCCCCTTCCTCCTCTTCCCCCTCTTAGACACACATATACACATACTCATAATATACCTTAGGAATTCGGTGGTAGGTAGAATCTGCTTGAAATCTACCATGTAGGAAGTAACATTTGATTGAACTTTCATGTGAATGTCAATCTTCTCCAAAAAAGAGGAGAATCTGACGACAACAACAACAACAACAACAAAAACTTCCTAAGAAGGAAAGAACTCTGAGACCAAGGGAGAGGGGGCAGAGGTGACAGCAGAAGAGACTGAGAAAGGGAATAAAGAGGAGCAGTGGAGGACTAATATCCCAGCAGAGAGAGGGATGGAAACCTAGGGAGAAGGGAGAAAATGGGGCCAGCATCACTCTCAGAGAGCATCTTGGGAACCACCTACATTGTGTTAAGATGACATTTTGTATGAGTTAAAGAGAAACAAAAATAGAAACTTTAGGAATAGTGATGTGACAATGTAGGTTTATCAATTACTTTTTATAAAAAATATTTTTAAAATGTATATATATATTATATATAAAACTACAAGAGGCTGAGGCAGGAGAATCATGATCAAGCTTGAACCTGCCTGAACTATATAGCAAGACCTTGAATGAATGAATGAATAAACCTTCCAGTTTTTCTCTATAATCTTTTACTATATGGTTCAGATTACAATATTATATTGTACAGTTTACATAACACGTGTGTGTGTGTGTGTGTGTGTGTGTGTGTGTGTGTTTGTGTGTGTGTAAGGACATGCAAGAATAAAATGGAGACGATACTAGATATGACATCTGGACAGTTAGACCAAATAACGTCAAAACTATTCCTTCTTGCCTCACAATTCTGATAAACTCATTTATAAGATGGGTATGTAAAATGGCACCAGCTGTGAGAGTTGTTGCAATGACTAAGAGAGAGAGTAAAATACCTAACAGCAACCCAGTGAGGAATTTCAAAGTGACCTTGAGAGGTAGCCTTGGGTCAATAACTACTGGCTATCTTCTCTTTGAGATGCAAATCTACTCAGTGATCTCTGCATCTAAAACCATTCTGTAACTCCTTTGAGCTTTCAGGAGCTCCATTCTATATGGAATGGTGGAGGCTCTGGCCTGTGGACTCCTTACTTGATATAGAGAAGTCCAGGAAAAGGTGGAGCTTGACCTTAGGATTAATCCTCTATCCATGATTCTGGAAAAAAAAAAAGTCACATCTAGAGTAGAGCTAGCCAATAGAAATGAAACAAAGCCAAATAAATCCTATAATTTTAATTACTGATTGTTAGACATATTAAAATCTTTGGCCAGTATATCAGAAACTATATCAGTTTATATGTAGTTCATGTAAAATATATTCATATAGCTATTCCTTTTTTTTAATTTATTTTTAACCAAACCTTCCAAAATCCATGTTTGTTTGCTTTTCCCAAAGAACATTCCAATTCAGAACAGCCACATTTTGAGGGCCCAATAGCTAAATGTGACTAATGGCCCCTGAGTCAGGTAATACAAGTTTAGAGTCAAAAGCTGAAAGCAAAGAAAGACCCAATTAAGCCCCAGAGAGAGTGATCTTCAGCCTAGAGACAGTATTGATTTTTCTTAAGGTCATGTTAATGGTTTAATGTTGTACTTAATTCAATAGAAAGAAGGACTAAGACGTTACACAGTATTACAGTCAGGGAATGTGAATATACAAAGGTGGGGAACAAAGCAAAGGAAATCAGTCAGTTGAGAAAAGAAGGAAACATTGTCTTTCCATCCATAACAAACCTAAATTACTACTTTTCTTGAAAATGTAACAACTACGCTGAGTCTCAAGTTTTTTATCAAACATTTCATTTTAGCATGAACTTTGAAATCAACCCTTCCTAATTCCGTTACTTTGAAATTAGGTTAGCAAACCTTTATTAGCAAAACTGCAATGCTGTCTCCTTCCAGGTCTTTATTCTAGCCAAATTACCTGACTGACTGGACCTCCTGTTCTTACAAACAGATAAAGAGTTTGGGCTAAATGCCCACTCCCATTAACACCTAGTATGTGACAGGCAGTACATATCAGACAGGGTTCTTATAACTTTGCACCAAGCTTCTGAGGTATTATATTATCCTACTTTTCTAGATTGAGATGTTGAGATCTAGAAATAGTTTCCCTGTGCCCACAGCAGCCCCTGAAATATGCTAAGGGGCCTAATATATCACAAGGGCTCCAGAGAAACATCTCGGAGGGACAGTTGAAACTAAATCTTGAAGGATGAGTTGGGTTGAACCAGGAAAGGTGGGGGAGGGGAAAATCCCAGAAGAAGAGGGGGAAAAAGAGAGGGGCTGGACAGTTTGATTAGAGAAGAAATCCTGGGTCTTAATCAGAAAGAGTTTGCTTTTTTTTTTTCCCAGAAAAAGATTAAATACAAGTGTGACAAGCTAAGATTTGTTTTCAGAAACAAGCTGCCAGGAGACTTGTTGGGGGCATGGTGGCAATTCAGACAGGAAGAGGAGAGGCAAGACCTGGCCTTAAGTTAAAGGAGCTTGTCTACAAACACCCTTTCTGTTTCCCATACCACCCTCACCCTCCCACCTCCCATCCCCCCACTCCCCCACCCCCGTCATTTATCCCATCAGCAGGGAACCTGGGGAAATAGAGGAAATCTCTTAGGCAAACTGCTGACCATGCTTTTCTTCCTTGAGGTGACTTTTTTTTCTGAGTGGCCAAAGCTAAAAGAGGAGATGATTACAATTCTTTGAGCCTACTTCATGCAGGAGAAGAGGAGGAGGAGGAGGAGGAGGAGGAGGAAGATGAAGGAGAAGAAGGAGAAGGAAAGAAATATCAGGCAGGACTTTGGTCTCACAGGAGAATTATTCCTGCCCAGATACAAACTAGTTTGTAATTTCATTATACTCTTTCCTCAAGAAAAAGTTTTTAAAAAGTTCAAAATGTATGACAGTCAAGAAAAATTTATTCTACAATCTCTTGGTTTCGCTACAACCTTATAGGACAGCTTATATGATAGTCGCAGAAATGAAGATACCTATTACAGCCTTTCAACCACTAGCTTTGACATTCATTCATTCGCTTACAGTGCTCTGGCATTTACTAAGTGGTGTCATGGGGCAATGTACGACAGTGAATCAGAAGCAGACCAGACTCTTAAAATACTTATTATGTCTCACACAATAAACAGCTCTACAATGGTGTTTCCAAATGCTTTAAATGGCTGAGGATCAAATGTGATGGTGCTTAGAGAAGAGGGGGGACTACCCTAGGTACTGAGGAAGAAATAGCTCAAAGAGAACTTTGTGTTTCTCTTAGGACTTCTTCACTGATGAATAAGACTTGGGCATGTCCTGCTTTTTAGGATGAAGAATTTAGATAATGTTCCTCCAGCTGGAGTTTGAAGGCAAAGTTCTGAAAAATGCTATTGGGAATTTTATTGAAAGGGGGGATTCTTGGTTGTGCTGATAATCTGCCCATTCATCCTTGCTTCTACCTTCTCCTTTGCTCTGTGCTAGACTGCTCCTTACAAACAGGGAGCACCAGGCTCCCTCACTAATTCCCTTGTGGTTTGACTTGGAATGAAGGGTCGTGTGATGGTACATGCCTGGAATCATGGCACCTGGAAGGTTGAGGCAAGAGGATCAGGAATTTAAGATCATCTTCAAGTACATGGCCAGTTTAAGGGCAGCCTGATCCACCTAAGATGGTCTCAGAGAAGAAAAGAAAAACCCCTCTATGCTGCCTGCTTGGCTGCCTTGGCTCCTGAATGTACATCCATCCATCTGTTGGTTATTGGGTTTTTTTTGTCATTGTTATTGCTGTATAGAAAGGATATGGAAACATCCCAGCGTAGAACAAACATGGTGTTATCTTGCATAGTTCCTGAGAATTAGTAACAGAGGGTGGCTGGCTTAGCCAGGTGCTTCTGGCTCATATTCTCTCATGAGGTCACCAAGATGTTGGTTAGAGCTAGAATAGGGCTAAAGATCTCACTTTCAGGCTCACTCCTACAGCCACTGGCAGCAACAGTTCCTGCCCAGATGTTTTCTGCCAAGTGGTCTTCTGAGACTCTGTATAGTATGCAGCTTATTTCTCCAACGGGGAGTAATTCAAGGTTGGGAGTGGGGGTGAGGGGGATGGGAGAGGCCCATATGGAAGCCACAGTCTTTCATAACCTAATCTCAGAAGTAACATACCATCACTTCTGCCACGAGCTGTTGGTCACACGGACCAACTGTGGTAGAGAGTAGGAGGGAACCACACAAGGGTATGAATATCAGGAGGCAGAGATAACTAGAAATGAAATGTCTTAGAAACTAGCTGCTATCTTGGAGACTAGCTACTAAGCCCACCTTCTGGTCCCAAGTGATTCATGTCTGTTTTAAATGTGAAATGCATACACTCCCTCCACCAAGTCAACAGAACTATCATCTCGTTATAGCATTAGCTTGAAGTCTAGCATCTCAACATCTAAGTTCAGACAGACCTGAGGCTCCTTGGATACAGTTCCTTAAGTACAACTACTTGAGTATAGTTCCTGAATATCTGTGAAACAGAGATAACTAAGCCACTGAGTCAAGAGTAACAATCATAGCTGTGCACATTCCTTTCCCAAAGTAGGAAAATGGCAGGTCACGGTGGTACACATCTGTGATACCAGCATTCAGGTGGAGGCAAAAGGAGGGTAGCCTCAGATACTTAGAGAGTTTGAGGCCAGTCTAGACTATATGAGACCCTGTCTTAAATAAAACTTTAAAAAAAAAAACAAACAAGATTTTTACTATCTAACATTGTCCTCAAAACTGTTGTCAAAATTCTAAGTTCACATCTGAGTATAAGGATTTTGCTACAACAGAACACCAACCAGTACAGAAAAGTCAGTCATGCTACATATTTCTTTCTAAAAAGACACTTTGAGACTTGGTAGTATTTCAAACAATAATTGTTAATTAGTTTGTATAATTTCTAAGGACTAGGAATCTAAGACCTGAATTGGCCAGGCGGTTCTAAATGAGAGTTTCTCACAAGCTTGCATCAGACATGGCCAGATTACACAATATACTCATATACTCAAATATCACTCAGTAACCCCTAATAAGTACAGTTATTAGTTATATATTAATAATTTTGTTCCTGTGTCAGGGCTATAGTTATCTCAAGGTTCAATTAGGGCTGAGACTCTTCTTACCCAAAACAAATACAAACAAGAATATGTCCATATCTGGTATATTCCTGGTGTAGGCTTTCTGAATGAATCACCCTCCTTTTCCACCTCCCTTACTCCTTCCATTCCTGGAAGTGGCATCTCCCTCAAGTCACACACCCTGGGATGTCCCATCAGTCTACTGCTACCATTCAAATGCCTCCTGTGGTTTGTTTTTTAAGGCATTTACAATTGTGAGTGTGTGTGTGGGGATGTGTGAGTGTGTGTCTGAATGTGTATGTGTGTATGTGTGTGCATGTGTGTGTTAATAAAGTCCCTGAAATAGATGTTACTTTTTCTTCTGGATCCTGACTAATCTAAGTAAGTCTTATTGAGCTGCACAGATTTCTTTACTGAAGAACTCCTGAGGACTTTTGAATATGCTAATGTGTGCTATCAATCTCCCAGAGGATTCTAGGGCATGCAGCATTCTCCAGCTCCTTTGATCACAAACCCTGTTTTTGTGTTTTGCTTTCACATACATCATAGCTAGCATGAAAAAGGATGAACAAGAAACATCACAGTCTAGTTTGGCTGAAGCAATGAATATTCGAAGGAAAATAGCAATATACATATACATACATACATACATACATACAAACAAACATACACCCATACACATATATATACATACATATGTGTAAAACAACAGTGGTAGAGGCTGAGTCACACAGGGCAATGTATTTGATGACCCTGGTCCTAAGGTCTTGGGAGTCATTGACGCTTGCCCACTGCTAGGTGAAAAGTTAGAATTACTTACCTAAATTACTTAATTATAGCAATACACTTCCTTTTTTAACTATAACCAGAGTTACTTTGCACAACTAGCAAAACAGAAAAATTATGCTCTCAACATTTTTTTTTTAATTACCTTTACCATCAGTCCAGCAGGTTGGAAGAATCGAGGCTGGAGCTTCAGGAGCTCCACAGTGTTTGCCTTATATCTTCAATATGGTAGAATTTTCTTAAAATAGGAAGATCCTCAGGGGGAAAATGAAATGTTTTAGCATGCCCCTCTAAAACAGCATTCTTTGATGGGTCAAAAGAGAAGACTTCTTATAACCAGAATTGGTAATTTAAAAAGGACCACAGACGTAAAACTCCGGGCAAGGGTGAGTTCATATTAGAAAAAGAACAAACATCTTTTTCATAAAAGCAATGTTTAAATGGTTGCATGAAAGGGCTGGGAGTGTGGCTCAGCAGCAGAGTATATACTTAGTGTCCAAGAAATCCTGAGTTCAATCGCAAGCAGGAAGGGAAAGAGGGAAATCGGGAGAGAGGGAGAAACTGGGCATGGTGGTCTATGCCTTTAATCCCAGCACTCAAAAAGCTAAGGCAGCAGGATTACTGCAAGGTTAAGGCCAGTCAGAGCTGGCTACACAGGTAGTTCTAGGTCAGCCTAGGCTACAGAGTGAGGGGGAAACAAAAAAAGGAAAGAAAAAAAAAAGAAAAAGAAAGTAAAAGAGAAAAGTAGCATGCATATTAGTTTTCTATACTCTAAAATAAGTTACCTCAAAACTTTATGACTCATGCAATGAACTTTATCTCTCATACTTTCTTTGGCTGAACAGCTCTCATGAAAGTTTCAGCTATAACGCTGGCCGTGTGAAGTCTTGATTTCTGGCTAGCAGGACCTCTTCCCATTTCCCATGGGGCTCAGTGACATGGATGTCAGGTTGATTCTGGCAGCTCATTGAAGGCCTTAGTTTCTCTTCATGTGGGTCTGGATTGAGGAAGTTTTTGCTTCCATGACTTCTAGCTTTCACAAAGAGACCGTGGCAGAATCTCCAAAGGGCTCCCTTATCTAGTGTCAGAAGTCCATCACTGTTGTACTCTAACACTCAAGTCAGGTTTGACTTAACATCCTTGCCCATGACAGGAGGGTTGTTCTAGGTTTCAGTTGACTCTGAAGTTCACAACTGCATTATGAATTACTTACTTGCTTACTTGCTTGCTTGCTTGCTTTTTCAATGTCTCTTTGCTTATAATCCTTTCAACCAAGGTTCTTGCAAAAGAATTCTACCTTGAGTAGTTAAATCAAGTATGCCATACTTCATACATCATATCATCTGGTCCTATTTTAAAGTAGTTAATGGGCCAGCAAGATGGCTCAGTCAGTGGATAAAAGCACATGTCAACGTGTGATACTAGCTTTAATTGCCTGGCTTTTATTTTGTTGTTTGGTTGGTTGGTTGGTTGGTTGGTTAGGTTTGGTTTGGTTTGGTTTGGTTTTTTGAGACAGGGTTTCTTGTGTAACATCCCTGGTTGTCCTGAAACTCTCTTTTGTTTTTTTGGTTTTTTTTTTTGTTGTTGTTGGTTTTTTAAAGATTTATTATTATTATTATTATTATTATTATTATGTACACTGTAGCTGTCTTCAGACATACAGGAAGAGAGCATCAGATCTCGTTATGAATGGTTGTGAGCCACCATGTGAAACTCTCTTTTGTAACACAGGCTGGCCTCAAACTCACAGAGATCTACCTGCCTCTACCTCCTGACTGGGACTAAAGGCATGTGTCACCGTACCTGACTAGGTTTAATTGTCAAGCTGACATAATCAAGATCATCTGGGAAGAGAATGAGGGATTGCCTGAATCCGGTTGGCCTGTGAGCATATCTGTAGGAAATTATCTTGATTATGTTAATTAAAGTGGGAAGGTCTTCCCAGTATTCATAGCACCACTCTCCGGGCAGGAGATCCTGTACTGTATAAGAGTTGAGAAAATGAGCTAAGAACTCACACAGAGACATTCCTCCTGAACATGGATACAATGAATTCAGTTGTCTAGATTGTCTAGGTTGGCTGCTCCTTGGTGATAGACAGTACAGTGGCACCAAGAACAGAAATCAACCTTTTTCTCCCCTAAGATGATTTTATCTGGCTATTAGATTATAACAATGGGTCATGAAACTAAGACAAAAATTTTTTAGCAGGAGTGAGGTTGATACTATGATAAATTTGATTGTATAGCTTTTGAGCCTTTGGAACTATTTTGTGGGCGGGATATGGAAAAGTTTGGAACTCTGGGTTTGCAAATCCATTGCATACCGGAAGCAGAGCTTAGTGGGTTATTCTAGTGGGAATTTAGAAGGCAGTAATGCTGAAAAAAAAAGGTGAACAGTACAGGTCTGGCTCATGAGGTTTCAGCAAGGAACACAGATTTGTTGGAGACTAGACTAGGACCCACTCATACAACTCTTTTTCTTTCTGAGACAAGGTCTCACTATATAGCCTTGGCTGGCCTGAAAGTCATTATTTAGGCCAGGCTGGCCTTGGACTAACAAAAATCTGCCTGCCTCTAGCCCCAAGCACTGGGATTCAAGGCATTCCTGTGACTTTTTTTTTTCTTTCTTTCTTTTTGTCAAGAATCTGGGCTGCATTCTTCGTGTGTCTTATGCAGGAATGGGGTTAAGTTTAAAGGCTGTAACCTGAAACTGTGAACTAAATTAAGCCTTTTCTTGCTCTAACATGCTATTGTCAAGATGTTTTATCACAGCAACAGGAAATGAAACAAGATACCACAGAAGACTAATGACCTGAGTTCAATCCCCAAACCGACATAGAAGGCCTTAACCTGGGGGTGAGCATCTGTGCTCCCAGCAACCCTTCATCAAGATGGAAGGCAGAGACATGAAAATCACCCAGGACTCACAGTTCAGTACTGGAGTACACAGTACAGCAGAAAAAAAAAAGAGAGAGAGAGAGAGCCTGTCTTGACCAGGTAGAAAGAAAGAACTGACTTTCATAGGCTGTCCTCTTAGACACACACACACACACACACACACACACACACCCCAAACATATACTATATTAGTTGCTTTTCTGTTGCTGTGATTAAAACAAAAAAAAAAAGCATGAGGCCCTTGGGTTAATTCCCAGTACTGAAAAAAAAATGTTTGTTTTTTCATTTTTAAACACAGTTAAACACAGTTTAAACACATTAGTATTGGCTCGTTTTCTATGTGAAGCTCAAAAAGATGATTCACGATGGGCCAACGCCTATCCTAATATGATGGAATCTCATGCAGTTACCAAAAATGACAAGAATGTGGTTTGTGTCCATGAGTGGATACGTGAACAAAGAGTGATGGAAATGAAGAGACCATGGTGGTGAGATACTCTGCAGGTAAAAGAACTTGCCTGGTGTCCATCCAACATCCTTCCCGTTGAGAGGCCCCAAGGTTTGCCCATCTGAGTACAGGGCCTATGCTGGAGGGGCAGAGGAGAGTCCTACCTGCTCAGGCTCCTCCCCTCTGATTCTGATGAATCCTCCCTTCCCCTAATTAAAGTCTCTTCCTGCCCCTTTGGGGTTGCAGGAGATAAAAAAAAAAAAAAGAACTTGCCACCAAATCTAATGACTTCAGTTTGATCCCAGGGACCCAAACAGGAGAGAATAATCTCCAGCGAGTTGTCATCTGACCCCCACATGCACTGCTGTAGTATGTGCCCAGCTCCAACTAAGTGATTTGTGTAATTTTAAAGTTATTTTCAAAAGGCTGAAAAATGGTACGTTGAGTATGACTTGCCCTGTGCACTAAGAGCCCCCACCCCGCCCAACCTCTCATAAAGTGCTTTATGAAGATGGTCTCTTATACAGGAAGAATAGCCTGAGATGGAAGGCAGATAAATTCTGGCATATACTTACTAAGCAAGCAACTAAAGATAAAACTGAACTTACTATTTCTTTTAGAAATCCATTACATGAGTGTCCCCCAACCTCACTCTACCCCATGCACCTCACCTCTTGGCACTTAGGAAACCCAAGTTAGACCTGTGGGACTGCCCAATAGGACACCCAAGGGCCATCCCATATAACCCTGAGAAATTAAAAAATCTTAAGCCACTAAGTTTTAGAGTGGTTTTCACTAAGTAGAGCTAGACAACCAAATTGCTTCTAATGTCAGCCATGTTAAAGATTCTACTTGGTTTGCAATCATATTAGACGCTATTAGATCAAGAACACCAGAATGCTTGTTACCTTAAGCTGCAAGCACCCCCTTTCCCACCACACTCTCATCCCCCTCCCTCACTACCCATCCTCACTTCCTACTCTCACCAAGTCAGTGACATAGAAAACAAAGAACACTGACCTCCAAGAAGGCAACTGGACACCCACTGAGTCAGACTTCACATTGAGCCTACTCTGCAATTGAGAACAGGCTAGGGTTCAGATGCCAAGCCTATCATGGCAGAGAGGGAGACACACACACACACACACACACACACACACACACACAGAGAGAGAGAGAGAGAGAGAGAGAGAGAGAGAGAGAGAGAGAGAGACAGAGACAGAGACAGAGACAGAGAGACAGAGAGACAGAAACAGAGACAGAAACAGAGACAGGGAGACAGACAAGAGACAGAGACAGAGAGAAACAGAAGAGAGAAGAGACAGAGGAGAGAAAGAGAGACAGAGATAGAGACAGAGCAATGAAGAGACAGAGAGACAGAAAATTTGTACAATGACCCTTGTACAAATCATCTTATTGAACCTTCACTATATCTAAAAGGTTGATTTTTTTTTCTTCCCATATTACCCAGGGGAAAAAAAAGAGATGTTGAATAACTTGTTCAAGGCCATGCAGTAATTACTTACTATTATGGGAACCTGTCACCAATAAGGAAAGATGGTTTCTGAGCGTGGCACATTATGAAGTCACAGCACCTTGGTTGTTTTTGGTTTAAATGAAAACCAAAATTGAATGAAACCTCTGGACCGTTAGAGGCACCCAAGGAAGCAAGGCTCAGGGTTGCCCTTTCTTGTGGCTAGACTATGGAACAGGTGGGAGGAAGCTCTCTCCCCACTCCAGCAGAGAAGTGGCTACACACCAGAAGTGGTTGACGAAGTCAAGTCGGTGAACAGCTTCTCAGAAGCGCATGTGAGCTCCCCCTCCCTGTCCCCATCCTTGAGAGATACAGAAGGGACCCAAGGTGGCCATGACATCCTGTGGGGTATTGCTGCTGTCTTCCAAGTGTGCCACAAAATTAAGAGTTCCTGGAGAAATATGTGTTGCACAAACATCAGACTGACAGAAAACTGTCTGTTCCACCCCCATCCTCTCTATTCAAGTTCCCAGAAGTTTGCAATTATGCTTAAAGGAAGTTTCCAGACAAGGCTTACTCAGCATTGCTTGTCAGGAGGATGAGATGATTTTGTTCTGTATTTTTCAGTTTTTCTTAAAGTTGGCTGACCATTGGCATCCTACCCCAGGCTGGTACATAAAGGCGAACTGTGAACTACAGACTGGTTTCCACTCTGTTAACGTGTGTGTGTGTGTTTCATTTGTGGCTCTTCTTCTCCCTGGATTCAAAGCCGTCTATGCCAGCTTGCTACGTGTATATCTCCCTTTATTTTGTCAACCCTACACTTCTCCCTACTGTATTTTCCTTTAGCCTTTTTGGTCCTTGACCTGTTGTCCAGAATTGTGGTTTACTAACTCTGACTTGGTATCTCATTTCTACTTTGCCAAGACACTTCATAGAAAGTCTAAGTTCTTTCTTTCTTTTTTTTTTTAAGTTGCTTTATGAGATAGCATTTCTCTTTGTAATCCTAGCTGTCCTAGACCTTACTCTGTAGACCAGGATGGCTTCCAGTTCACAGAGATCTGCCTGCCTCCACCTCCGCCTCTGCCTCCGCCTCCGCCTCTCTGCCTCCGCGCCTCTGCCTCTGCCTCTGCCTCTGCCTCTGCCTCTGCCTCTGCCTCTGCCTCCCGAGAGCTGGTACTAAAGGCAAGTGCCACCACCACCAAACTAAGTCCAAAATTGTTGAAGTGCAGAATTCCATCAGGGTGGCATACATTGTCCAAGTCACGTGTGTTGGGAAGAACAGGAAAAAGTGGCAAAGCCAGAAATGATGGCACACACCTAAAATCCCAGCATTTGAGAGGTAGTAGGAAGATTATAAATCAAAGATCAGCACAGGTTCTATAGCAAAACCCAATGAAACAAACAAACAACAACAAACAAAGCAAAACAAAACAACCCATACACAACTCTTAATCTCAATAACAGAAGGAAGGATTACTCTTTTAAAAACATTACTTATATATTTTCATGTGTATGAATGTTTTGCCTACATGTATGTCTGTGGACCATGTGCATGTCTGGTGCCCACTTGAAGTCAGAAGAAGGCATAGGATCCGCTGAGACTGCCATTAAAGACTGTTGTGAGCCACCCTATGAGTGCTGGAAACTGAACGCCTGCTCTCTGGAAGGGTAGTCCATGACTGTCACCACTAAGAGTGGAAGAATTACTTTTAAACTGGCAGACACTACTGACCACATTTCTCCCTGCCTACCTCTGTATCCCTTTCCTGCAAGTTCTAAGAAATTTATATTGTATATAATCTCTAGACTTTTAGGTGGCTCACACCTGTAATCCCAGCACTTGGGAGGAGGCAAGACAAGGAGTTCAAAGTCATCTACTTACAAAGTTCAACACCAGCCTAGGCTATTATGACACCCTATTTTATTCCCTCCGAACAAACGAAAAAATAAACAACAAAGAAAAAAGCCAGTAAATCCTAGTTCTTGGGAGGTAGAGTCAGGAAGATGAAGAATTTAGGAAGGATCGGGATTTTAGAACCAGTTTCATCTATGCAGTAAGTTTGAGGCCAACCTAGGCTACATGAGACACTGTCAAAAAAAAAAAGCTTCTTGGTTACAACTTTGGAAAACCATTTGGCAGTGTCTACTAAAACTAAACATATGCATATACTTTTTACCCAAGAATTCTACTCCAAGATTCAGACCCAACCAAAATGCACACATATGTTCATCAAAAGACATGCACAAGAATGTTCACAGCAAGAGTGAGCATAAAACTAGCTCAAAACGAGAAACAGCCCAAATGTCCAAAAGCAGTGGAGTGGATAAAGAGTAATGTATTCAGACAATGAAATATACAACAAGGGGGCGGGGAAGTATGGCAATGTACAACATGGCGGAATCTTACGAATGTAATAATAAACTAGAAAGAATACAGAGTGTACACTTTATTTGTATGAAATTCCAAAGCAGGCAAAATGAATCATTAGGAGTCAGAAAAGCAGATATTATCCCAGGAGGAGAAGCCAGGTCAGGGTGTGGAAGGGTTGCGTGCAGGTGGCATCCTCTTTCTCGATCTGGGGACTGACTTGAACAAGTGTGATCACTTTGGCAAAATTCGTCCCTCTGTAAAGTTGTGGTTGGTATGCTTGGTATACAAGAAAAAGCAAAAGACAGGAAGAAATACCTTGCTTGCTCTCTCTTAAGACTGTAGTAGAAGACATTCAAGTTTAGTGTTGGGTAAATGAATTTTCTTGTGTTCCCGTCTGTCATTTGGAGAAGCCCAGGCAACCTGTCCTGAGTCCTATGCTACAGGCATTTCCTGCCCAGCTCTGCAAGTAGAAATTACAGTATTGGGGGAGTATGGCGGACTGGTGGTGTGGTTTACACAGCTCACACAACTCAGGTCTCTGCCTCTTGGTTCCAAGGTAGAATTAAAGGAACATCACCTGGGGCCTACCTACAAGAAGGATTCCGGATGTCCTGGAAGAAACAACCAGTTATCGGGATGAGAGTTCTCAAGCAGCAGAATGTAGTCAAGGGTTGAACCTGGAATAGATGAACAAGAGGATTTACCACAGTGAATTGCCTAACCAAACTGAGCAGACAGAGCAGTGAATAGCAGTGGGATACAAACAGACACCCTCAGGACGAAGGTGATGGGAAGAAAATGAGGCCTGGAAATTAGGAGTCATGGGCTTTCTATAGATTCTATGGTATAGAACATGTTTTACTCTGTAAATTAGGAGAGAGCTGGCAAAGGGTCAGGCCATGAAAGAGGAAGAAAAGGTCATGCCTTTAATCATTGCACTCGGGAGGCAGGGCCAGGTGGACCACTGAGTTCGAGGGCAGCCTGGTCTATAGGGTGAGAGTTCCAGGATAGCTAGGGCTACACAGAGAAACCCTGTCTTGGAAAAAAAAAGTATATACTTTTTCTACTACTCAATTGTTTATTTTAATTCACTGTTTTGGTGACATCTCCACTCACATCCTAATCCCAAACTCAGCTTCTAGAATTTTGGCTCCTAGAAGTCCGTCCAGTTCCTACAATTTGGGAAGCCATCATTGTCTTAGGTGAGACATTCTACACTGTAGCCTACAGAATCCCTGCCCCAACCTTTGCAGTTCAGCCACATGCCTCCCCATTAGACCAATGGTGTAGGGATCCTGCATAGACTGAGTGACAGAGACTAGAAAGACAAGTTTGTCAGAGTTCGTGATCATGACTGTGCTCCTGGAGCCCCCCTGCCCAATCTCTGACTCTCCCTGCTCCATCCTCTTTCAGCTGTTATAGCATTTGGCAAAAACACATGAGCTGGCCTATGGCTCTCATATGGGGGACGGCTAGTGTTCTCCACACTGGGGATTCCTCCAGCTATGGCCCTTTCTCTTCCTGCGTTGCTACCTAGTCCTCAGACTCCTTGCTTGTCTGTCTGGATTGACTCTATGTCTTAGCAACCTTCCAGTGAGGATAATAGATGTCCTAGCCTGGCCGCTCTAGGAGGCTACCCTACTTAACGATCCAATTTTATCCTACCAAAAGAGAATAGTCAAAATTCTCTTCATGTCTACACTCTATGCTGTTTGCCTGGGGTTTGGACATTGCTTCTCCATGTTATGAGCTGAGATCTGAACCAAGAAGAGCAATGAAGTGTAGTGGAAGCCTGGAAACTGATAGTGAGGTTAAGTTCCTGGCTCTAGTCCAGTGAGTTTGAAGCCAGCCTGTCGACAGAGTGAGTTCCAGGACAGTCAGGGCTACACAGAGAAACCCTGTCTTGACAAAAAGAATTCTGGCTTTAACTATCACTGCTAGGAGTACTGGTAGCTGACTTACTCTTCTGGGGCCTTAGTTTCTTGCTCTATAAAACTGAGATGAAGACATGGAGAGTTGTTGGAAAGATTAAATACTATGTGAGTTATGACACGTGGCTTTTATGGGCTACTTAATCAAAGCCGAGTGCTAGGGTTAAACACCACTGTGAGCCTGGTCATTATACCTACCCTTCTAGTTACTGGCTAGTGTTAGCTGATCTGAAAAAGTAAACAGATTTGCTCAGACATTTGAAAATGAATCTCTCTCTATGAGTGTCAGCCAAGAGAAGCATAAATAAACTCTGCAAAGAACACATTCTGAGGTGCAGAAGAATGCAATTCAAGAATATAAATTAGACGGCACAATCACATCATACGGCAAATACTAAGAAATTGAAAGAACCAAGAAAAAGCCATATGCGTGAGGGCCAGGGAGACGACTTGGTAAATAAAGGCACTTACTGTGAGCCAGATGACCTGAGTTTGATCCCTGGGATCCACACAGTGGAAGGAGGGAACCTGCTCCTGCCAAGTTTTCCTCTGACCCATCACAGGTGCCACGGTATGTACACAGCTCCCCCACCATACATGTGCACACACAACATGAAGGAAAATATAATAGGAATTTGAAGTCATTCTCTTATTGTTGATACCAATAAATAGATTTGCTTACAGTAGGATATGTTGGGTTTCCCAATACACAAGAGAGGTAGTTATGTTGAATGTAGCAGCGGGCTGAGGGTCTGAGAGAAAAAGGTCACACCAAGAAATGCAAGGGGCTTTGAGAAGCAGTGAAATAGAGGTCCTTTCATCAACAGAAATCAAGGGCAAATAAATACAGAGGGCAGAGCTGAACTGGATGACCAAAGTACACACAAATAACCTGCAGGGAGGAGGGCTGTTGATCAAACAGTGGATGGTGGAGAGAGTCACAGGAAGAACTATAGAAGGAAGGAGGGCCAGAGAAGAGCAGGCAGATCAATAGACAGACCTGGCAGACAAGGGGGGCTCTCCAAACAGAAGCAGCAGCCTCTCTGGGCTTCAAAGGGTGCTGCGGACCTCCCCTCCTGTGATGAGTGCATCCTTAGTGAGCCACAGTCATGCTGGTGATAGAAACTGGATGAGTATGAGAGACAGTGAAACTTCCTCCCTAGCTTCTTGGATCCAGATCTGAGTGCCATTAATTTTAAACAGGGAGCTATGGAGGTGGGAAGTAGGGGGAAAGAAGCAGAGGTGGGAAGATCTCTGTGAATTTAAGGTCTGCCTGGTCTACATAGTGAGTTCCAGGACAACCAGGGCCCACTGCCACTGCCAACCCCCCCCCACGTGTGTGTGTGTGTGTGTGTGTGTGTGTGTGTGTGTGTGTGTGTGTATTTGATGGCTGAGTCAACTGAGTTGATAAAATATTTGCCACACACAGCCATAAAGACCTGACTTAAGAAACAGCATGAAAAGCCTGCAGCTCTTGCTGGAGAAGCAGAGACAGGTAGATCTCTTGAGGCTCATGGTAGCTGGCAAGCTTGTCTGCTTGTCAAGCCCGAGAACCCAGTAAGAAACTGTCTCCAAAAGTAAAGTGGATGGCTCCTGAGAAATGGCACCCAGGGTTGACTGTTAGCCTCTATAGACACATGCATCATGAGCATACCTGTATAAAGACAGAAGGGGGGAGAGAGAGAGAGAGAGAGAGAGAGAGAGAGATTAGATCATGATAATTAGGAATTAGAAAGAGATTAGAGATAGAACAGCCTCAGACCCACAGCCTTCCTAGTTAACAAAATGAATGGCAGGGAGAGTAATCTGTGGTCTTTTTCTGGAGGAAAAAATGGGGAGGGCTAGCAGTGGCTATATAACAATGGGGAGGGCTAGCAGTGGCTATATAACAATGGGGAGGGCTAGCAGTGGCTATATAGCATAGCAGGGAAATGGAAGGAGTATTCTGTCCCAGGATCATATTTTCTTTGGAGCATTAATGACAGGGATATGTTTAAAGAGCCTAGCTGGGCGTGACTGCATACTTGGAAGACTGAGGTAGCAGGATTGATTGAGCCCAGGAGTTCAAGACCAACTCTTGAGAAACATAGCAAGATCCTATAAAAAAAATAAGTAAAGCCAGCCTGGTCTACAGAGTGAGTTCCAGGACAGTCAGGGCTATGCAGAGAAACCCTGTCTCGAAAAAAAAAAAAAAAAAGTAAAAATGTAAAAAGTCGAAGGACAAGCCGGGCGGTGGTGGCGCACGCCTTTAATCCCAGCACTTGGGAGGCAGAGGCAGGAGGATTTCTGAGTTCGAGGCCAGCCTGGTCTACAAAGTGAGTTCCAGGACAGCCAAGGCTACACAGAGAAACCCTGTCTCGAAAAAAAAAAAAAAAAAGTAAAAATGTAAAAAGTCGAAGGACGTTCTGCCTAAAGTCCCTAAGGGAACCCCATGTCCAGCCATTTTCATAAATGTGGGCTAAAGTGCACACCAAAATTGCACGGCCATGTGCACGGGGGAAACTGCTTGGGGTTAAGAACCCGACAGATCTAGCTGAGATTCCAAACGATTGGCTAGGATCAGCTATGTAACTTTGCACAGAGTATTTAGCTGCTCAGAATCTCACTTTCCTTGGCTATAAAATGAAGATAATATCTATTGGAAAGGATTCCTGTAAAAGTTAATATAAATCTCACTGAACAAGCACATTGAAGCTAATCACAGTTCTCTTCTCTTTCTACTGCTTCCTTTCCTCTTTTCTTCTCCTTGTTTGTTTGTTTGTTTTGATGGTCTCACTACGGATCACAGGCTAGCCTACCCTCAAATTCTGGATCCTCCTCTCTCCTTGCCAAACAAGTGATGAGATTGCCTGCCTAAGCCGACATAACCAGTTCTGCTGCTCTCCAATGGAAAGGACTATATTTTATTTATTGTGAGGTTTCTTCTTTCTAGCAATTTGTGCTTTTGAGATGCATCTTGAATGCTGTCATGATCCTAGATGTTCTTATCAGACCACAGAAGGATTGGTAATTATAGTGTGCCAGGCAGAATAATTGCTTCCCTGAAAGATGTGTGTCTTAATCCAAGGTAATCTGTGAATATATTATGTTACAAAGGGGATTTTACAGATGTAATTAAGGTTAAGGGACTGGACATTGCAAGATTATTCTGGAATCCCCACAGAGAACCTTTGCCAGCTGACATCGGTTGGAGGGAGGCGGGACCATGAATGAGGGTCAGATATGTAACACAACCAAGATGCAGCATGCTGGCTTTGGAGGTGAAGGAGGGAGCCAGAAGCCTGTAGAAGCTGAGAAAAAGTGAGAAGTCTTTCCTAAAGCTTCCAGAAAAGCAAGCAGCTCTGATGATACCTTGGTTTGAACCCAGTCAGGTCTACATCCAACTCCTACCCCACTCGTACAAGATAATGAATTTGTGCCATTTAGGCAAGTCAACATATGGTAACTTGTTATTGCAGCAATAGTAAATAAAGAGATTTAGATACCAAAAAGGACTCAAGACTGTAGGGTAACTTACAGCTTGGAAGGTCATAATTAAGTTAATAATGCACAGAAATCTGGAAGTGAATATTGGTAATGATGAAGATGATCAATCTTCATAATATCCCCTAAAATTATTCTAAAGTAATATTTAATTTTTTCTTACTAATGCTTAATTTGAAAATGTAGGTACAATAGAGCAAATTTGTTTGCTCTTGCTTCAGCAGATTAAGAATTTTATTGAAACAGAGATAAATATAGTATGTTACAGTCAGGAGTGGTGTCGTATGTCTTTAATGCCAACATTTGGGAGGTAGAAACAGGATCTCTATGAGTCTGAGGCAAGCCTGTTCTACATAGCAAGTTCCAGGCTAGCCAGGGTGCATAGTTAGATCCTATCTCAAAAAAATAATTTTTTCTTTGTTCTTTTTGTTTTGTTTTGTTTCTAAGATAGGGTCTCACTATGTAGCTCTGGAGCTCTGACTGTCCTGGAACTCACTCTGCAGACCGGTAAACCATGCTGACTTCTAACTCATAGAGATCTGCCTGCCTCTGCCTCCCGAGTGCTGGGATTAAAGGCATGCACTACTATGCCCATCTTAAAAATAATTAAAATACAGTTTATTGATGTAGGGGTCCTAGATTGAGTCTAAGGTGGTAACCCCACATTGAATAAAAACATGTCTAAGTTTCTGCACAGCTTGACTGCCAGTTGACTCGGAGAAAGAGATGATGACTTTGTGGACTAAATGATAATTGATCCTCCAAAGCTGAGATTACTGAGAAGTGCCAATTCACTCAGGTTAACCTCCAGGAGTTTTATAGTAAGAGTCCATGCTCACCTGACCCTAGGGAAGGACAAGTTATTAGAGTCAGGAAGAACTGGGTAGGAAGGAAGCTCTAGACTCAAGGAATGAGTTCCTAGGTGACTCAGCCCTGCCTTGTGCCTGCCATGCTCTCTGCTCTCTACTGCCTAGCTCCTGTGTCATCTACACTGTGGGTTTTTTACACACTGTAGGCTCTGTTTATTCATAACTTGGCTTACTCATAACCTGACTCAGTCAGACCTTCGATTCATTACATTCCTCTCCTGATATTTCCAACTTCTCTCTACCCCACAGGTTGCCAGCTTTATTCAGGAATTTATTCTTATCATTGAGCACCTACTGTGTGCACCCACGTGTCTTCTTCTCTAGTCAGAGAAAGAAAGACATCTGCCGAATAATTATGAAGTTGTCTCAGGCACGTTCTGATTTACTAAGTGTACTTGTTCAAGTGAGGTTCACGGATAAGTTGTTCAATGCTTTCTGCACTAGCTGCCCTCAGGAACACGAGTAACAGGTTGTCCCATTTAACACCACATGACCCACCCCAGCTCCTGATGTCAAGACAGCTGATTAAACTAAGGATTGGCACTTGACCAAGGACAATTAATACATTGGCTGGCCAGCAACCAGCAGTTTAAGTCTAATAAACTTCCCTTACAAGAAAGGGATTATAATGGTGCATGGCATACATTCTATAAAATTGACACCTTTACCATGGTGGGGCAGGGTAAACCTTATACTCCAGAGAAGCCTTCCTTCCACCGTAGAAGAGAAAGCTAGAGGCTACTTGTTTGATTCAGGAGCTCTGAGTACAGTACAGGGCAGGAAGTGAACAGGGCTGGCTTTGAGCAGATCGCAGGGCCTTGTGGCTCACTCAAGTGATAGCCAGAGTAAAGATTAGGGAACCTGTGCCAAGTTCCTTGTGCAGAAGTATCAGCGTCAGTAGCCCTGGGTAGGGTAAATGATCATCTCCAAGAGGATTATTTCTCAGGGATTCTGTGGAACAGTCCTTGGTCTGGGTTCAAGTGCATAGATTTCAACATAGCACTGGCTCCTTATGCCAGACTTTGGGTCATCTTGTTTATTTAGGCAGTACTCAGTGAAGTATTTTAGAGAAGCCATTCAAAAGTATCACTGCATAGTACTAGCCTAGAACCTTGAGTCACTCCCCTGGACCCCCACTCCCATCCCCATTGGAAGCCTAAGATATAGTTTACTATGTCCATGAAGGTCAGTCTGAAGGGCAGCCTCTCACACTAGAAATCGTTAAACCAATGACAAATTGGCAGCATGACTCAGTTCCTTACATGTTCTCTGCAGTATTACTACCAGTGAGGCAAGAGGACGTAAGGCTATGGGATCTTGAATTAGTAATAGCATTCTCTTTGAGCCAGACTGACTAAAGGGTTGGTGGTTCTTGGGAGTTTGTGCTTTCTGGTTTTTGGAACAGGATGTTGGCACATTTGTTCTGTTGTCTGAAGAGAGGCTTCATTTGGAAATAAAAACACACAGAGAACTGAATTTCCCCTGGGACCATCTGGTCGTGTGACTTGGAAAGGAATATTCGGTGTTGGTTCAGGGTTACTTGAGGTTATGGAAGCTTGCATAGACCCTAGGCATAGGGCTGGATCACAGAAGTCCAGGAGTTGTACATCTGCACAGCAGGAGAACACCAGACAACAAGTTGGATGTAGTAGTGTTTCTGGTGGAAGTCCTGGGGTTAGAGAGGCACAAAGTCTTTCAAGATTAGGAGATCTCTAGCTTCTAGAAATTACCAGTATCGGGGGCTGTGGGGATGGCTCAGTCAGTAAAGGGATTACCTGGCAAGCAGGAGGACCCAAGATCAAACCCCACAACCCACATAAAAATATCAGTGTGGTAGCATGTGTTTAAAATTCTAGTACTGGGCAAGTGGAGGCAGGAGGATATCTGGAATACAATGCCCAGCTACCCTATCTCCATAAGTGGGAAAGACCCTGTCTCAAAGGGGGGTGGCATTCCTAAAGATCTCAATTTCTCTCTCTCTCTCTCTCTCTCACACACACACACACACACACACACACACACACGAAACTACTGTCTTGCCCCATCTCTGTTGTGTACCCTTTAGAGGCTCAGCTTCCTCATCACACTAGAATAAATACCAAGGCCCTGAGGGGACAACTAATCTTGTCTAGTTCAATGCATAGTGAAGCAGGAACAGGACTCGTGGCATGATGTAGGAATGATCCTACCCAGCGCTGGGAAAGCAGTGATGAGCACCACGTTCACATGCACGCTAAGAATCCATGTAGTCCAGCATCTCCATTTGTAGTGCTAGGATTGATAAAACTGTCCTAGAGCCTCTGTAACAACTGGCAAATGGTATCATCTCATCAAGTTGGCAAGCCAGAAGTCCCAGAGACACTTGATCCCAGCCCATAATCAGTTCATCACCAAGTCTTGTTAATATCCTGGCCACTTCTTTACAATCTTCTTCGGCTGAGCCAGCAACATTTACTGCCTGTACTTCTGGGACACTTTCCTTTCCTTTCCTTTCCTTTCCTTTCCTTTCCTTTCCTTTCCTTTCCTTTCCTTTCTTCCCTTCCCTTTCCTTCCCTTCCTTTCCTTTTCTTCCTTCCTTCCTTCTTTCCCCCTCTTCCTCTTCTCCCTTTCCCTCTCTCCCTCCCTCCTTCCCTCCCTCCTTTCCTCCCTCCCTCCCTCCCTCCCTTCTTTTCTTACAGTCTTTGTTTCTGATTGAATGTTACTTTATTGTCCAGGGTGGCCTTGAATACCTGAACTTAGGATCTTTCTGCCTTTGCCTCCAGAGTAAATGGAAACTATATAGGCCATACTACCATGCCTGGCTTGGCTCTGTCTCTGCCTCTCTTTCTCACTGTTTCTGTTATCTATCTCTTTTCTTTCTTTGTGAGGCTTCAGATCCAACCTAGAGCTCACCCATGCAAGCACTCTAGAACTAAAACACACTCCCGCCCCTTCAGATAGGAAGCCCAACTTCCTCTACCTCCACACTTCTCTTCTTACAGTGACTGGAGAGTTTTTTCCATCATCTTATTTTTCCACCTAATAAATTTTTATTCTTTAGAACAGTTTTATGGGTCTATAGACAATTGAGCATATATCACGAAGCGTTCCCTTAGACACACCCCTCCCAACTTAACTCAGTTTCCCTACTGTTGACATCCCGTGATAGTTCGTACACTTTTGTTCTGATTTTGGTCTGGCGATTTGTAGTCTATGTAGTTTTGGCTGTGCTGAACCACAGAGATTCTCTTGCCTCTGCCTCTGGAGTGCTGGGAATAAACTCTGTATCTCCACACCTGTTTTGTTGAAATTCATTCACACACAGCAAATATGGTCTAAAACTTGTAGCCAAGGATGGCCAGCTCCTACCTTCCAAGGAGTAGGTAGGATGATAAGTATGTGCCACCATGCCCAGCTTGATGTATTATTATTTCATCATCATCATCATCATCATCATCGTCATCAACTAAAGTCCATGTTGACATCAAGGTTCACTCTTGCACATCCTCCTGGGTTCTGACAGATGTATAAGTCATGATCTGCCATTCCAGTGACTATAGAATAGTTTGGTTGCCTGGAAAAAACCCCTGTTTCATCTAGTCATCTTTTGACAGCTGTCCTTTCAAAATTCGAATCTTCCCCTGCCGCCCCTCTCCCGGCCCCGCCCGTTCCACACCCTAGCTTTCTGTCTCTAACCATACAGGTTTTGCTGTTATTCTTCACTTCCTCCAGCCATGCTCCACTCTGCCTTTGGATTTT
Organism: Tokudaia tokunoshimensis; assembly: GCA_036184795.1. Classification (NCBI taxonomy): domain Eukaryota; kingdom Metazoa; phylum Chordata; class Mammalia; order Rodentia; family Muridae; genus Tokudaia; species Tokudaia tokunoshimensis. The sequence continues at coordinate 35,406,774 of BTHU01000010.1, read as the reverse complement.
GCTCACCATCTTTCTTCTTCCTGAAATGCTTTCTACCTACCAGTTCCACACTCAGGTCTTATCACAGTTTATAATTATGTTTACGTGTGTGAATATTAGATCTGCCTCCTTCCAAGGCTGTGAGCTGCTTGTTAAGAAAGCTCTGCCCTTGCATTGCCAGTCCCTGGCACCCAGTAGATGTGTAATAACTACTTATTGAATAATAGTAATAACTCAATTGATTAAGGCACAGAGTAGCCACAAGGGAAGAATAGTAAACATATGTCATGATCACTAAGGGACGAAAGGACAAGGAAAGTTGAGAGGAAGCAAGTGAAAAGGTTTATCCAGGGCAGGGGAGATGGCTCCATGGGAAAAGATGCTTGCTGTCGAGGCTGACAGCCTGAGTTCAATCTCTTGAGTACCACATGGTGGGAGGCACGAACACACACACCTGCAAGTTGTCCTCTGACCTCCATACTCGTGTCATGGTATGTGCACACGCACACACACACACACACACACACACACACACACACACACACAGAGCAAACAGATAAGTAACTAAATATTATCCAGTATGCTGAAGACAGAACTTGCGTTATATCGAGGCCTCCAACCATGAGATTGTATGGGAGCTGGATGATCACAGTGGTAATTTAAGATTTCCAGGGTTGAACTATTACAGTAATGACAAAGGACAAGTTGTGGCCATGGAATCCACTGAAGTAGTAGACCTTAAATGAAGATGCTGGGTTGGAAAGGTCAAGGAATTAAGTAGCTGGGCCATTGAGTGGAAAGTCCACAGAGTTGGCATAAGCCCCCCCTCACTCTAGCCCAGGATGAAGAAATGAGCCAAATATTCAGTGGGCATAAAAGCAGAGTCATGTTGGGAGGTGACAGAGATGATATAAAAGAGGGCGAGGGGAAGGATGCTATTGGTCCTCAGTGGGGCAGAGATTTTTCATATCAGAGCAGAGAATTGCTCAGAAGGTCCTGGAGAACTGGAAGACTATTGGAAGTGCCACCTGTATATGGGCCATGGGAGAATAAATAGCTTTTACTTAAAATGACGACAGGGGAAGTAGTAACCTCAGGGGAAGGCCAGGTTTCAGTTCAGGCTAGAAGGTGAAGGAGATTAGCTGGGTTTCTGGTTGCACTTAACAGAAACCAATTGTAGCCACCTGTGGTCAGAGGGGAACAGAGGATTGTGGCAGGGGGAGGGATATTTTACACATATTGAACAGCGTGCCACAAGTCCACCATTGTGTGTGCGAAGGGTGCTACGCTGTGAGCTGCACAAAGACTCCAGAAAGAGCGGCAGCTGTAGATAGTTCAGTGAAGTCGAGGAAGTATGAGAATCTGTTCAATGGACAGGTGTTCCAAAAGACAGGAATAGAATGTCTGGTGGGGGGTGGGGCAAGGCGGAAGTGCACAGCAGCGTGGGGACTGGAGTGGTTTGTGGGTTCAAAATGGTGGAATCAGGACGGCAGTATCTAGAACAGTAGCTGTGGGGGGCCCTGTGTGTGTCCTGTGTCAAGTGTGTTGTGTGCAGAAGCCCCTGTAGACACCTGCACTTGCAGTGTAGACACCTGCCTGTTCACCTTCACCTGTAGGACCTGGAATTCTGAATTCCTTCACTTCCTTACTGTCCCACCAAACCTGCTGGTACCTTCATAAACACTGCCCCCTGGACTATTTATTAAGTTAACATGCCATTCCAGGAAGACTTCATTTTCTAGTTCATGTCGTATTGTAAATCTGACAGCAGACATGTTCTAATCCACAGACTCCTTCAGACCTGGGAAGGACATTTCCTGTTCTTATTTACAGCCCTCCATTCCTAATGCTGAGTGAATTGCTGGAGGGGGTGGGGTGAGGAACGTAGTCAGGTGAACATGTTAATGAAGAAATGAATGGTCTTTGCTCTCTCCCACCCCCACCCCTAGAAATGTTAGGCTCTGCAAAGGGGCCCCTGTGGTGAGCCTTTCCCACTCTTGCCCACCCTTTTCCATGATTACCAATTTCCTGGCCTTAATTCCACATTCACCAGACAGAGACCATCTGCCAGGCGAGACGAACCCAGCTCGAGAGTCACCCTGTCTTCATTCTCCCTAAACCTGCCTCCCTGGCATCCTCTGAGAATCTGGGCCCCACACGAAATGAGTGGTTTTTTCATCTGTACAGAGTGACATCGTCACGACACGGCCTGAGGAGCAGGCTTCTGCTCACCCTGAAGGATTGATTCTTTACCTTCCCTTGGTTTCTACAGCATTAGCAGAGCAGATGCACCAGATGGGAGTTTACACGGCTGCGACACCAATTTTAGGCATATGACTCCTTCTGGACTAGAAGGTCAGATGGGACAAAAGCAACGACAGGCTTGGGGACTTCAGGTATCAGCACGACACTTTCTTTCTGAGGACAGATGTGTACCCAGTGTATCCTTGTAGTTTTTCTTAATTCTGGAGTGTCTGGATGAGAAAGTTTAAGATGGAATACACTTATCTCTGATCAGTGGATGCCTACAGACAGGCCGGGAGGTGAGGGCCAGCCCTGGCTGATGGACTCTAGAGGCTTGCGGGTATTAAATCAAAATTTTCAGCAGAGCGAGGGGTGACAGAGGGTTTCTGGGCTCAGAGCCAACATCTTAGACCAGAAGGTTATAAGCTGGCTGAGTACGAAAGCCAGTGAATCTACTGTATTTACTGGAGAAAGCCTCAAAATGGGCAATTCTTAGCTTCTTAGTTTATGTATTTATTTGTTTGTTTGTTTGTTTAGAATCAGGAACAAGTATTCCTATAGAAACAGTATTCTAAATGGTAGCTCTACCCCAACACCAACCCACAAAAGGTTACGTTTCCCTGATGCACCTAAAATACAGTACGAATAACACTGAGGACCCTGACCACCATTTGTAGCAGCGTTTCTGTGGGAAAGTGCATTTAGTGTTTTAATGCCCGTAGCACACATTCCTCAGCCCTGCAAGTCTTCTGGACTCTTGACCTTATTCCCAGAGTGCTGATTCTTATCAGAGTGGCTCCTTATGTGGGAGAGAGCAGGATGATAGTTTTCTGTTGCTACAGGATGCCAGCTAGGGTTTCAAGCAATCCTCTTCACTGAGCTTTACCCCAATCCCTACCATGCACCCTGGCCTGTGACCTCAGTTTAGCCTTCATCCCCCAAGCACAATGAGGGACCTCACAGTCAATATGCTCTGCACACTCAGTCACAATTTGACACATAAAGGACTTCATTTGTAGGTCTCTGGGACGTCAGAGGGGGGACTGTGAGTTCTCATATCATGAAAGAGACGGTATGAAAGATCAGTGTAATCTCAGAGGCCCTGTGATGGGACACGGGCCTTGGAGAACCTTTGCCTAGGAGACAGGGTGAGCGAATTCTTTGGTCTATGATATGGCTCAGTGGGTAAAGGTGCTTGTCCCAGGCCTGACTGATCTGAGTTCAAGCCCTGACACCTACAGGGTAGAAGAAACGAATCAGCTTTTGCAAATTAAACTCTGTCTTCTGTATGTATGTCATGGATCATACATATACTTGAAATAAATACATGGAGGGAGAGAGAGAGACAGAGACAGACAGAGAGATAAACAGAGACAGAGACAGAGCTAGACAGAGACAGAGACAGACAGAGAGACAGAGACAGACAGAGAGACAGAGACAGAGACAGAAAAAGAATTATTCCTAATGTTGGTGGGGATGAGATTTAAAACATTTCCTAGGTAGGACACAAGGGACTTCAGCAAGAAATACCCCTGCACAGGACACAGATACTCAAATATTCTTGGAGAACGAAAGTTCCAAGATCCCTGTGGCATTTGAAAGGGCCTAAAAACAGAACTATCAATTTTCCATAGACCAAACATCTTCCCTGTTAGCTGTGAACACTGTTATTATCGTAACATCTAGAGTCCCAGACTCAGTGGGGAACAATGACATATGTGCGTCCTAGGAATGGAGAGAAATAGTAACGACTCAATGCTGGATTCCGGCGGAGCCACAGAAGCCATTGCAGGAGAGCATGAGTCACCGAGATGCTAGGAACTAAAGTAATTTAGGACAGAGGGGACTTAAAGCCCTGCCACTATACAGGCTTACTTTGGGTGGGAACACTCTGACTGGGACAATCCCTTCCCCCTATTGTGTAGACATGATGAGACTTAAGCCCAATTTGTCTTGTTCTCTCCGGAGTTCTTAATCTTGGACCATGTGACCAGATCCTTGAAAACCTTATCGTCTGTGGTCCCTGTGCTCTGCTCCTGAACTCTCACGGGCTTCCTGCCCTCAGGCCTGTAGAGCTGTCCTGCTTCCTGCTCCCCAAGCAGATTCTTCAGCTTTCCCATGAATTGCACTGACTTTGTGTCACTTTCCTAACATATCTTTTCTTTCTTTGTGCGTATGTAGTATAAGTGTATATGTGCACGTTTGTGTGTGTCCGCATGGGTGTGGGTATGTACGTGTAGATGCCAGAGGTCAACATTGCCTATCTTCCCCAGTTGCTCCCACCTTATTTTTTGAGACTATTTGTCAATGATTCTGAGGCTCAAAAATTCAGCTCAGTTGGCTGAAAAGCAAGCCCCCAGGATCTTTCTGTCTTTCTTCCCCTGTGCTAGGATACCAGGATGCCACCAGAGCACACATTTTTACAAGTCCTGGGCATCTAAACTCAGGACATCATGCTTATGCAGCAAACAATTCATCAACTGAGTCATCTCCCCAAGCTCTTCATGGGTTTTCTCCTTAAATTACTCATAGACTGTAGAATATGGCTGAGGAACCAATCCAGATAGTGCTGGCAAAGGCTTGATAAATCAAGGCAAATCTGTTGCTTTATAACTTCTTAAAGCACCTCGAGTTATAAATCTACAAAAGGCTTGGCAATGGCATACCATCCCCACATAGAAAAATAAAAAATGCATATCATTAAAATGAGATAAGTTCAGCTTTTGCCTGAAAAGGCAAAGATGGGTGGGTGGAAGAACAGGTACTATAAACAGTACCCTGAAGACAAGTTACCAAGTTCGAATCCTGCCTTGTGCAGATTATGCTGGTGACATAATAGATGTGATAATTTTATTTGATGGTAACCAGTGGTTTTTGCCTCATTTATTGAGGGAAATAAATATATTCAGTTCCATTAATGGAAAGAATTTTAGGGACATGGGGAAATTGCAGTGCCATTCTTTGGTAATCACTAAAGAGAGCTGAATTAGGATTCAATGGTCATTTAAAAATAACTGAGACAAATGTAGCTGGAAGTGTGTCTACTTAATTATACCAAACAGCGGGCCAAATTCACTGAGGTATGTTTCAGTTCATCCAGTCAGCATTAGCTATTTGCTCCATGATTAGCAGACCACTGGGCTGGTCTGGGAAGGCAGGCCTCTTCATCCATGCATGATCCAAAGAGGAGCAAACCACCTTTCCCAGGGATCACCTGGCTCTCAGCCTCCGGGTCAGCCAGTTCTTACACACAGAAGCCGATGTTTTGCTTCCTGGTAGGGCTCGGGTCTGAGGGTTCCAGATGAAATCCTGACAGACTCAGGGACCTCAGGCAACTGGTCTAACTGGTCTCTCTCCCATTTGACACGTGACAACTCAAGCATGGTTAGAGACTGGATGCACTCAATGTGAATGTTTCCCCTAGATTCCTGCTTCCTCTAGAGGCCCATGACCCAACCGTGTCCTAGAAAAGGAACTCCCCCCGCCCCCCCACTAGCATATTTCCACCATCATTATAGACAGTATCTCTCCTCACCCTACTTCCAATCAAGTCCTATCTCATTTATAATCTTTGCCCCCAAGATTTCTGACTGGCCATAAGGCTTCTATTAATGGAAGGGGCTTCTATATCCAGATGAGAAAGAGCTTCCTGCTCCCCAGGTGAGTTCATACAACAGGTCTGGTGCCAGGTAACAGTCTTCTCACATCCTGCTTTCAGAGTGATAGACAGACACCTTTTGAAAAAAATGTTTCTTAAACCACACTTGGTGGTACATATCTTTAATCCCAGCACCCGGGAGGCAGAGACAAGTGTCTCTCCATGGGTTCGAGGCCAGCCTGGTCTACAAGGTGAGTGCCAGGACAGCCAAGACATAATGAGAAATGGTCTCAAAAAGGTTTTATTAGCACATATTAATTATATTTATATATGTATGTATATATACATATATACATACATATATAATAGTGAGTGGGTTTAATTCAGGTCCTTTCTTGGTAACTCAGCGTGTTTAACTAAGGTTGCTTTCATGAGTGTGGGTGAGGGGTTATTTACAGGAACATGTCTGTCTCTTCCCCAGCAGCTAGCAAAATCATAAGGAAGGAGTGGTATCTCAGATACCTTTTGTGGTAGTTTTTATCCATCTCTTTACCTCCTTCATGCTGCTTCCAGTACCATTTGTTAAAATAAAATAAAATAAAATAAGGAACTCTGCCTCAGTAGGATGACCGCTTCTATGAGTTTCCCATCCATGATAACTATCTGTTCCAATTGATCTCTGATCTTTTGCAAAATAGAAATATAAAGGAAGCCGGGTGGTGGTGGCGCACACCTTTAATCCCAGCACTTGGGAGGCAGAGGCAGGCGGATTTCTGAGTTCAAGGCCAGCCTGGTCTACAGAGCGAGTTCCAGGACAGCCAGGGCTATACAGAGAAACCCTGTCTCGAAAAACCAAAAAAAAAAAAAAAAAAAAAAAAAAAAAAAGAAATATAAAGGAACCTATAGCTCCGCCCAGATCTGGAAGGAAAGTGAATGGAATGTTCTTTATGTGTCTCTAAGCTCCAGTCTCTGTGCAGCTTTTGTCCTTTTGCCAACACAGTTCCTCGGCCATTCAATGAACAGCATCTTGTATGGCTTTGGGGAGGTCAGGCTTTATCCCTCAGTGTCTGAGGGTACATCACCAGTCTGACATGAGCCTGACAATTAGTTGACCACTGGTCATAGCAGCACTCCAGGCTAAGTCCAAGAACTGTGTCAGAGATCCCTGCAGTTATCTACACTGGGGCCTTGTACTTTGTACTCAGTCAGATTCGCTCACAGCACTGAGTTATTCCTGGGATTCTTGCAGGCTTCTACTTTCACTTAACCAAAACTAAACAGAAGTAGAGGAGGACGGGGAGGGGGAAGGGAAGAGGAGAAGGGGGAGGAAGAGGAAGAAGAGAAGGAGAGGAAGAAAGTCTCTCTCAAAAATGGAGCAGGTTGAACTATTCTAGCACTTGAAGACTTGTTTCTGAACTGTGGCTTACTTACATTTGAACAGCCATACACCCTGGAAACCTATGCCTTTAACAGTACTGTGTGGCCATGTTGATGCAGGATAAAAGAGTCATGGCTGTAGCTACAAGCATTTGCCGTGGAGGAAGCTAGCCTGGTTGATGTCAACTGCCTGAAAGTAGGAACCAGTCCTTACACAGCCACCTCAGAAGTACAGGAGCAAAGTCGTCCAGTGTCCCACTGTTACAATGGTGATGACTAAAAGCAACGCAGGCAGGAAAAGGCTTATTTCATTCTACAGCTTGTAAGTGCGTCATCCAGGAAAGTCAGGGTAGGAGCTCAAGGCAGAAACCCGGAGGCAAGAACTGAAGCAGAGGCCGTGGAGGGATGCTCCTTACTGGCTTGTCTCCCATGGCTTGCTCAGTCGTCAGCTTTCTTATACCACCCAGGACCACCAGCCGTGGGATGGCACTGTTCTCAGTGAGCCGGGCCCTCCCACATCAATCATGAATGAAGAAAACGTCCTACAGTCTCTCCTATAAGCAATCAGATGAAGGCATTTTTTTCAATCAAGGTTCCTCTTCCCAGAAACTCTAGCTTGTGTCAAGCTGATAAAAACTAAACTAGTACATCCGGTGCACAGCATCTTGTAGGGACATACTCGGACCAAGGGAATCTGGAGCCACTGAGGTGTTCATCTTTACTGTATTGTGTAACTTAGGGCATGAAATGGCCAAGTGGTTTCCCCATCCCAAAGTACCAGGGAGTCCAGAAACATCTCTGGAAGAACCTTTCTGTGGTCACTGCTAAAAAAAGCAATCCAATATTTGATGTTTGTAGTGCCTAGAAAAATACTCAGCATGGAATCAGAGTCACTAGGAAGGAGATGGGGAGACCCCAAGTCACCAGCAAGTCTCCTCACCCGGCATTGGTGGCTATACTTTGCCTTTCTATGAAAGTATACTGATTGTCAACTCATATCACAACTCCAAAGGAAACTGCTGGGCTAAAGCTTTAAATATAAGAATGTAAACTTGCAAGCCAGGTGTAGTGGTGTGTGTCTTTAATCCCAGCACTTCAGAGGCAGGGTCAGACAGATCTCTATGAGTTCAAGGCCAGCTTGGTCTACATAGTGAGTTCTAAGACAACCAGGGTTATTTAGAGAGACTCTATCAAAAATAAAAAATAAATTTGGAACACTAGAGACTAGGAATTTGGCTCAATTGGTAGAGTGCTTGCACAAAGCTGGGGTTTGGATCCCCAACATCACATAAAAACAAGACATGTGGGTACCTGTTGCAATTACATCCCAGCACTAAGGAAGCAAAGGAAGAAAGAGCTGAAGTTCAAGGTCACCCTCAGCTACCCTTGAAATTCCAGGTTAACCTGGGCTACATGGGATCATGTCTCAAAAATAAGTAGAAATGGCACACACCTTTAATCCAAGCACTTGGGAGTGGGAGACAGACTGATCTCTGAACTCAGGGACACTTTGGCCTACATAGCAAGCTCCAGACCAGTCAATATTACATAGTAAGACTCTGACTTTTTGTTTTGTTTTGAAAATAGGGTCTGGCTGTCCTGGAACTTGCTATGTAGACCAGACTGGCCTTGAACTCACAGAGATCTATCTACCTCTGCTAGGTCCATCTCCCAAGTGCTAGGATTAAAGGCACACAATCATTAAAGGCACTGCCCTTCAGGACCCTATCTATAGAGAGGGGAGGGGAGGAGGGGGCAACTTAATAATACTGTAAAAGCTATATCTTTACTATAGCAAGATATATTAAAAATAAATACTAATGTTATTTTCAAGACAGCTTCCCAGGGGGCTGGAGAGGTGGCACAGCAGGTGAGAGAGCTTGCTGTTCTTCCAGAGGGGTAGAGCCTGGTTCTTATGTGGTTCATAACTTGTCTGTAACTCCAACTCTAGGGACTCTGCAGGCACCCATACTTGCATATACATACATATAACTAAAATTAATAGTAACAATAAATCTGTTTTTGTTTAATAGCTTCTGAAAAGGCCAGGGAGGTGGGCTTAACCAGTCAAGGTGCTTGCTGAACATGACTGATAATCTGCATTCACATCCTCAGAAGCCACGTAAAAGCCAAATGTAGCTACACAGCTGCAGTCCCCGAACTCTAATAGTGAGATAGGAGACAGAGATAAGAATTCCCCCAGAAGCTTGGGGGAACTAGCCTGGAGTATTCAATGCAGTGTCAACCAACAAGACAGACCCTACCTCAAACAAAGTGGAAGGTGGTGACCAACACCCAAGGCTACCCTCTGACTTTCACATGCAGACATATGTATACATATCATATATTCACAAACACAAAAATAAGTAGATAAAGTTTTAAAAAAGAATGCCTTTTAAGGATATAAATAAAAATATGAATAAATTTTTGTGCATAAAAGGATGTGCCATAATGTAGTTATTACTGAAAACAAATTTAGTTTTCAACTACAGAATACATAGTAATTTGTGATAAATCCACATAAAATTCAGGGTTCCATATGCAGTCATGAAAAATAATTTTATTATAGAGACATTTATGAGATGATAGTAGATATAAAAGAATATCAAACTGAACATACTCGTAAACTATGTTTTAAAAAATAATATTCAAAGGTCAATTAAGATGGATGGGAATACAAATGATGTTCTTACTTTTTTACATTTATTTATTTATTTGCTTTGCTTGTTTGTAAGCATGTGGGCACATGTGTGCCACAGCCCAAGAGTGAAGGTCAGATAAAACTTTCAGGAGTCACTTTCTCTTTTATCATCTGGGTCCTGGGGATAGAACTCAGTTCACTTGCCTTTACTCCATTGACCCACTGAGTCACCTCACCAGGCCTCTTTCAGATTTTTTGAGATAGGATCTGGCTATGTAGTGCAGGCTGGCCTTGAACTTGTGATGCCTCAGCTTTCCAAGTGCTGGGATTACAGGGATGTGCCACCATGAAATATTTTATTTTTTATTATTGTCATTTGTCTATACTTTCCTTGTTTCCACAGCCTAAATTGTTTCTTGACTATTTTCTAGTCTTCTGGTTAGTAGAATTTTCTCCCTTTTCTACAAATTCAAATCACAGTGAGCTGTTCCTGGCAGTACGCAAACAGGTACAGATAAGAGCTGACCAATAATACTGCACACATGAGATAATTATACATTAACTAACCTTGGGGTTTTATAGATGTCATTATAACTTTGTGCTTTAATATCTATTATCTCGGTGTATGGTTGTATTAATCAATAGAGTTTACTTTAAGACTGAAATAATAATTTTACAGCCCAGTCTGAATGGTGGCAGGGCACTCCCAGGGGGCAGCCTGCAGGACAGATGCTCCACAGAGCGGCTGCCTTCAGCTCCATTTGCCACGGGTCATATCTTTCTCTTGCTCTCTTGACCTTATCCGACTTCTGTATAGGTTCTTCAACTCCAATCTGGTTCTTCATCTTCCCTAGCATTCTCTTGTCCTGACTACTTAATGGCCTGCTTTCTTCCAGACGTGGTAATTTGAAACCTTAGAGCAGACAGAGCCCATCCAGGGATTTCCTGAGGCTCTGAGCTTGCCTAAGGTCCTGCCCCAGTTCCCCAGGGTTGCTCCAGGTCCCTAGAGCTTAACAACACCCCCAGTAAGCAGGGCATACGTCTAGGTCAGTTCTTTTCCCTTTCAGTTCACAGACCAGTCTCCTAGAGTTGTTGAAGCAGGGCATACGTCTAGGTCAGTTCTTTTCCCTTTCAGTTCACAGACCAGTCTCCTAGAGTTGTTGAAATGGTGCCTGGGCTGGGCACCTAGCCCAGAGATCTGGCTCCCTCCGGTGGCCATGGGTAGGTGTGCCTTGACTCTTCGAAAGCTTTGACTTTAGATCCCTCCTGTCCCTCTTGTGACAGTGTAAAGAGATCCGCTATCAGGGCTGGACAACCCCCTTCTGCCAGGTTCCTAACCATTCTATTGCCTGTCATTTGCTGATGGAGAAATTCAAAGAAGAGCCTGGTGTCCTTCCTTCTTACACAAATGTATTTTATATCAAGACAGGCACGTTTATTTATTTGTGTGTGTTTGTTTATTATTTATTTGTGTATGTTTGTGTGTGTGTGTGTGTGTGTGTGTGTGTATCAGAGGACAACTTGCAGGAATTAAAAAACTTTCAATTAATTCATAGCCACACATTGGGCCAGGTGTCAGTTAAGCAGGGTTTTAGTAGCACATAACTATAACCCCAGCATTCAGGTGGCAGAGGCTGGAAGATTATGAGTTCGAGGCCACTCTGGGTTACAGAGTGAGTTTGAAGTCAACTTGTATGACAATGGAAAACCCTGTCTTTAAACAGAAGAGAAAGAGGAGGGGGAAGAGGAAGAGGAGGAGGAGAAGGAGGAGGAGGAGGAGGAGCGAGCTAAAGTCCTAAAAGGACTTGTGTCCTTGTTCCCAGTTATTCCTCAGACCCAGAAGCCTCCTCTCCTCCAGGCTGGGTTTTGGCATCAGACTCCAACTCTTGCAATACCCGCCCCTTTTACATCTTATTGATGTGGTTTTCTTTGACTAGCAATGGAGGGGCCCCACTGAAATGGCAACCAAACAGGGAGCTTTTGAAGAGTGGACACATTAATAACTAGAGCAGCATGAGACAGAATGTTGATGAGATATCTGATCCAAACTGTTGGTTACGAGAAACAGTCAAATTACTAAAGACATGTTACTCCTAGGCCAGTCAAAAGGAAGACTCATGAAAATTATGTATACCTAAAACCTGGGCCAGCTGAGCCAGGCAGCCTGCAGCCGAGCACTAGAGACCAGCCTTTCTCTCTTGGGTCCTCCTGAGCTCTCGCTCAGCCAGCCTCCCCGCCCCCCCCAAACTAGTTCTTGCACCTGACTACAAAAAAAAAACTGACCCCTCTAGCCTCTGCATCTCTATGGTCTTCTGGTTTTAGCCCACAACCTACTTGAAGCTTCCCTCTGTGTCTCACTGCAGGTTCCCCAGAGGGAAGGCTTGACTTCTGCTTATCTCTTAAAACCAAAGCACCCAGGACAAAGGTTGCTGGATATGGTTTATAGCCACACATCAGGCAGGTATCCAGGTAACTGTGATCACGGTCATGTGACTCATTGTCCACTTAGTCGGGTGGATAGGTAGAATTTTCACCGGCTAGGGATATGGGCATGGCCAGTCATAATTGGCATCTCTTATGAAGCCTAGTTAAATGTAATTTGATCTCTTGCCAATAAGAAAAAAAAATAGGCCTGTTGTAAACATAGGCAACCCACTCCCCAAAGGCTCTCTCTAATTATCTCAGGTTGGCAAGAGAATTCACCTCTGGTCCTTGGAGGTCCGCAGCCGTACTCTCTCTCATCCTGTACATTCTGCAAGTTCCCAGACCCACCTGCACCGGCCTTAAATGTTCTGCAGGAAGGAGCCGACTGCACTCACTTGGGAGTCTATTAATTCTCCTCTCCCCTTAACCACACTAAAGACTTTGCTTAGTAAAGCATTTTGAAGATTTAGAAAGTGACTGTTCAGTCTGCTCAGGATTTATATCCCAAACAGATGTGCCGAGAAGTCATAGGAACCAAACTGCTGCTCTGTGAGTAGAATAACGTATTAACTTGATTTTCAGTGGTTTCGATTACACAGCTGTACAAATTGCACCAGAGTCTTCATAGCTAAAGATGCTTGCATCTAAAACACATCGGCCCTTCAGGATGGAGGTTTTAGCAGGGTGGCTACACTGGGCAACAAGCATAAAGCCCTGTCAAATACTTCTCTTACCAGAAAGAAAGTCTTCCAGGTAGTTGAGAGATAGTTGTATTCGGCTCACCTGAAGGAACCTCTGTCCTTCATCATAATAAAGGAACTGAGCCGGGCAGTGGTGACGCATGCCTTTAATCCCAGCTCTTGGGGGGCAGAGGCAGGCAGATCTCTGAGTTTGAGGCCAGCCTGGTATACAGAGTGAGTTCCAGGACAGCCAGAGCTACACAAAGAATCCGCATTTACAAAACAAAACAAAACAAACCCCAAAACTAAACTGCCTATCATTCCATAATGAAAATGAGACACCGGTAAAAAAAAAAAATAGCATCATTGTCTTCCCCCTTCAGTCTCTCGGCTTCCCATTTTCTTCAATCAGAATCACTGGTTAGGATTCAAATGCAAAATGTCCTCAGCTGGCTCACATATTCAAACACTTAAGTCAAGATGGTAGCTCTGCCTAGGGAGGTTGTGATGGCTTTTGGATGAGGAGCCTAACTGGGCTTAGAAGTTATAGGAGATGTAGGGTTTAAGGGCTATAGAGCAGCAAAGCATCCAGTGGGAGCGCTCAACTTCCTGATCCACTGAGGTTTAAGCAATCAGCGCCACACTCCCGCCATCACAGACACTGTGTCTCTATGAGAGGCGACCTACTGAGGTGTGAGCCAGAAGAATCCTTCTTCCCTTTAGATCCCTTTGTTGATTATTCTATCCTAGGGACAATGAACACAGCTAATAGAAACTTCCATTTTTATGGAAGCTTCTGGAAGAGCCAGTGACGGTAAATAAAGAGCTTGGCAAACTGCTAAACCTAACAGTTATCATACCGCACCCTCAAGGCAGTAATACTGGTTAGGATGAGCTAGAGCAATAGAACTAACAGAGTGGATATGTATTACAAAGATGATTTATTAGATCAGTTTACACAGTATGGTCTGAGGAGTCCAGCAATGGCTGTCTTCACATTGGAGAAGCAAAGAGCATGGTAGCCGCTTACCCCACAAAGCCAGGTTCCTCAGCAGTCACAATCATCACTGAAGGCCTGCAGAGTACCTGGAAAGCCACTGGTCGCCAGCACATGTTGGAAGGCTGAAGAAGTGGTGTTCCAATGGGAATGAAGATGACAGCCATGACAGTAGAAATGGTGAATGCATGTGTGAACAAGGAAACAGGCAGGCCGGCCAGAGAAGCACCGCTTTGTCCTCAGACCTCCTTATAGCTAGGTCTCTATTGAGAGAGGTTCTCTCTCTACCCTAGTTAATTCCTCCAGGAAACACCCTCAAACACATCCGGAGGCCTTTCTCCTGGATCAACCCCAGATCCACTCAAGTTGATAAGGAAGATTGCCCACCACAGATAGGATCTCTCTTTGTATAAGAGGCTGAGCTCAAACTTCTGCCTCTCCCATCTCAGCCTCTCAAGTAGCTGGACCTGCAGGTGTGTGCCATGCACCTGGCATTAAATTTCATTTCTTACTGCACTGTTTGTCAAGGTATTTTCTTTCCCCCTCTCCAGTATAGTTCCCCTTTTTAGCTTAAAAAACAATGTGTGGGTGCATGGTCATAATCATGTCCCCATTTTTAGCACAACAAATAGTAAAAAAAAAAGATTCATTTGACACGTGTGAGTGATGTCTTTAACTCAGCACAGAGGTCTCAGACTTTCTGTCTTGTAGCAGGACATAGTGGTCCAGGCCTTTAATCCCAGCACTCCGGAGGCAGAGGCAGGCAGATCTCTGTGAGTTTGAGGCCAACCTGGTCTACAGGGCCCAGTTCCAAGAAAGCCAGAGCTACACAGTAAAACTTTATCTTGGAAAAAACAAAACAGTAAAAAGCAAACAAAAAGTTTTTAAAAAATGGAATTAATAAATAAATATAAAAGGCAGAGCTGTGGTACAGAGTCTGGTCTAGAATGGGGAAGCTAAGGATGGGGTGTGCTACAAAGACAGGAGAGATGCAGTCACGGAGCCTGGATCTGGAGGAGGCACTAGAGAGATCCCAAATCACTACTTCGAGCTTCACATAAAATCTGTGGAAGGAAACAGACTTTAGTGTGGGTACCAAGGATTTCCAAAAGCTAAGTATGAGCTCACTGTCTTAGGTTACTATTGCTGCTGAAACCCATGACCTATGCAAGTTGAAGAAGAAAGGGTTTATTTGGCTTACACTCCACATTGCTATTCATCATCAAAGAAAGTCAGGACAGGAACTCACTCAATGTGGGACTCCGGAGGCAGGAGCTGATGCAGAAGGCCATGGAGGGGTGCTTCTTACTGGCTTGCTCAGCCTACTTTCTTATAGAACCCAGGACCAGCAGCCCAGGGGCAGCCCCATCCACAATGGGCTGAACCTTCCTACCTCAGTGGGAAGTAAACTGCAAAAATGGCCCACAGGCTTGCTTATAGCCAGATCTTATAGAGACATTTTCTCAATTGAGGCTCCATCCTTTTGATGACCCTAGATTGTGTCTAACTGACACAAACTAACTGGAACACTCTCTATAAAATAAATTGTCACCAGGGCAGGAGAGATGGCTCATTGATTTAGAACACTTATTGCTCTTGCAGGGGACTTGGGTTTGATTCCCAGAAACCACATGGCAGCTCACAATCTTCTGTAAGTCTAGTTCCAGGGGACCCCTACAGCCATTCCTGGTCTCGGTGGATACCAGACATGCACATAGTACACAGACATACAGCAGGCAAAATACTCATGCAATGAATTATAAATAACCAAATCTCTTTAAAAAGCATCACTACATATGCCTTCATGGGTTACAGATATGAGTCTACAGATAGTCTCAAAGTTGAATAATTGGAATTGTCATACACAAATTTTTTAAGTTTATTATTATTATTATTATATTTTGAAACATGGTTTCTCTGCATAGCCCTAGATGTCCTAGAACTCACTCTGTAGACCAGGCTAGTCTATAACTCATAAATCCACTTACCTCTGCATCCTGAGTGCTGGGATTAAAGGTGTAGGTCCCCATACCAGCGACAAGCACAGATTGTTAAATAATCTTTAATGGAGCATGTTTAAAAATCGAATATGGAAGTCTGGTGAGATGGTTCAGTGGGTTCACTGTGCCTGACAACCTGAGTTCAATCCCTGGAATCTACGTGGTAGAAAGAGAGTTGGTTCCCACAAGTTGTCTCCTGACCTCCATATGAGCATGGTTACACTAGTGTACCCACCTGTCCACCCCCTACACACACATACACACACACACACATGCACACATGCACACATGCATGCGAACACGCACACACAAGCACACGCATGCACACATGTGCTGACGTGCATGTGCACAGGCACATAAACATGCACACACATAAACACATACACAAATAAATAAATATAATTAAATTTATTAAATAAAATATAAAAAGGAGGAAAACTCCAATATGTAATAAAATAGAGTAAGGAGACAAGGACCCTTAAAATGACCACAGTGACTCATGAAAGAACCACATAGAACATGTAGGCATAGCAGGTATAGATAAATGTAGAAGGAAATGTCAATAGTATAAAATTAGTAATTCTGAGTGGGTTTAAAAGAACAAACATTTTAAATAGCCCATAGAAGGAACATGGGGCATCTTCTAAAAGGTAGCAGTAAGTAATAAGATGAATCTTTTTCTCTTACAAAGGAGGTACAGAGACTGAGGAGATGGTTCAGGTGGAAAGTCTGTGCATAAGAACCTGAGTTCAAATACCCAGAGCTACATAATAAGTAAACTGAGGCAGCAATGGGACCTGTAACCCCAGCACCATGGGGGGTGGAGACAGGATCACTGGGCCTTGCTGACTGCCAGTCTAGCTCCAAGTTTAGTAAAAAACTCTGTCACACCTGGAGGTGGCAACACACACCTTTAACCCCAGCACTGGAGGCAGAGGCAGCAAGATCTCTTTGTTCAAGGCCAGCCTGGTCTACAAAGTTCCAGAACAGCCAGGGCTACACATAGAAACCCTGTTTCAAAAAGCCAAAAACACCAAAACAACCCAAAACCAAAAGCACTCTGTCACAAGGAAATAAGGAGGAATCAATAGAACAAGACAACAGAGTCCTCCTCTGGCCTCTACTGCATGCGTAAGTGCAGACGTCCTCCACATTAAGTGCATACAACACATACATGCACATGCATGCTTGAGCCTGCACATATAGGCTCAAAGACACATGTACATACAAATGCACATACATATGTACACAGACACATGCACACACAGACACATGCACATACAGGTTTACACACACATGCACACAGACACATGCACACACTGACACATGCACACACAGGCTTATACACACATGCACACACTGGCTCACACACATGCACTCAGACACATGCACACACAGGCTCACAGATACATGCACATAGACACACAAGCTCACACACACATGCACACACAGGTTCACACACACACAGGCTCACACACACATTGCACACTATCTCTCTCTTTTAAAAAAGGATCCAAGAGAGCATATTAAATCTTGCTTGCAACAATCCTATGTACCAATTACTATTATTTCTTCTTCATAGTAAGGAAAGTGACTGAAAGGGACCTAGTTGGAAAAAAGAAGGTAGCAGAAAATATTTTTATAAACAGAATTTCACAAACTAAACTAAGTAATACATTGCCTAGAAATGCATGCATACACAATTACAATTTTTTGTTATTGTTGTTTGGAGACAGTTTTATTCTGTAGCCCAGGCTAAACTGGAACTCACTAGGTAGCCCAGGCTAGACTTGCTAGGATTATAAGCACTACACCTGGCTTAAACTGTTTTTGAAAAAGCAAGAGCTAGGTTTTCTCAATGTGTATTTAAAAAAAAATCATTGGTTAATCCTTGTGATTCCTGGTAAAGGACTATAATCCAGCTCTAGGAACTATCTGCCGATCTTTTAAGCCATGTATTCGATTCTAAATCAAATCACTTACACAGCAGTGAACATTATTGACAGGTCAAGGTGCGTTGCTGCTAGTACTGCCATTTTCTGACTATGGTCAGGACTTGGTCCTTGTCCACAAGGATGGCAGGAAGAAGAAGGAGACAGAGAAGGCAAAAGACTAAAAAGCTTCCTTGGCTGAGGGTGAACCTGCAGAGCGGAAGGGACTCACTGGGAAGACTCGGCCAGGAATCCCAAGATGGTTCCCAAGAAGCCCCAGGTCCTGGCAGAAGGTATATGAGAACCTGCAAGGCTTGCAAGCAAAGAGGACATGGCCACCCTGGCTCGCTCACAGTGTGCTCCTGGGAGAGCTTTCCTGAGAGCACTCCATTGTGCTGGAACCCGAAAGATGTGTTGTCTGTGTATTCACCCACTATCCCTTTTAAGTTTCTCCTGAGAACTCATCTTCCTTGGGTTCCTTGACTGAAGTTTTTTCCCTCTGATAGTTGGGACCAATCCATCTAGAGATCCTAATAATTTTCTCAAGAACAGACGCTATCCAGAGGCCCATGTGATGTAGGGATTTTCCAAGTCATAAAAAGAAACTTGAGGGGTTTCCCAAGGTTGTATTTTTAAAATTTTTTATTTATTATTATTATTACCTGTGTATTTGCGTGGGCCTGTGCATGCCACAGCATGCCTGTGGAGGTCAGAGGACAACTTCACGGAGTCAGTTCTCTCTTTCCACCTTTATGTGGATTCCAGGGATCAAACTCAGGTCATGGGTCTTGCAATAAGCACCTTTACTGGTTGAACAATCCATCTCTCCCCTTTGCCTCAACAGTGTTTCTAATCTATAAGGCACTTTGTAAAGTTGGTGCCCTGATTCCATAGGTAGAAGACCACAGTAGACTACTATGCTCCCCAGCTTACGGGTCTCAGAGCTCGCTTGCTCAGGGATCAGTAGAGTGGATCTCTCCAATCCCCGATTTCCTGCCTCTTCATTGGCTTCTGAGATTGAAGGTCTTCCACATGCAGTTGGCCTGACCTGGCAAAGCCTCCAGTGGATTCTAAGGGGAAATGTGCTGAGCTCCTGTAGCTGAAGGGGCTGTTTCTTATTGGGAGTTCCTACATCAGAGCTCCGACTCCCGCCAAAGGCTGGATTTCAGGCTTTCCCTAATGCACAACAGTTCATCCCTCCTCTAGCAGTGGCCTAGGCTGCTTGACTTCTGGAAGAGAGGGGCAGGTGCGTGCAGCTTTGAGTTAAAAACTGGGGGTGGGGAGTGGGGAATTCATGGGTGAGACACTGCATCTCACCAGGGAGAAGCACCTAAGGGAGGCAAGCAGAAGGTCATGTGAGCTGCTCCTGGCCCCAAACCAATAGCAGATTTTGAGTCTTCGCTGAATTCATGAAAACATTCAGTTCTGACTGCTGGGCTTCTGCTCTTCTTGGGAAAGAAGTGTCTGTGTTCTGCCAAGGAGAACTGTAGAGGGGAGAGGGGAGGACAGTAGACAGAGCTGCCCTGAGATATAGAAGGAAGCCTTTGTATAAGAAGCTCCCACTGACCTTGGAGGCCACTTACCAAGGGGTATTTAAAGAGATGAAAGTAAGTTTCCATAAATACCCTTTGGTTCATCTCTTTGTTTTGTAATAGAACACTCTGGCAAAAAGAAACTCTAACCGATTCTTTCTTCCACACATCCCTTCTCTGTGTAGAGTCAGGACGTGCTGAGCAGGCTGGGACAGGATTTCACACTGCCAGCCATGGCAGGGGCTTAATGTTGCTGTGGCCTGGGGCTACTGAAGGGTTTTTGCAGCAGTGGCCACCCATGGGGGTCCTGGCCAACAAAGTGTGAGTCCCAAAGCTCTACCAGAGGAGCCAGGCTCCTTGACAGTTTTCTAACCTTTGGCTGCATGGGTCGAGTTCTGCCAGAAGGCCAAACACCAGGACGTGGGGGTAGCTTATCACTATTCAGTGGTCCTGCTATGAATGCAAAAGCCTGAACATGATCAGCAGGGATAGGAGCAGTAAGAGGTGTGGTGGGAAGTTTATCCATATACTGGGGTGTCCCAGAGATAGTTGGCAGAGGTCATCCATCATTGATTTTAAATGCTATGGCAAATATCCAAGCAGGAAGCCACCATGTCCAAGTGCAATCCCTGAAAATACCTTCTCTTTTCCTGCTCTAGTCTCTGGCTTTGAGGACAGGAGAGCTCTTCTCTCTGGGCTTCTGCTGTCCCATTCTCCCCCTGCCATGACTCAGGAGGACCGTGTCTGAGTTGAGGCTGGCTTTGTAAATGGGACACTGATGTAAGCATCCCCAGTGGAACAGATGGTCATACAGGCTGATGACAATATCCTTGGCTGATCCAGGGATGGGTGGTACTCAGAGATGCTATTCTGCTCTCCCCTCTGGCCAGCACTGGTGCTCCTGATGCTAGGCTGGAATATGCAGGATGTAGAGGCCAAGGGTCTCTTGCTTGCTATTCTTTCAAAAGTTCTCGCAAGAAAATCCCTAACACTATCCAAGCTGCTTGCGTCTGCTGACTAGTGAGCCTCAGCAACATGTGAGGCAGGAGGATTGATGCCAGTTTCCTGGTGGATTTCAGAAGGCCTTTTACAAGACGGTGGTGGAAGTCATCCCTGGCCTGTTTTTTGTTTGTTTGGTTTGGTTAAAAAAACAAAGAGCCAGAGAGTTGGCTCAAAGGTTAAGAGTACTGGTTGTTCTTGCTGGGGTCCTGGTTTGATCCTGAGTACCCCATGATGTTTCACAAACATCTGTAATTCTAGTCCCAGGAGATCTGATGCCCTCTTCTGAACTCTTTGAGTATAGGGCATGCACAGTGTGTGTGTGTGTGTGTGTGTGTGTGTGTGTGTGTGCAGGCTAAATACTCATACACATAAAATAATAAGATAAATAAATCCATAAGATGTTTCAATGAAAATTATTCTAAATTATTTAAAGTTAAAATATAATTATATCATTTCCCCCTTCCTTCTCTTCCCTCCAACTCTTCCCACATATCTCTCCTTGATACCTAGAAGTATCATGGGCTCTTTTTCATTAATTGTTATGTTATATATGCCTACATCTATAAATACAACCTTCTCAGTGTCAAAAGGTTTACATCCCAGATTTCTTCTGCTCCAAGTATTCACATAGTTCTAAGAGATATGCTGTTCACATCATCATCATCATCATCATCATCATTAGTTTTTGTATCCCTGGCTCTCTTGGAACTCACTATGAGACCAGATTGGCCTCAAACTCACAAAGATTCACTTGTTTTTTTCCTTCCTGTGTGCTGGAATTAAAGGTATGCACCACTATGCCTGGCTTTTTCACATGATTTAGGTAACTTCAACTGTGCATTACAGACAGTGAGAAAAAAAAACCAACACTGTATAAAATGTATTTTGTATTCCTAATTTATTTTTTTTAATTATAATTGCATGCTTGTGTTTGTATAAATAGTGGAGGGCGTGCCATAACATGCATGTGGAGGTCAGACAGAAACCTGGAGTTGGTTCCCTCCTTTCACCATTATGAGAGATTGAGCTCAGGGTGCCAGGTTAGCACAGTGAACACCTTTACCTGAAAGCCTTCATTTTGTGTCTGATGGTATGTGTATAAGTTGGTAACCAATGGGGGGAAATTGCTGTCACGAATATTGTTTGCGGGGGGCACTAGAATTTTAAAATAAGTTTATTTTTTCAAATATTTTGAGCAAACTAGCAAAATTTTAAAGTAAATAAATGCACATGAGCTTCTATTATAGTAAGAGTTATAAACTAAGCTCTATATAGATTTATTTGTACTGAAGTAAATTTATACCAGTAAGATTCTAGTTGCCTTTGTATGGGTATAGTTGTGGATGTATGGGTGCGGGTATGCATGTCTGTGCACGATCATGTGGAGGCTGGAGTTCAACATCAGGTCTCCTCCTCTATTACTCTCCACCTTATTTTTTGAGACAGGGTCTCTCACTAAACCTGGAACTCACTGGCTGGCCAGTGCACCCCTGGGATCCCGCTGCCTGGGATTCCCCAGAGCTGAATTTACAGGTGAACACCATCACACCGGGCTTTTACAAAGGTGCTGGGGATTTGAACTCAGACCCTGAAGCTTGCTCAGCAAGCACATTACCAACTGAGCCATCTCCTCACCCCCGACTTATTTTTAAAAAGTCTGTTTTATGCAAATTTATCAGCATATATTTAAACAGGTTTCAGAATATTTTGGAAATGTCCAAACCAAAATCATTAACAATTAGAAAGAAAAATAAACATCATTAGATATTTCTGAAGAGGGCAAATTTTTGACCTGACATTGCCTTAGTTTTCAATCATTATAATAAAGTCAAAATTAATGGATCGATTTTAAATGCTTTTTCCTACTCTTTACATTTCTTTTACATTTTTTAAAAGAATGTAGTTACTAGTAAATGTCCTTCAGTTGAATGAGTTAACTGGAAGTGTTGGGGTCCAGGAGTCACCCCACAAACCACACAGATACCGATCTCAAACAGGGATGGTTTATTGGATGCACACCCAAATACTGATGGATCAGGGCCACAGCTCAGATCTATCTGAGGCTATGACAGTGAGTGAACATTTCTCAGTGCCAGGAAAAAGGCACAAAAACAACAGTGAGCTTATATGCAGGTGCAGGAAGTGCTGCCTGGTGGTCAGCTCCGTCCATTTTAGATATAACAGTCATATTGACTTTTAATTTGATGGGTCCTATGTAAACAGCTTTGTGGAATTTCTGAAGATTAACAAACCTCAGAATATACAGGTCATAAAAGGATGTGCGATCAGCATGACTTTGCTCTGAGTCAAGTCATTTTTTTTTGTGTCCCTGACTGGCAGGCATATTACAGCAAAAATATGAAATAGCTGGCAGATATGGAACAAAATGACTACAGCTATGTTCTGGGGTAGGGCAGACCTCAACAGAAAGCAGCACTGGGTTCATTTGTGTAAGCGTGTGTCATAATAGAAGCCTTTAATTTATCTAGACAAAGTCCTTGTACTTTATTCCCCCTCAAAATTCTACCCTCTCAGCATCTCATCTAATAAGGTCTGTGTTTAAGTGTGCTCGTGTATGAGAGTATGTGTGTATGTGTGTGTGTGTGTGTGCATGAATGCATGTGTGTGCATGCAAGTGTGTGTGTATAGCCATGAAATTGAACATTAATTTTTTTCAAAGGAGTAAGATACATCAGGAATATATTAGGTATTATTGATTATAAGTTGTGTATAGTTTCTCATTTTATCGACTAATATAATTTGAAATTATTATTTCCTAGAAAAATAAAAAGGATTTTTCCATAGATGATTAAGACACACTCTTAATAATGTTTCTCTATTGACTATATACTTCCTAATATGGCCAGCCTCCTATATCAAGGCTTTGAAACTCTTGCAAGTTTTTTGTTTTGTTTTGTTTTACAGTTTCCTTCTAAAATTATAGTCACTAGGGGCCAGTGAGACAGCTCTGTGAACAGGGGTTCTCACTACCAAGCTGATAACCTGAGTTTAATCCCTTGGACCTCAATAGTGGATGGAGAGTTGATTCCATAGGCTGCCCTCTGACCTCCACAACTGTGCCATGGCATGCGTCCACCCACACATGTATACACACATGCACATATACACAAAGCAAATAAATGCATGTAAAAAGTGACATTGGCAAAGCATTTGTCCAGAGGCCCTTATGAGTCTTCAGACTTAACAACGACAAAAAGCCCTCCATAACCCAGACAGAAGGATGACCTTGTGCAGAGAGAAGCAAGAAGACCAATACCTTGGCGGCTCCCCTCAGTTCGTTGCCATTTCTTGAACCTGGTTGCCGCCTTCCCTGAGAGACCCCTCCGCCACAAATTTAAAATTCCCTGATTAGCTTTAATCTACTTCAGGTTGGTTTCTGTAGCCAGCATCAGGAACCCTAAAATGTGTACTTAGGTTAAACCATGTAGTGAGGTGTAGACACCCACTCACTGTGCTGGCCCGAGTGGTTCTCAGCTCATCTTGTGGTTCTCTGACTGACGTCATGGCATCTCTTCTTTGGCTAGTCCACAGTTACACCACCCAGAACATGTTCCAATCCTGTCTGATCTCAGACACTAATCAGGGTTGGGACTGGTTGCTACTTAGATGTAGAATCCTTTGGCTAGGCTAGACATGGTGGTACATCCCAGCACTTGAGAGGCAGACAGGTGAATCTCTATGAGTTCAAAGCCAGCCTGGTCTACAAAGCAAATTCCTAACCAGTCAAGCATCTATAGTGAGCTCTTGTCTCAAAGAAAGAAAAAAAAAAACAAAAAACAGAAGGATAAAAGAGGGGAAGGGAGGAAAAGAAGGAGGGAAGGAGGGAGGGAGGGAAGGAGAGAGGGAGGGAGAGAGGGAGGGGAGGAGGGAGGGGAGGAGGAAAAGAAAAGAAATCTTTGGCTAAAGAAAGTTACCTGAACCAATGTGATATGGCTTCTACCGCTCAAAAAGCACACCAACAAGGGAGCATCCTTTACAAAAGACTGCTGCCTCATCTCTGGGTGGTCCAACAGATTACACTATGCAAGAACATTCAGGAGATAAATGAAGAGTGAAAGGGGTTCAGAGCCCCAGCTCTCTGTTGCAGAAGGAGAATCTGCACCTTTGAAGACTAATACTGAAACCAGATGCTTAGCTTTATGACTTCCTCCCCCCAAACACCAAGATAAGAAGAAAAATATACAGAAGTCAGTTGGTATTATCAGGAAGTGATCGTTAGTTTTTCTGAAAACTCGATGCCTTGGGGGGCTTTAAATGAAAGCACTAATTTAACCATTCCTGTAATGAATAAATATTCAAAAAGAGTAGTGCATAAACTTTCTTGCCTCAGGCTAACAGAAATACTTATAACTCTATCATGTGTATTCTTCACAATTTTTCTTTTCTATCTATGTGTGAGTGTATATGCATGTATGTGTGTGTGTCTGTGTGTGTGTGTCTGTGTGTGTCTGTGTGTGTGGTGTGTGTGTGCTTTGCTAGAGATCCAACTTGGTGTTTCATGTATGCTAAGCACATACTCTACCACTAAGCTATACTCTCCCTTTAATTTGAAACCTCATTCTTTCCTTAGACAGCTGTGGTAATTTGAATGAGAATGTTCCCCCTAAACTCTGATGTCTAAATACTTGGTTTCCAGTTGGTGGAGTTGTTTGGGTAGGACTAGGCTCTGTAGTCTTGCTGGAGGAAGTGTGTCACTGGAGGTGGGCTTTGAGATTTCAAAAGACTTGAGCCTCCCACTTAGTGAAATATCCTTGCCAAAACCAGAAACAAGAACAAAAGAGTGTGCTCCTAAGGGACAACACCTGAAACTGACCTCTGATTTCCAGACACAAATACACACAGGTATGCTCACTTGCACACACACACACACACACACACACACACACACACACATTTTCCTTGACTGGCTATCAAAGGAAGTTAAGACAACTTGGCAAATTTCTTTTCATGAAACTGACAGTTTGTGGGTTTATTGTTATTCAATAAATTCTGAGATTGAGAAGACAGAAATGTGTCTCAATTCCTGACAGCATGCTTGCAATGGTGACATAAGCCTGAATTCCAAGAAGTGGAGGTAGCACCAGGACAATCAGATGTTCAAGGTCATCCTCCACTGAATGTTAAGTTTAAGACCAGCCTGGACTATGTGAGACCCATCTCAAAAAATCAAGCAAAAACATCTTTTACTATTTATCCAAGTTACAAATAAGTTGCAGGGTAGTGAGTGAGGCGGGGATTGCCAGTGAGAAATGGTTTTTGTTTCTATTTTTTGAGACAGTGTCTCACTATATAGCCCTGGGTGGCCTGGAACTTATATGTCTTATATCTTCCTTCCCTTCTGTATGGTCTCCTTAGGATTACTACTTAGTTGGCACTCATTCTGTCCACCCTTGGGTGCCCATCTGTCCTCTACCCAGCAGTGAGGTTCTTCCACATGGAGTCTTAGTTTCACTTCTGTGACTGTGATAAAATGCTCTGGCAGAGGCTAATGGAGGGAGAGAGAGTTTATTTTAGCTCACAGTTCAAAGCACAGACTGTCACAGCAGGACGGCAAGGCAGCTGGAGCCTGGAGTGACTGGTAACATTAAGTCCACAGGCCGAAAGAAACAAACGCATGCTGCTGCCTAGGCCCCCTCTCCAATGTATACAGTCCAGGGTCTCAGAGAATGACTCTGCCCGAAGCAGGCCTGGCTTCCCAGGTCAACTGGTGCAATCAAGACATCCCTCCATAGGTGTGCCTGAGAGGTTCATCTCTCAAGTCCACAAAACCGACAAGGGTGAGCCGCAGGCACGCCTGGCTGCTGTGTGCGGTCACTGGACTAGAGTCCTGTTGTCCCCCTCCTCCAGGCTCTCCCTGACAGCTGAGACTTGGATCATTTCCTCCTTCATTATCTAATCTTCTTTGGCATCTCTGTGACCCCCTCATTTCTCTGGAGTTTGACCAGGTGGGTAAAGTGCCTGAGGTGGCCAACATGTCCACGCACTGGCCACCTCCCTCTGACTCCTTGTCTCCACACACTTTTTCCTTCCTGGGAGAAGAGAAGTCTCTCTCCTGCTCTGCTTCCCATCTTTTCTGTGCCATGGCCTTAGTTTGCCATTTTGGATTTTTTTTTTTCCTGAGGCAACGAATGTCAGAACATCTAGCTGCCAAAATGGAGGAAAGGCTAAAAGAAGGATGGGAAAAACTGAAAAGAGTAAAACAAAGTCATAAAAAAATTAAGAATGTATCAGTGAATGAAGCATTGTTTCTCTTGCTGTAGTAGGAGGATCTCCTGAGCCCAGGCTAGGCAATACATCTTAGGAAAAAAAAAATTTATAAGAAGTATGTTGGGGATATAACACAGTAGTAGGGAACTTACATAGTACATGTGAGTCCCTATACCCAAACCCACAATCTCCAATACCACAAATACATACATATGTACATATATAATATATATATAACAAAAAAGATGAAAAACATGTAAGCCAGAGAGTGGTAGAACAACACTTTTAATCCCAGCACTCAGGAGGCAGGTGGATCTCTGTGAGGCCAGCCTGGTCTACAGAGTCAGCTCCAGGACAACCAGGGCTACACAGAGAAACCCTGTCTAAAAAATCAAAACAGAGAGAGAGAGAGAGAGAGAGAGAGACAGAGACAGAGACAGAGACAGAGACAGAGACAGAGACAGACAGACACAGACAGAGACACACAGAGAGAGACAGACAGAGACAGACAGACAGACAGAATATGTGTCTTGCTGTCTTGTCACGACCTTTCTCCCTCTCTTCCTTGCCCTTTGGCCTCTGTGCTTGTTACCAAGTGGGAATGCAGCAGGTTCTGGAGCCTCGTCCTGCTTTTTCTCCTGCACCTGTGTCTCCTCTCCTCTCCTGTCCTTCCCAGACATTGCCACCACTACTCAGGAGTCCCCTCGCCACGGCCTCTTGAAGAAACTCTTACGGAAAGAGCTACGGCTGCACTTGTTCCTCTCTAGATCTCCTGCCATTTCCACTCACACGTTTCCTAAGTCACTCTGCCTTCTCCAACTGGTGACCCCTCGCCGGAAGGTCACACACAGAGCTACTACACAGCCCTGTGATGAAGACTGCAGTTGGGGTAGGCAGAGTTGAGGTGCGGAAGGGAACTGGGGACAGAAGTCGAAACTCCAGAGCCGGGGAGAGAGCAGATGCTTCCTGGTCTTTCCTTTGGAAGCTCTGGCCCAGGGCACAGTCTGGGCTACAAGGTCCCGGATGCCATCTCAGCTTTTCAGAACAGTGGGATTACGTTACCTGCCATCATTTCTGTGTCCTAAGACCACCCATTGCCACAACCACCACTCTTCTTACCATAAGAGCTCCAGGCCTCTCACTTGGCCTTCAGTCCCTAACCACAGGACACAGGAATTTCAAGCCTTCCTCTGTCCCCTCCCCAACTCCATCCCACTTCACGATCCTGCAGGTTTACTGCTGTCCCCCTGGATTTCTAGAAGTTTCATTTACCTTTCTTTTATGTCACTGACCACATTGAACGTTAATCCATGGTCCTCGAAAGAGGCTAGAGGGCATCAGTATTCTTGGGTA
Organism: Tokudaia tokunoshimensis; assembly: GCA_036184795.1. Taxonomy (NCBI): domain Eukaryota; kingdom Metazoa; phylum Chordata; class Mammalia; order Rodentia; family Muridae; genus Tokudaia; species Tokudaia tokunoshimensis. The sequence continues at coordinate 35,378,788 of BTHU01000010.1, read as the reverse complement.
AAGTCTTTATATGTTTATGCCTTTGTTTTCCTGGCACCAAGTAGGTGCTCCGGGACAGTCCAAGAATCAAACACCTGGCCCTCTCTACAGCAGCTCCCTGGAGCCTGGGGCTCTATAGGTGTTTATTTCAACTCCCTTGCCTAATTTGGGAAGCTCCCTTGGTCCCTCTCCTTACTTTCCCTCCACAGTTCTTGTCTGCCAGCCCTGTTCCCTGCCCAATCTCCTAATTAAGCCCAGACAATGCTCCTACTCACTCTTTCCGCAGCTGCTGCTGGGCCCCCCACCTCCTACTCTTCCTGGTGTTTACATCTTTAGTTCTACTGACAGGAGGCTGCCCTGGAGGTTCACACTAACCAGACTTCACCTGTTCCACAATGACAGGCAGAAAGGCCTCAGAGTTCAGCTTCTTCTGCATCTCATCCCACCCTAGAGGGTTCGTGTTGGAACGGAGCCCGACATTAATAATACGTTGGAGAGGGGAGACAAGAGCGGCACCTGCCTTGTAATCACGGCACACAGGCCTCTTTATTCGAGTTGTCTTTCTTGAGAGATACAAGACCTAACTTGTTCTAGATAGAAATCCGTGTAATGATAAGTCGGGCACTACTGTAATTTATATTTACCTTTTCGCTGACCTCAGAAATACAAAACTTGAAAGAAACTATGCCTTTGAGGACTAAATACCGTGGATGTTTCTAGTCAACCAATACCTGACACATACTCACACACACACTCACACTTACACACACACACTCACACACATACATATACACAGTCACACACACAAACTCACACACACTCACACATACATCCTCACACACACATAGAGAGAGTCACATATATACTCACACACACACACACACACACCCTCACACACACCTGCACTCACACTCACACATACTTTCTAATAAATTTTTCTGACTCCTCTATAATTAAAGAGGAGATATACTGTGATATTCTACTTGTAACACTCTCAGGTTTAGAAATTTTGCTGTCTGGATTCAGACTCTACAGCAAATAAATGAATCTAGCTAGGAGGTCATTTTTTAGATTTTTTTTTCTTTTACTCTTCTCTCTCAGTTTCTCAAACATGGCACCTGGATTTCCTGTCTTAGGAATAGAATTCTCCTTAGGCAGTGTGATATGAGAAGTGGCAACGGAAACCAGTGTGATTACTGTAGATGCTGCCCCCAGGCTGGCCTTCCCTTCTTTATAGTCTTCAGAATCTCTAGCTGGGCATGGTGCCTCGCTCTTATAATGTAGGTGCTCTGAAGCAGGAGCATCACCAAAAGTTCAAAGTCAGCCTGAGCTACAGGATGCGTTCCAGGCCAGTCAGAGCTGACCTCTCCTCTCAATAAAAAAGAATCCCATATTCCTGCGGGACGGGGGGGGGGGGGGGTAGGGGGAACACAGTAGCTAAAAGACCAGCTTTCTTTAAAAGCCATAGCCCTGATAATTAGATTGTGAACAGGCAGGGTCTCTGAAGGGCAGGTTCCTTGAAGCATGAGGGAGATGTAAGGCTCCCCAATTCTGCCTTCCTTTGCACTGCTTTCTCTCTGGAATGCGGAGACAGCACAATCACTGGCCGTGCACTAAGTGGTTGACATAGATGCAATCTGGACCTAGGATGACGATGACATTACAAACCAACCCTGAGCAGCATCTGCACGTGAAAGGTAAGCAGGCCACCTCTGTAGCCAACTGACGTCTTAGGTGTTCAGTAAATATGCATCTGAATCTAATCATAACCAGAGAAGTCTGGGGACACACTGAGTTCCAAATGGACAAACTAGGACTTAAACATCCTTCTTCCCTGACAAGACATCATCCCGTGACCACAGTCCTCCTTAGCTAATGTTTAGATAACTTCCTTTGGGGCTATAGTAAACTGTAAAGAAATATGGGGTAGCTTCTGGAGTGTCCATATTGTCTGTTTCTTGCTAGTTTCTCAGGCTCAGTCAGGCACACACCTTTTTCTGAATATATATTATATATCAATAAACTGTTTTAAAATACCTGTTTTGTAAATTTTTTTTGAGTGGTTCTACTAGCCAGATTGGTTAGGATTAAAGATTTTAAAAGGTGGAAACCCAGGCAGTGGTGGCACATGCCAGCAGAGGCAGAGGCAGAGACAGGTGGATTTCTGAGTTAGAGGCCAACCTGGTCAACAGAGCAAGTTCCAGGACAGCCATGGTTACACAGTGAGACTCTGTGTTGAAACACAAATAAACAAACAATTGTGGATTGTTAAATAAACAAAAAATGGTGGATTTCTCAGAGACTGGGGAGATGGCTCAGCAGTTAAGAACATTTGTTGCTTTTACAAAGGACCCAGGTTCAATCCCCAGCTCCCACATGGTGACTAACAACCATCTGTCTTTAGTTCCAGAAGGATTTGATGGCTTCTTCTGGCCCTCACAGGCACCAGACATTATGTGGTACACATATATACACAAAGCAAAATACTCACACACAAAATATAAATATAAATATGTGTGTGTGTGTGTGTGTGTGTGTGTGTGTGTGTGTGAGTATATTCACATGTTCAAGGACAGGCATATGCCTATAGAGGCTAGAGAACAATCACCGGTCCCTGCATGACACCTTGGTTGAGACAGGGTCTCTCGTTATCTGCTACTGTGCATGTCATTCCAGTCGGCCCCAGAGCTGCCTCCCATATTGCCAAGGAATTACAGATTACTATGTTGTGTTCTACATGGGTTCTAGGGGTCCAAGCTCAGGCTCTAACACTTGCACAGCAAGCCTTGCTATCTTAGCAGCCAAGGCCCAGGTTTTACATGTTGCTGGGCAGCCAAGCTCAGATCCTGTGTTTGTGTCATGGCAAGCACTTTATTGACTCGACCGTCTTTCCATCCCTTATTCGTGGTTTTTAATGTGTGTGTGTGTGTGTGTGTGTGTGTGTGTTGTGGGAAGGGTGCAGTAACATTTATTTACTGACTTGGGCATGTGCTATGATATGTGTATGGAGGTCAGAGGACAATTTACAGGAGCTGGGTCTCTCCTTCCACCCTGTGGATTCTGGGGATTGAGCTCAATTCAAGAGGCACAGAGGCAAGTGCCTTCACCTGCTGAGCCATCTTCCTGGCCTCTTGTTCGTGTTTTGAGTGGAATTGCTAACCAGTAATTCCATACATACACACACAGTTGCTTCCCACAGTGTCAGGCAAATAGCGGTTCTTTATGGAATAATGGAGTGAATATATTATAGGTTAAATAACCTCTCCTAGACCACTAGGAAAATGTATTTCAAGTCCCAAACAACTGGCTTACAAATGAGCTTTTGGAATTCACTTGTAAATTAGGGGCAATGGGGGGCTCTTCAGCATTAGCATTAATCATGAGCCACAAGGAAAATTTTAGGCAATTCTCTTCAAGCTTCAAAAATCATATGTCTGAAACATAAAAGGGAGAAGATCATAATGCAATTATCACAAGAAACTTATCAGAAGCCCTTAGCAGCACTGGAGAAAAAGAGTGGAACGGAGCAACTTCTTGATATTATAATGAAAATGCAAACACTATGACTAACACAAACCGTATGAAAATAGAACATTTTCATTGCATGGCAAGGAGGAAAAGATGTCTATGTCTTAAGCAATCAAAGAGCGAAATTGAAAACGCAGGCAACTGGAAAATGGCAGTGCATAGAAGCTCTCTGTTAAAATACAATCCGAGGGAAAATTGTCAGTGTAATTTAAAATAGACTCCTCCATGGTTTTCAAAACTTATCTAGATTCAAAAGGAGAGCGAGATGATCTTGACATTTGTAGGGAGCCAGTTTGGGGTGTGTACTCAGCCCACAGGCCTTTCTGTTGAAGTGTTCTCTTGAGGAAAGCAGAAGTTCAGTTGACCATTTTTACCAGATACTTCAGGCTTGCTAATTGAACAACTGGAGAGCTCTCCAGCTCAGCCTTCCCACTGTGTATTATCTGCAGAAAATGAGTCAGTATGCATTGAATAAGGTAAGTACTGGGGCTCTAGACGGGCAAGTTGAGGTGAAGCCAAAGTTGGCATCGATGACCAAGTTTCACAAAAGCCAAAATTATGGGGAGCAGAGACGTGTAAATGAGCAGAGGAAGTTCACAAAGGAAAGAGGTACATAGGCAAGGAAGGGCAGAGGCAGGAGGCTGGCCGGAGAGCAGCTCCGCAATGAGTTCTCTCTGAAGTTTTGTCCCCATGAACTCTGGCTAAACTTGTTTCTTACTTTCTAAATTATTAATCATCTTAGAATTGAGGATTTAGTTCAGTGGTAGAGCACTTGCCTGGGTTTGGTCCCAGCCCCCAAAATTAATTACTTAACTAATTAATTAATCAGCTAATACTTCTGCCAATGGCTGCTACTCAATTTTACTTTTCACTTGATATTTTATAGAGATTTATTTTTATTTATGCATACATGCACACAACACACACACACATGCATGCGAGAATGTGTGCACATACACATACATGTGTGTTAATTCCCTGGAACTGGAATTACAAGTTGTAAGCCTCCTGAAGGGGGTCCTGGGACCCAAACTTAAATCCTCTGTAAGAGCACGTAACACTCCTAACTGCTGAAACATCTCTGTAGCCCTCTGGTACTTATTTGTTTATTCCGAGGCAGAGCCTCATATATCTCTGGCTGGTCTTGAATTCATTATGTAGGAAAGGATAACCTTAAACTTCTGATCCTCCGGCCTCATCTCCTGAACACTAGGATTTCAGGCACAAACCACCTATTCTGGTTAGTGGGCTTAGGTAGTTCTGGGGATCAAACCTAGGGCTGGCTTCCAACACGCTAAGCTAACCAACTGAGCCACATTCCCAGCCTCCTATGTTTTACCTCAGTGAATAATTCTTCAGTGTTTATCATTTGTCAGACACTGTTCTTTGCACTAAAGATATAATAATAAGCCGGCAGTGGTGGTGCATGCCTTTAATCCTAGCATTTGGGAGGCAGAGGCAGGCAGATTTCTGAGTTCAAGGCCAGCCTGGTCTACAGAGTGAGTTCCAGGACCGCCAGGGCTATACAGAGAAACCCTGTCTCAAAAACCAAACCAAAAAAAAAAAAAAAAAAAAAGATAATAAACAAGGGAGAAAAAAAAAACATGAATGTATTGGGGTCAAGCATGATGATTACAATGTGCAGATAGACAGACAGACGGATGATTATAACCCAGTGCAGGAACGACGGTAGAGCAAAGGCCAGGGCGCCGTGCAGAGGAGCATCTCATGGTGAACCTTATCCAACATCATTGGAAGGGGTTTAACTGAGATTTTGTGTATTGCAACCAGAAGAACCTGTGCGAGAGCACCTTTGTGTTTAAATATATAGTCATGCCGAAGAGAGGGATCAAAGTGTATGCAGTGCATGCCGAGAAAATAGGAGAACTAGCGTTTGGGTCCCAGAAACCCACGTACGTGTCAGGTGGCTGTGGCGGCTTGCCTGGAATCCTAACTTCAGAAGATGGAGTCAGGGAACCCCAAGAGCTGGCTGGCTAGCAGGACTAGCTGTCTGGGCTTGCGCTGGGTTTGAGTGAGAGATGCTGCCTCGAGGAATAGGATGGAAGATCCATCAGTAATGATTCCTAGCATCAATCTTGGGCCTCCACACATTTGCACACACATGCATGTGTGCCCACTCACACACAAGCGTACACACAAACATGTATGCATATCACAGACATGAAAAAGAAAAATACATGTACATATTGCTTTCTCCTTTTCTCTCTCACCAGGAGTAATTAAGAAAGCAGATAGCCAAGGCTAGCAGGGGCTAGTAGGGGCTAGCAGGGGCTGGAGCAACAACGGCAAAGTGCTTACTTTCAAGCATGAGGCCCTGGGTTCAAATCCCTAGGACCAGTGTAAAAAGGGCAGATGTGGTGGCACATGCTTGTAATCTTAGTGTTGGGGAGACAGAGACAGGAGGATTCCTGAGGCTCACTGGCTAGTCACCCTAACCTAATTGGTAAGCTTCAGGCTAGTGAGAAACCCTGCCTCAAAAGAGATGGCCGGAATTTTTGAAGGTGTCTCTTGAGTTGACCTTCTGGCACATGCACACACACACACAACCACATGTACCTACATAAAACAATAAATAAATAAACAAATAAATTCAAAGAGCTTCCCTGGGTTAGTTATGATAGTGTATGCCTGTAATCCCAGCCCTGGGAGGCAAAGGCAGGAAAATCAGGAGTTCAAGAACAACCTCAGGCACATAGGGAGTTTGTGACTAGCTGTAACCACATAGGACTCTGTCTCAAAAAAACAAAACAACAACAAAACCCAAACCAAGAAGTAGATTCTTCTCTAGGTTAGCATTTAGACTCCACCACATCTGTATATGACCTGATGTATATCACATAACCTCCACGGGCATTCATTTTTCACTTACCTCATAGTATTGCTCTGAGGACTCAATGGGTAATTGGCATACAGTGTATATCTAACATTTAGTAAGTGCTCCACAATCGTTACCATTTTTATTATTGTTGTTGTGGCTGTCGTGAATCTATTTTTGTTGCACTTTGAATGAGCTGGGGAAGTCTGCGTAGCGGGGCAGCGATGCTTGCCCTCGTCGAAGGTCCAGTCTTCAGCTTAGTTGCTGTATGCCGAAAGCAGCTGACCCTGGGCCAGCTGATACCTACACACCGGCTATTTATCACAGCACATTTGATTGCCGACTGGCAAAGGTGGTGGCTCTGAGTCAGCTCTGCTGTCAGACACAAGCAGACCATTAACACAAGTAAGGTCTCCTCACAAGTAAGGTCAAACGTAACATTTCCCTAAGAACAGCATCATTTCAAGCCTGCTCCCTGAAAGTATGCACAGGCCACCATGGCTGCTTTTTCAGTACACTCAAATCTTTAGCCTTATTTTAGTGGTAGGTTTCTTAGACCCATCATTCTTGCCAGTGGATGATCTTATCCATCAACCCTTGAGTCCTTTCTAATTGTATTTTTCAGATAGAAACCTTGACTTCAGGTCTAAGGTGTAGCCATTCCTAACATGAAAAGATCGTATCAACTATTTAAAAATACCTTAGTGTGATTTAAAATTACTAGGTAAGGGCTGGAGCGATGGCTCGGTGGTTAAGGGCACTTGTTGCTCTTGGCAGAGGACAGGGGTTCCATTTCAAGTACCCAAATGGCAGCTCACAACAGCCTGTTACTTCAGTTCCACAGAATCCAGTGCCCCCCTCTGGCTTCCCTGAACACAGTCCTGCATGTGGTATAGGCAGACCTGCAATCAAAAACATCTATATACATAAAGTAGTAGTAGTAATAGTAGTAGTAGTAGTAGTAGTAGTAGTAGTAGTAGTAGCAGTGGTAATAGTACAGATTTTTAAAAATTACTATGTGTTTTCAGCCACGATAAAATGAACTAACATTCTTTAAACTGAATCTAAAATTGTCTTCCTCCCATCCTCTTGGAATTCTTGCCATTTTGATAACTCCAGAGAGGCAAATGCTTTAAGCATTGACTCATCTTCGTGTGCGAGAGCGCTTGGCACTGGCGTGTGCTTTAATAGCTATCACTCTGCAGAGCAGATGTTTGTATGTTTCGTGGGCACCATAAATATTAAGAGTGATGCTTGAAAAGCATTTCCCATTAATTGTTAATGTTCACCGCGTGGATGAAAGAGGGGGAAATCCTTGGGGGCGGGAAATCAAGTCCATTTTTATGTCGAACATTCCAGTATTTCCATTCCAGGGCTGAAGCTGGGGAGCATTAGTCTCTGGTTTCTGGGCTAGCATCTGAACACTCTAATTAAGATGATGCTCCAGCACCCCTCGCTGCTCCTCAGTGCTCCACACTGAGACACAGACTGTGTCTACAACAGGAGACACGTGGAGAAGGAGAGGCAGATGCAAATGCCAAGCCTGACTCCATCTCTTCCTGGCTCAGCGAGAATCTCAGGTTTACTTGGCCTCCCTGAATTTAGTTATTTAACCTATGAAAGTTGAGAGTGATGGCCTTGTGATAATCAAAATGAGAGGGATGTCTCGCTGGTCCTTTGTTTCTTTGTAGGTTCTTCTTTTTTCAGCCCTCTCTCTTTTTCAACCCCTTACCACTAGATAGGAGAAAAAAAGGACAGAGGGGAAAGGGAGAGGGGTCAGAAAGAGGGCGACATTATCATTAGACTGTGTCCTGATGATTAGGGGCACTGAGTTCTTTGGGGGAAAGTTTGATCTTTGCTGTCAAGATCTTCTTCTTCTTCTTCTTCTTCTTCTTCTTCTTCTTCTTCTTCTTCTTCTTCTTCTTCTTCTTCTTCTCCTCCTCCTCCTCCTCCTCCTCCTCCTCCTCCTCCTCCTTCCTCCTCCTCCTCCTCCTCCTCCTCCTCTTCTTCTTCTTCTTCTTCTTCTTCTTCTTCTTCTTCTTCTTCTTCTTCTCCTCCTCCTCCTCCTCCTCCTCCTCCTCCTTCTTCTTCTTCCTGCTTCTTTTCTCAGGACTACTTAACAAACTACAACTAACAACAGCGCCAACAACGATCCACCCAGATTCTCGGGGCCCTAGCATTTATATACCTTCTGAAAGTCCCCAGAATTCTAAATGTCACATGATTGCAGGAACTATCTGCATCTAGCAAAATCACACTTCTGCTAGAGCACGAGACAAAACATAGTCTGCTGCTTCAAAGTAGCATGCATGAGATTAAAACAAAAATGAATTCTTGTTCTATTTCTGTGTGTTTTTTTTAAGAAACCAAAATTCCAAAATTGTCACTACTGGTATGTTTATGTCTTTAGTTAGGGTTACTATTGCTAAGATGAAACACCATGATGAAAAACAAGTTGAAGCAGAAAGGGTTTACTTAATTTACACTTCTAAGTTGTAGTTCATCATTGAAGGAAATCAGGACAGGAACTCAAACAGAACAGAGACCTGGAGGCAGGAGCTTATGCAGAGGTCATGGGGGATGCTGCTTACTGGCTTGTTCCTTATGGCTTGCTCAGCCTGCTTTCATAAAAAACTCAGGCACAGCACCACCCACAATGGGCTGGGTTCACCACCATGTATCACTAAATAAGAAAATGTCTTATAGGCTCGTCTACAGCCTGATTTTTTTTTTTTTTTTTTTTTTTTTTTTGGTTTTTCGAGACAGGGTTTCTCTGTATAGCCCTGGCTGTCCTGGAACTCACTTTGTAGACCAGGCTGGCCTTGAACTCAGAAATCCGCCTGCCTCTGCCTCCCAAGTGCTGGGATTAAAGGCATGCGCCACCACTGCCCGGCTACAGCCTGATTTTATGCAGGCATTTTCCTAATTGAGGCTTCTCTTCCAAAATGACTTTAGTGTGTGTTAAGTTGACATAAATTCATCCAGCACAGTGTATATACATAAACACACACACACACACACACACACACAGAGAGAGAGAGAGAGAGAGAGAGAGAGAGAGAGAGAGACAAGAGACAGAGCTCTCTGAAGAGTCTAGGTCAGTGTTTGGACTGTCCTCGATCAACTTTAAATTATTCTCAGTGTAGGCTACTGTAATGGCTGATTTGTCTTTGAATTTTTGTCAAGGCTGCTCAGAGTCCCTGCCCATCACATAGAAGGCTCCACCCCATGAGACTTTGATCCTTTAGTGATGTTCCGTATGTGGATGAATGAGGGTTGGTCTTTCCGACCTGCCCATGACATTATCTCAGGCTCCACTGCTCCATCTCTCCGTCTCCTTGTCTGGGCCTCTTGAGTGCTGCAGGTGAGCTCTGTGATGTGTGGTTATTCACTGAGTGTTCGTGAGTGATCTCTAACTTAAATAAGTTCACAGATTAGCTAAAGGCCAGAGATGACAAGACAAGTGTATCATAGTAAGTATTATAAAATTCAGGGGGGAACTTATAGCTCTGTTCAGGTAAGGACAGAAGTGTATTAAAAAAAATGGGAAGCCAGGTGTGGTGGTTCACACCTATAATCCCAGCATTCAGCAGTAGAAGCAGGGAGGCAGGAACATCAAAGTCATCTGCAGGCACATAGTGACTTTGAGACCAGACTGAACTACATAAGAGCTTGTTAAATGGGAGGTGGAGTGGGGGTGCCTTTAAGCATTTTGGATGTAGGTGGATCTCTGTGAGTTCAAGGATAGCCAGGGCTCCACAGTGAAAGAAAAAGAGAGGAGGAATCCAGACACCTGAATCAGGGATGCCATAACACCCAACATTGCACAGATCACTCTTCTGTACCAAACACCCTACCTTTGTAGTGAAAGATGATTTGGTTTCGCATGTACCTAAGAAGACAATGCTTTCAGATAAAAATGAGAGGTCCATGACTGTCTACACCCCAAAATCCACCAAACCTCTTTGGCACTGACCTGTGTGTTTTGAATAGTTTAACCATGAGCAGCTGCAGATGAAGTCAGCTGAAATTCTAAAATCAAATCATGCATAGCACCAAGCTGGTTCTTTTTCCCTGGGATGAATTTTAAACTGTTGCAAAGTCTAAATTTTAAATCCTTCAGTATATCCCCCAAAGAGTCTGATTCAGTAAATTGCAAAGAAAATAGAAATGAGAACAAATATTACAGAAAAAATGAGGTTCCTTTTTAAACAACTTGGACTCTCTGTATCAGTCACTGGGAGTGGTCAGCCTCCTTTATGGGTTAGTTTTGGTTTTGTTTTCTTTTTTCTTTTCTTTTCTTTTTTTTTTTTTTTTTTTTTTTTTGGAGTACTAGATGGGAACCCATGCTATGCAGATACTCCACCACTGAGCTACAACCCCAGGCTCCCATTCTTTATGTATGTCATAAAAATATTGCTTTCTCTGTATCCCAACCTAATAAATACTTTAAACGTATTATGTTCAAGCAGGAGCTCAATTGTTAGTCTATGTCCTAGTTAGATTTGTCAACTTGTTGCAGAGTCACCTGAGAAGAGAGTCTCAATTGGGGGATAGGGTCATATCAGAGCCTGTGGGCATATCTGTAGGAAATTTTCTTCATTTTTAGTTTTTATTGATGAAGGAGGGCCCAGCCCACTGTGGGCAGTGATATCCCTAGGCACATTTTCCGAGGGTGTATATACGAAAGAGCCTGTGAGTGAGTTAGCTAGCAAGTAGTGTTGCTTTATGGTCCCCGCCCTGACTTTTCTCGGTGATGTATTGTGACCTGGAAGCATAAACCAAAGAAACTCTTTCTTGCCCAAGTTGCTTTTGGTCAGTGTTTTGGTCATAGCTACAGTGTTTGGTCATAGTCCTGAAACCAGGACTAACTCATAGTTCCACCTTTCCCTGGGAAAGGCATCAGAGGGAAGGTAACCAGACCAGACCTCTCTAGTTGATAAGTAGTTTTGAGATCCTCACCTCACTGTTTTTTCCACTCTTTAAGGACCTCACTTTCCTGCGGTACCCTCTTCCTCTGGATTCTTGCAATTATGTTCTCCTGTCTTCTGGATGCTCTCTCAGCCTCTTTCTACGTCTATCTTCCTCTAAATTTCACGCTAGTGCCCTCACCCCTGGCCCCGAGTCACTGTGGGCATCTCCTGTATCTAGACAGTGACTCAGGTCGGCAGTCTCATACCTGAGATTCACATCCTGTATCCACTTAGCTTCTGCATGGCTCATGGCCACCGCAAGCTCCAAAATGGACCACACCAATCCATCTCAAAGTCCGTTTCTCCTAACACCAAGTATGGGGTACAGCACCTGGGAGCTGAAGTTAGAAGACTGCTCAAGCCCAGGAACTGGAAACTAGCCTGAGCAGCATAGGGGGACATGCCCCTCCCCACCTTTCTAGTGTTACACACTAAGGACACAGCACTTCCTCAGTCAACCATGCCAGGAACTTGGGAGTCTTCCTTCAGACTGATCTCTCCTTTCATCCTGACTATTGTAACCGAACAATATTTTTGGCTTTCGCCTTTTTTTCAGACGGGATCTCACATAGCCCAGGCTAGCTTCAAACCCCATATGAAGCCAAGGATAACCTCCTGCCCCTGTTCCTTCTGCCTCTACCTCCTAAGCACTGCACCCTCACACCCCACCAAACACTGTTTTCAAGAACTAAGTGTTTTTAACACTGAAAAACTTGTAGATAAACGCCACATTTGTTTTCTGCATTAGTGAATGTTAAGTGCACTGTTTCATCACATACCCCTGCAGTCAGTGACACCACCCATCTCTAGATGATACGTTTTTTATCTTCCGTAGTGGAAACCCTGACCTGTGAAACATTAACTCTTCATTCCCTCCTCCCCCACCTGGCCCTAGCAACTACTATACTTCGTATGTACTTTTAATAACTCCATTCATTCATCCCAGGGGAATCACAGTCTATCTTGGTGGCTGATTCCTTTCACTTAACATGGTGTTATCAGCTGGATAATATAACAAGAGTTCCAGGATGGACCATATGTCAAGTTATTCTTCCTTTTCTGAGGTGAGTAATACTTCACTTGCAGATATCTGGCATATTGATTGGTCCACGCATCTTCTGATGACCACTTTTGACTACTGGAAACAGCACTTCTATAAATGTGTGTGTATATTACATGCCCAAGTCCCTTTTGAAATGTATTCAGAGGTGGGATGGCTGGGTTATATAGAAATTCTATTTTTAATCACTTTTTTTTAGGTTAAGTTTATTAATTGTGCACGTGTCCGTGTGTGAGTGCATTCATGCCACTGTGTGTGTGTGGAGATCAGAGGACAACTTGCAGGCATCAGATGTCCTGCAGTGGAACTCGTGCTTTGAATGCAGCTCGCCAGGCTTGGCAGAAAATACCTTTACCTGCAGAACCATGTCATCTGCCATTATTCTTAACAATCTTGAGAAGCCATCACACCATTTTGCAGTGGCTGTGCAAATCAGTGACTCTGATTTCTCTGCACACTTGCTGACAGTTGTTTTTATAATGGTCATCCACGTGGTGTGAGAGATTCTACCAACTGGCATTTTGATTTGTATTTCTCTGGTTATTAGTTGTTTTGTGCTCCCCACTCACCCCATGTTTGTTAGTGATCTGTTTGCCATCTTTGGGGAAAACTCTGTTCGTATCCTTCCCCCATTTTTAAATTGGGTTGCTTAGGGGTTTTTTTGGTTTTTGGTTTTTTTTTGTTTTTTTTTTTTTTGGTTTTTCGAGACAGGGTTTCTCTATGTAGCCCTGGCTGTCCTGAAACTCACTTTGTAGATCAGGCTGGCCTCAAACTCAGAAATCCTCCTGCCTCTGCCTCCCAAGTGTGTGCACCACCACTGTCCGACCGCTTAGGGTTTTTATTGTTCTTATTGAGTTGTGGGAGTTATTTATAATTCTAGATTTCAAACCTTGCATGGTGGCGCATGCCTTCAATCCCAGCACTTGGGAGGCAGAGGCAGGTGAGTTCAAAGCCAGTCTGGTCTACAGAGTGAGTTCCAAAACACACTGAGAACCTGTCTCAAAATAAATAAATTCTAAATATCAATCCACTTTCAGATAAGCAATTAGCAAACCCTTTCTTTTTCACTTTAAAGGTGGTCCTTTCATTCGTTGTCCTTCCTTTATGTGGGGGTGGGGGGATGGCACCTGCATGTGTGCGGTGGTCAGAGGATAACACGCAGGGATCTATTTTCTCCTTCTGTTTGTGGGATGTCAGGCTTGCCCACAGGCACTTGTGCCCACTGAACCGACTCACCAGCCCCTTTCATGTCCTTTATAATTTGCAGTGCTGGATGAAACCCAGTGCTCTCCGCGCTCTCCGCGAGCTACATCCACAGCTTTGGAGCCTCGCTAGCGTCCTTCAAACCAAAAGACTTTTCCCCCAGATTTTGATGAGGTCCAACACATCTATTTGTTCTTGTCTCGTCTGGACTCAGCATCAACCAAGAAACTGTCACCTACTTCAATGTCACGACTCGTCCTGTATGGTATGGCTTACTGTTTTTGTTGTTGTTGTTTAATGAGAGTTTTAGTTCTTTTTTTTTTCTTTTTTAAAAACAGGTTTCTTTTTCACACAATATACTTTGATCATGTTTTCCCTTTCCCTAAGTCTTTCCAGATCCTCCCCACCTCCCTACCTACCCAACTTGGTATTCTCTAGATCCCTCTCTCAAAATAAACAATAAAACAAAACATCAACAAAGCCACAAAAATGAAAATCAAAACAAATAAGACAAAAATGCCCAAATGAAACAAAAAGTTTACACATTTTACAAAAACAAACAAACATGGAAGTCATTATATGTTGGCTAACTACTCCTGGGCATGGGCCGGCCCTGGAGTGTGGTTGATATACCCAGAGATTCACTAGAGAAAGCTGATTTTCCCTTTGCCAGTGGGTTATCAATTGCAGATACGTTCTTGGTCGGGGATGGGACCCCCATGTCCACTTCCCCACCTCTGTCCTGAGAGTCCACCTGACTTGTACCTGTGCAGGTCCTGCGTGAGCTGCCACAGCGTCTGTGAGGTCACATGTGCGTCAGTCCTGCTGTGTCCCTGGAGTCATCCACCACTTCTGGCTTTTACTATCTGTCTCCCTGGGCCTTACGGAGAGGGTTTAGCGAACACATCCCATATAGAATCGAGTGCTTCATCATCTCTCACTTTTTGCATGCTGTCCAGTTACAGGTCTCTGTGTAAAAATATCCCATTGACTGCAAGAAGCTTGGCTGATGTGGGTTGAGCAAGGGATGCATCTATAGGTATAGCAGTATGCCATTAGGAGTCATTTTAATGTTACCTCCCACCTGAGATTGGCCTCTGGCCTCTTTATATACACATATAGAGAGAGAAATCTGAATATTCTTGTGTGTGTGGAAGGGGGGGACTCCATGGTAAACGTGTGGAGGTCAGAGGACAACTTTCAGGAAGTGGTTCTCACTTTCCACCATGGAGATCCTAGGGGTTGAACTTGGGAAATCCGGTTTGTCAGCAATTCACCTTTACCCATCCTCCTGGCCTCGATTTCTTAAAAGAGAGCCCCACTGTTCTTTGAAAGACATGACACTCTCCATAACAGGTTAGTAACATCGTTACTGGCAAAGATAATGTAATAACTGCCTAGCTGGCCTTAGTGTTAAATATCAATGCAATGAACACGTTATTTTTTCTTTTTTTAATTTTTATTTATTTATTTTGTGTGTATAAATGCTATGTTTTTCATGCACAACAGAAGAGGGAATCAGATTCCACTACAGATGGTTGCGAGCCACCATGTGGTTGCTGGGAATTAAACTCAGGACCCCTGGAAGAGCAGCCAGTGCTCTTAACCACTGAGCCATCTCTCCAGTCCCATGTGATCTTTTTTTTTTTTAAATTAAAGATATGGTTCAGAGGACACAGGTTCAATTCTCAGCATTCACATGATGACTCATAACCATTTATGACTCCAGTCCTAGGAGATCTGACACCTTCTTTTGGCTTCTATAGGATGCATGCTTCCAGGCACACACAGACATACATACAGGAAAACACACATACATGTTAGCAAAATAAAAATAACTTTAAAACAGTCTACCTGAGGGTAAGCTTGGTGGCACATGGCCATAATCCTAGCATAAAGAGGAGGCCAAGGAAGGAAGATAGCCAGTTTGAGTCTAACTTGGGCTATATGATAAGATTCTGTCTCAAAGAAACAAAACGAAAAGCCAAAAAGAAATAAACATTAAATAAATAAATATAAATAAATAAATAGCTTACCTTCTCCGTCCTACATTGCACAGGTTTTTAACATTTTTCCTCAATCGAGACTTTAATTTAAACAATACATCTAGGCAAAGATGAAAAAAAGAGTCAAGCTTGTAATTTATTCTATACTATGCGTCATAAGTAGCACTAATAGTGAAATTCTTAACACGGATGTTTCCCAAAACATTTGAAAGTTCACACAAATTTATGCATGGAAACATACGAAGGGCTACTATCAAATGTTGCTCTCCATCAGCTCTGGGTGCCAGCAGAAGTCAAGGCAGGTTTTAAAAAATAAAACAAAAACTCCTTTTTTTCTGCCCGTACTTTCAGATTTCCTCAAGTAAATGTATTAAAGTATAGAGATAGTTCTCGGGGAAAAAGAAAACCATCGTATGAGAAATGATCTTTGGGATATTAAATCTGACATTTGAAAGCCTGAGTCTTCACTTAGCATATTTTATCACTAAGCGTGGACTGGAATCTCAGCTTACCTGGCCATCTGTTAGATGGGACTGCAGGAAGCAGCCTTCTTGAATTGTTACTATCTGTCAAAGCAGCCAGGAGCACTTAAAGCCCTTGCAAGGGGTGGAGGGTCTATTTCCTCAGTGAACTGTGGCTTTCATTATTACTAGTAGATGCTAAATATCTAAAAATAACCCCCCTTGGTGCCCCGGAAGCCTCATTTAAACATGTTTCCACATCAACCGGAGCTTAGAAAAGGAAATTCGAGAATTAAGTGTTGTGTTTTTAAGATTTCAACTAATGAAGTATTTCAAATTTGTAGACTATAACAAAAGAAATCCACCCACTTTCCCTTTCTACTTATCAGGGAAATAATCAGGACTTGCAAAGCCTTCCCTCATCTGTCCCTTCTCTCCCAGCAGACTGCCACTGCCCCTCAGCTGACCTTGGGCACATACACACATACTTTATATACATATGATCTACAGCCACCCTTTTATGCTCATAAATAATAACAATTGTTGTTTTATAGTAGAAAAAATTGTATTTTCTACATGGTTTTGCTTGCTTTCATGTTCAGTCTGCGGTGCTAAGGCCTGGACCTGAGCCCCATGCGTGTGAAACTAGACCCCACCACCTTACTGCACCCACCCAACTCTCTGATTGCCGTAGGGAACTGCAAATCTCAGTCAGAAATTCCATCCAGTTGGAATGATTTTCGTCCTTGTTTTCCCATTGTAATTCTACATCTGTTCTCATAGAGCTTTGCTTTATCAAAATGAAACGACTCCCATTACAAACCCTGTTTTTTACATTAGCCCATGCTTTTGCTTTAAACTCGGTAGTTACAGAAGGAGCCGGAGCTCCCTAAGGCTCGGTGTAGAACAGTGCGAATCCACCTTCTAATTGTGACTTTTAAGACACAGGACTTAGAAAAGTAATCACAGTCTAATAAGTTTGTTCATTTGTTAAATTGGGTTTTGTTCTAAAATATTTATACTCATATGAACAAAACAAATCAAATCAGTCAGCTTAGCCAAGGGACCTCAGCTACACACAGCAATAAAATCTCTTCCTAATCCTTAGTCAAAATGAAAATACCAAGGAATTGTTGGGATAGAATTAGTAATTTTCCAAATTATTACAACAATCCTATTATTTTCAATATTGTTATTCAATCTAAAAAAATGTGATTTATGGTAAGCGGGTATCATAAACTGTCAAGTAATTTAGCCCAAAATACAGACTGAATTAATTAACTAATTAATAAATAGATGTCAATTTGAATAGTGACCAGTGTGGCCCCTAACGGATGGCTTTCTGTTCCTCAGTAACCACAAATCACCCACTTTGAAAAGCATTCTTGGCTGCAGCCCACAGTGGCTGCCAAGCTTGCTTGCAGTGTTATAGAATGGAGCGCCGTGCATTCTCAAAACCTAGTCCTCAGGCTCTCAGCCTAGCTGCTGTGTACAGGTGAGAGGAAATAATTGCAACAAATGAGTCAAGTGGTTGGTGAGATTTTCACTCTCAGCTTGAGTCACTCTGTTCCGAGAGCTTGAAAGTCAAAACAGTATCTGTCCTCTAAGCATGATTTCCACGGTACGTTCTGGTCAGAAATACTACCTTTAAAAAAAAAAAACATTTTTTAAGTCTATAAGTACTTTCCTGCAGCTAGGTGTTTATGTTTGTGCACCATGTTTGTGCCTGGTGCCCATGGAGGTGAGAGCAGGGCCTCCAATTCCCTGCAACGGGAGTTATACCCAGTTATGAGCTGCCATATGGGTGTTGGGAACCAAACCCTAGCCCTAAGACCAGCCAGTGCTCTTAACCACTGAGCCATCTCTCCAGACTGTCTTTAAACCTTTACATTGTGTGTGTGTGTATGTGTGTGTGTGTGTGTGTGTGTGTGTGTATTTCACTGCATGCAAGAAGATGTCAGAAGACAACATCATACATACAAATACATAAGTAAATAAATCTTTGAAACAAACAACACAACTAAAAATGACCAGCCAGGTGGTGGTAACACCCACCTTTAAACCCAGCACTCAGGAGGAAGAGGCAGGCAGATCTCTAAATTTGAGGCCAGCCTGGTCTACAGAGTGAGTTCCAGGACAGCCAGAGCTACACAAAGAAACTTGTCTTGTAAAAACAACAACAAACAAACAAAAAACAATACTAAGGATCAAAAGGAGACATTTAGAAATGGCCAACAAGCAAATTAAAAGAGCCTTGTCTTCATTAGTCCTTAGGGAATTGCACATCCAACCACCATTAGAATCCTCTTTAAAACCCCCAGGATATAGTTAAAGGTCCAATAGAGGTACTCATATGAAGACGTTGAAACCTTCCGACGACGACGACGACAAAGGCTGGAATGTAAAAAGGTGAGTCCACTTTGGAACAGACTGATGGGTTCTCAAAAGATTAAACACAAAGCTACCACAGGGCCTAGCAGTTTCTCCAATACAAATGAAAATTTCATGTTAACACAAAAAACGTGTACACGGACAATAGGCAGTGCCTGTCATTGATGGATATTTACATGGAATATGACATCTACATAGAAGGAATTCTACTCAGTCATTCAAAGAAATCAAGTACTGTTGTAACCTTCAAAAGATGTGCAGACTTGAAAGTTTCATACTAAGTAGAAGCCAGTCACAAAAGACTACATTTCTGGACTAGCAAGATGGTTTGGTGGGTAAAGGCATTTGCCATCCAACCCAACTACCTGAGTTTGATCCCCAGAACTTTCACGTGGGAGAAGAGGAGTGAGTCCAACAAGTTGTCCCCTGACCATACAGGTGCAATGGTTTGTGCACACCATAGCCACTCTCGCCCCTCCCACCCACAAAACAAATATATTTAAAAAAAATGTGCTGGTGCAAATCGATCCACTCTTATTTCCTTGTGCAAAGCTCAAGTCCAAGTGGATCAAGGACCTCCACATAAAACCAGATACACTGAAACTAATAGAAAAGAAACTGGGGAAGAGCCTTGAGCACATGGAAAAATTTCTTGAACAGAACACCAATAGTTTATGCTCTAAGATCAAAAATTGACAAATGGGAACTCATAAAATTACAAAGTTTCTGTAAGGCAAAGGACACTGTCAATAGGACAAAATGGCAACCAACAAATTGGGAAAAGATCTTTACCAAC
Source organism: Tokudaia tokunoshimensis (assembly GCA_036184795.1). Classification (NCBI taxonomy): domain Eukaryota; kingdom Metazoa; phylum Chordata; class Mammalia; order Rodentia; family Muridae; genus Tokudaia; species Tokudaia tokunoshimensis. The sequence continues at coordinate 35,359,555 of BTHU01000010.1, read as the reverse complement.
CCTACATCTGATAGAGGGCTAATATCCAATATATACAAAGAACTCAAGAAGTTAGACTCCAGAGAACCAAATAACCCTATTAAAAAAATGAAGTACAGAGCTAAACAAAGAATTTTCAACTGAGGAATATCAAATGACTGAAAAGCATCTAAAGAAATGTTCAACATCCTTAATCATCAGGGAAATGCAAATTCAAATAACCCTGAGATTTCATCTCACAGCAGGCAGAATGGCTAAAATCAAAAACTCAGGAGACAGCAGGTACTGGTGAGGATATAGAGAAAGAGGAATGCTCCTCCATTGCTGGTGGGATTGCAAGCTGGTAAAACCACTTTGGAAATCAGTTTGGCAGTTCCTCAGAAAATTGGGCATAATATTACCAGAGGACCCTGCTATATCACTCCTGGGCATATACCCAAAGGATTCTCCAGCATGTAATAAGGACACATGACCCACTATGTTCATAGCAGCCTTATTTATAATAGCCAGAAGTTGAAAAGAACCCAGATGTCCCTCAACAGAGGAATGAATACAGAAAATGTGATACATTTACACAATGGAATACTACTCAGCTATTAAAACATATAAATTCATGAAATTCTTAGGCAAATGGATGGAACTAGAAAATATCATCCTGAGTGAGGTAACCCAATCACAAAAGGACATACATGGTATGCACTCACTGATAAGTGGAGATTAGCCCAGAAGCGTGGAATACCCAAGACACAATTCACATATCAAATGATGCCCAAGAAGAAGGAAAAACAAAGTATAGATACTCTGGCCCTTCTTAGAAGGGGGAACAAAATATCCACAGGAGGAGATCAGAAACAAAATGTGGAGCAGAGACTGAGGGAAAGACCATCCAGAGACAGCCCCACCTAGGGATCCATCCCATATACAGTTACAAAACCCAGACACTATTGTGGATGCCAACAAGTGCTTGCTGACAGGAGCCTGATATAGCTGTCACCTGGGAGGCTCTGCTAGTGTATAACAAATACAAAGGGGGACACTCTCAGCCAACCATTGAACTGAACACAGGGTCCCCAGTGGAGGAGCTAGAGAAAGAACCCAAGGAGCTGAAGGGGGTTTGCAGCGCCAAAGGAAGAACAATTTGAATCACCCAGTACCCCCAGAGCTCCCAGGGACTAAACCACGAACCAAAGAGGACACATGGAGGGACCCATGGCTCCAGATGCATATGCAGCAGAGAATGTTGGACATCAAAGGGAGGAGAGGCCCTTGGTCCTGAGAAGGCTAGATGCCCCAATATAGGGGAATGCCAGGACAGGGAAGGGGGAGTGGGTGGATTCGTGAGCAGGGGGAGGGGGATGGGTTCAGGGTTTTTTGGGGGGGAGGAGGGGGAACTAGGAAAGGGGACAACATTTGAAATGTAAATAAAGAATATATCTAATAAAAAAAAGAAAAAATGTGCCAGGCAGAGGTGGCACACGCCTTTAATTCCAGCACTTGGGAGGCAGAGGCAGGCAGATTTCCGAGTTCAAGGCCAGCCTGGTCTAGAGCGTAAGTTCCAGGACAGCCAGGGCTACACAGAATAACCTTGTTTCAAAAAAAAAAGTAAAAAGTAAACTTAAAGATAGCCAACTAAAAGAAAGAAAGGGTTTATTTTTAGTTTACAGGTTATAATCCACTATTGATGGAAGCCAGGGCAGGAACTCAAGGCAGAAACCTGGAGCCAGGAAGTGACGTAGAGGCCACGGAGGAGCTCTGCTCACTGGCATGCTCTAGAACTCAAGGTCAGCTAGCTTTCTTCTACCCATCCCCCACCGCCCACACACCAGGACCACCTGCCCAGGATGACATCACTCACATGGGCTGAGCCCTCCGGTGTCAATAGTACTCAAGGAAACGCTCCCATAGAGATGCCTACTGGCCAATCTATCTGATGGACGTGTTTTTTCAATTGAGGTTTCCTCATACCGGATTACTCTAGCTTGTGTCAAGTTGGCCAAAAATAAATAAATTAATAAATAAATAAATAAATTAATTAAAATTTAAATTTATAAATAAATAGATGAATAAATAAAGCCAACACAGAAGATAAGCATTTCTCTTAGGATTTAAGATCCCTAGGGATAAATAAGAAAGTCTTTTTTTTTTTTTTTTGAGATAGGGTTTCTCTGTGTAGTCCTAATGTTCTGGAACTCACTCTGTAGACCAGGCTAACCTCAAACTCAAGAGAGTCACCTGCCTCTGCCTCCTGAGTGCTGGGATTAAAGGTCTGTACCCTCACATGGCCAAATGAGAAACTCTCAAGATAGCGTTCAAACAGGAAGATGAAATTGTCTGTGAGGTCAACCCTGCTTGGTGGTTTATCAAAGATACGAATTCTAGAGGACAGATGATCCCGTCTCATCCGTCCTCTCTTTACACCAGTGCTGGCATAGTAGTTCCCTAAGCACCGGAATAAAGAAAGGAATGATTAAATAAAGAGAATTTCTTTTAGTAAAGCTATGATCTCTGCCCTGGTTTATATACAATTATCCTAGACTGGTAAAATCTTTCTAAATGATAATGTCACTGACGAGCATTTATATTTCTTTAACTCATAATATTTTTTCATATAACAGTACTTCTGAAATCATAGTGCCTCTCTTATGGGTGATTTATCTAGATAATGTGATGTTATTTTTTTTTCTAAAAAACTATTATTAAATCAGTGGTGCATCTTGTGACCATTGGCATCCCAGAGCTGAGGGAACTAGCTTGTCAATAATATCTTGCTGTAAAGGCTTTGTGCCATCAGAAGATGTAGGAGGCATACATATGAGTCATTTAAAATGTTATATATGTAGAAGACAGACAAGATAATGTGGATAAATATTATAGAAGATCCTAACTGGGACCTAAAAATCACCTGCCTGGGTTTAAGATAAAGACCGTGTGGGTTAACAGTAGCTGTAGCGTGAAGGCAAGAAGTCTAGGAGTTTCAATAACCTACAAAGGTTGGTGAAATCGCTGATGTAGCCAGACATGGTGATACAATCCCAGCATTCAGGAGGTTGAGGCAGGAGAATCATGAGTTTGAAGTGATCCTAGGCTATATAAAAATAAAATTAGACTGGAGATGGAGTCAGCTAATAGAGCACTTGTCTGCCTCACATAAAGCTGTGGGTCCCCCTTTCCCCCCTGAAACGGCATAAACCAAGCATGGCAGCACACACCTGCAATCCCCGTGGAGACAGGAAGATCAGAAATTCAAGAATATCCTTAATTATATATAGCCTGGGCTACATTAAACTCTGTCTCAACATATATGTGTGTGTGTGTGTGTGTGTGTGTGTGTGTGCGCGTGCTATCAATAGGCAAAAGTTATCAATATGAATAGGTCCCGACTCAAATTAAGATTTATCTCCTCAGCACCCTTGAGGCAGAGGCAGGTGGATTTCTGAGTTCAGGCAAGTGCTGATTGTATCTCCTACCCACATGCCTGAAGAGGGAGGTGTGCCCACAGGCAAGCAATAAAAACAAAAGGTGACACCACTCCCAAACCATTGTTCTTACCATTCCTCTGACTCTGGGAGTCAGTGATATGGTGTAAGGTGATAGATTTGTGGGCAAGGCTCCTCCACAAAGGGAGTTAGTGGTAAACAGAGGAAAACAAATCACCAGGTGAGCGTTAGGCCTCGCCTTGTAAATCCTTACTTCCACCGTGCATGGCAGGAAGTCCGATCCCGATGGCTGAAAGTATTCCAGCCTCCTTGAACAAGGATGAGAAGAAACACTGGTGGGAAAATCGGACACATGAAGGGCCACATCGCGGCTCCACCTGGGCCTCCCCACTGCTTGCCGCCTGCGTCTTCTCCCATGTTCATTGCTGGTAGCTTGGTTCTGACTTCTGTATCCAGGTGCTATCTCCTTTAATTCTCTCTACAATCCCTTCAGGTAGGCATTGGTATTTTCCGTTTCTGGGGCGTGGGTGGGGGCATCGATTCCTAGTTACCCATCTCTTCTCTTGTTGCTATTGCTGCTCCACCTCCCCCACCCCACCCCACCCCCGCCAGGGCTCTGCTTTTAGAATCGTTCTTACAGCCAGACCAGCTCAACTCCGCCATCCCCTCACACGTGCCGCTCCTGGGCCTGTTTTATTTATCTTTATTTAAAGAGAGGCTTTGCCCGAGCCTGACCTGTCAGATGGGCAGTATTTAATCCAGCCTCTCCTTGCTGCCAGGACCCTTAGTCTTGGTGTGTCGAATCCAATAGGTGCAAAAATGCTGGCACACTTGGGGATCTTCTGAGGGAGGGCTACAGGGCTACCCCAGAGCTGCACGGTCTCAGGTAGGTGTTGTTGCTACAGTTCCTTCCTGGAGTGTGGGAGGGTACATTTGTTCACTCTGGAGAAGTAATGAGGTTTTTGGACTCAATTACAGAGCATAGGAAAGGGGGTTCCTACAGGAGTGTGGGTGCTCACCCCAAAAAGGTCACACAGGAAAGTCTTTACCCAGAAGGGACAGTGGCTTTCCAACAACCGCAGAGACGATCCCCACGCACCCCTAGTCTTCCCTGGCCCGTATACTCTAGTCCCTCTCCAAGGCCGTGTACAGTCACAGCAGGTACATACAAGTGGGAGCGAACTGCTGGATATTCAAGCGAGGCCCCAAGCTAGAGGCTGCTTGTCTCAGAGGGGCAAGCTAAGGCTACCAAAGCTCATTCTGTCCAGAACACTTAGTTTCCGCTCTAATCCTTGTTGTAGATACTGGATCTTTCTTTAATGTAATATCTTACATGATCATTTAAGGTCACCTCTCTGACAGAGAAACGCTGAAACAATGTTTGAATAGTCATTTATATAACCACTCATTTATAAAATTCTAAAACCGTCTAAGAGCTGAACCCAGTAGGAGCTGATGCTCTGTCTCCTCCCCTTTCTCCTCTTCCTTCCCCTCCCTCTCTCTCCTCCTCCTCCCTATTCTCCCCCCCCCACACACACACACTACCTCCTTCGTCTCTCCCCATCCCCCTCCTCCTTTTCCCCCTCCCTCCTGGCTTCCTCTCTCTTCTCCATCTTTGGAGATGGGGGTCTCATTGTATTGACGCTCCTCAGACTCTTGCCCGAGCCTGCACCAGGGTTACAGTCATCACATCTGGGTGTGACACTTCTAAGGGCACAGAACTGTGACAGAGTAAGGCTCGAAGCCCTAATAAACACACAAAGATCTACTTTAAAGTAACCAGGTTCTGACGGTTTGCCTTGGCAGTGGTCTCCAGGATTAATGACTTCATGCCTGACAGTTTTCTTTTTTTACTCCAATATGAAAAAAATTTGGGCAAATTCTCATTGTGTTTTAAAAGACTCTTGGGCAAACTTGTGACTACACCAACACCAACAGCTGCATTAAAAGTAGGCGAGGAAGACAGATTTGGGATATACCTATAAAGTACTCAAGGATACTGTGCCTCTCACATCCAGTCACTGCCGATCACTGTGATCCTGACTGCTCCGATTTCCAGCTGCTTCCTCATCAGCAGGATTCACCCGGTCTACAGATAAAATCTTGCAGCGACCTCAGCAATCGAGGCAGCTCCATAGCCGTTTTACCTGATTGTTCTGCCTTATTTTAGCACCTTATATTTCCCTCCCACTTTACATTGTGACAGTCCTGTATTGAGATCAGTCTGTAAAACGCTCCGTGAAGGGAAGCGGTTGTCAGCCTCAGAAGATCTGAGCAGTTACACACCTGGCTCTTTGCAGTGGGCACTTCAAAGGCAAAGCAATCTAGCCACAGAGGGAGGAGAGTTCAACAGAAATTATGACTTTTTGGGGTCTGGATTACTTTGAAGACCAAAGCGTGTTTGATCCTCGCTCTGATACTGGCTTTCTGATCACGCCACGCGCAGAGCGTTGTTGAATGGCTAGTGGCTCATTCTTGCCCATACCATCTTCTAAACAATCAGCATAAACATTGAGACATCGTGGTGCTTGACAAATGTGCGGTCAATACAGTCCTCCTCTTTCATGTAGTGTTCTCCATTCATTTCATTAGTTAAAAGAAATAGGCATTCATTACAAAAAAAATTGAACTGTCAAAAATAAGAAATCTTAAAGATCATATTTATAGACGTCATCCAAAAAGATATTTCACTGCATCTCCTTTGGGGCTTTTATTTATACATTTTTTTTAACAGCACCGGGATCATTCTAAAAATACACACATAGTGAGTATATACAGTTATGTCCTATTTTCACTTCTAATTATAACACAAGGAAGAAATGCATACTTTGGGAGCTGATATGAGTTCAGAGTTTAGTAAAAAAAAAATATGCCTTTCTTTGGAACTGGAAGTTGGGATCGTAGTACCCTGATGAACCACATCGTTCTGCTGGCTCCTTTTGCCTCAGTAAATTGAATATTTCATTTTTCCTAGATTTTAGAGTGAGATTTTTGATTTTAGATTTGGAACAGAGAGTATGATTGCTCTGCAGTTAAACTTTATGAAAAAAATATACATGAATCTAAATGTGTTGGGAGCCAGATGTGGTGGCGTGTATCTTTACTCTCAAGACTCGGGATGCAGGAGAGCCGCTTTAAATTCGTGGCCAGTAGGGGTATATGACGGTATTCTGTCTCCAAAAAAGAAAAAAGAAAAAGATGTTTTGGGGTTGGTGAGATGGCTCAATTAATAAAGGTGCTTGCCACAGAGACTGACACCCTGAGTTCAATGTCCAGGACCCACAATAGAAGGAGAGACACCATCTTCTAACCTCCACATGTGTGTGTGGAACGCATCATGCACACACTCAAATAAATATGTTTTAAAGTTTTAAATTTTTTCAAAATGCAAACCAGTTTGCATTAGGTTTGATACTTATAAAATACATTTATTTAGCACATTACAGACATCTAGCACTACCTTCAAGATGAAACCAATCCATTTCCTGTTCTAGGCTTCCCTGAGGCAATGATTTAGAGACTCCATATTACAAATATTTATTAAATTCTTGCATGTTATATCAGTTTCCTCCCACACACCCATACTGCAGACCTGGTATGAGACACATGAAGAGTGGTAATCAAGAATTAAATCTTTCTTTTTAAAAACTGTCAAAAGCTTGCTACATCAGCATCAAGCGACAGGAGGAGAAATGTCTCCAGTCTACTATACGCCCCTGCGAGCCAGGTTTTAATTTGTTGCGAACGAAGGAAAGAGCCTATAAAAAAATCTTGGCAAAACACAGAACTGCTAATTTAATCAATTTTAGTAGTTAAAGCAGTGACTCCAAGCGCTAACACAATCTGTTGAAAGAACTACTTTCCAAGGTAGGGAGATTCATTTATTTCTGCGTTTTCTTCCCAGTTTTTCCAATCTAAGGATATGTGGGAAGCCATGGCACCCATAGAAAGCCTCCTCCGAAGACTTGGGAAACAGACCCCGACCAAAACCGGAAGGAGCCTAGAAGGGGCTCAGTGATGGGGTTGGGGTGGGGGTATGGGGGGTGGGGTGCAGGGATGGACCGCAGCCGATTGACCATGAAGGAGAGACCAGTCTGACAGTACAGGAAGATGTGAAACTGGAGAGGGAAAAACAAAAACAAAAAAAGGTCACAATAAATCATATGAAAAATTAAAAAAAAAAAAAACCAACAGCAGGAGAATCATGAAGTTTCTGAGACAGCAAATGTTTAAGGTTATAATTTTAAATTGGTATATTAGTCAAAGCTCTTGGTGGTTTTGATGCTCAAATATAAAAACAAAAACAAAGAAAAAACACCTAACTAGTTTACTCAGAATAACCTGTAAATAAGGCCTTTCATTTAGCTGTGAAAGTTGGAGGCCAGTAAAATTCACTTTTTATATTTTATTTATTTATTTATTGGCAGTGGTGGTGGAGATTGGAGTGAGACAGGGTCTCTCTATGTAGCCCTGGCTGTCCTGGAACTCACTATGTAGTCCAGCCTGACCTTGAACTTGCAGAGATCTGACTGCCTTTGCCTTCTGTTTGCTGAAATTAAAGGTGTGTGCCACCATGTCCAGCTAAGAATTCAGGATTTTTTTTTTTAAATGTAAAGCATATGAACTGTGCTAAATACAATTTAGGGGCTTTAATCTTCATGAACAGAGTCTGACCTCAGCGTGCAAAATGTGCATATTGTCACAGTGGCATTAATTGCTTTATCAACTTTATTTCAAATTCCTTTGTTCTTTAAAAAAAAAGTTATTTATTTAAAAAAATACAGCTTGGTTTCCTAGTGTGTTCCAAGACAGCCAGGGGTACGAAGTGAGACCCGCCTTAAAACAAAAGCAATGAAAAATTGCCCTGAACCTGGGGAAGGAGCTGGTGGGGAGCTTCCTGTGCCCCAGGATGAGAAGGCTCTGCCTCTCCCTGGTGTTGCTGTTTCCCGTTCTCCTTGCCTCTCAACTGGATTTCTTTAGCCGCAGTATTGGGGGGCTAGGTTTTCAGTACGTATGTCATTACTGGTACATCCTTTGTAGCCCCATGAAAAGCCATAATCTCAGTGAGCAGTCAGTACCTGGGAAATGGTTGCTATAGCAGAGAAAGGCTTTTTGGGAACAAGAAATCCAAACACTGGAGCTCTCAGAGCATGAACAGTTTGCAAGGTCTGTGTGCCATGTGAGACTGGATAATATGCGCGTGGATCACAGGGATGAAGAATTAGCAGCGAAGAAGGCTTAGACAGCAGTCATCAAAACATGAGGGATCAGCAGGGTGTGGTCACAGCACCGGAGAGCCAGAGGTAGGTAGATTTCTGTGGGTCTGAGGCCAGGCTGGTCTACAAAGTGGGTTCCAGGACAGCCAAGGCTACACGGAGAAACTTCGTCAAAAAAAAAAAAAAGTAAAAGGGAATCCAAGAATAGAGGGATCTGTGATACAGACCCAGATAGAGCCCACAGGAGCCCACTCACACTTCTCACCCAGACTGGCTGTGAGACTCAGCAGGTAGGACAGAGGTAGCCTTGAAGCATCCTCTTGGGCTCAATGTGTTATGCAGAGAAATAAAAGGCTTTGTAAACACCTAATAGTAATCCTGACTTAGGAGAGAGACTTGGGCATCCCACCTACTTTTGTATATAGCCCAGGAAGAGTGGGTCATTAAAGTAAAAAGAGACTGTAACAGGAAACTTCCCTGTCAGACAATGCTATTGGACAAAGACTGAGGAATCCGATGGGAGAGGGACACTGGGAAGATGCTGATGAGGACCTACCCCACCCTGATGCTGTAGTCAGTCCCTAGGAGCAGAGGAAGAGAACAGTGGGAACTCTAAGGGTGACATGCGAACAGACAAACCAACCAATCGAGGGCTGGAGAGTTGGCTCAGTACATAAACATGCTTGTCGGGAAAGTGTGAGTCCTGAGCGTGACTCCGTAGAATACGCGTGAAAGCTAGGCGCCTATCGCACTAAGGGTCCTACAGGTCCACAGGATGTGGAGAGCAGAGAAACCGGAAGTCTGAGGGGCAGGTAGCTTGGCATATGCAGCAAAACTACAGCAAATAGACCTTGTCTCAGACAAGGTGGAGACCAAGGTCCTGCATACAAGGTTGTCTCTGACCACCCACAGCGAGCACACACATGCTCACACTCACACGAATGAATGAGAAAGTATACACATCACACACACACACACACACACACACACGCACACGAGAGAGAGAGAGAGAGAGAGAGAGAGAGAGAGAGAGAGAGAGAGAAAGAAAGAGAGAGAGAGGATCTGATGGCAACACTGCACATTATGTGACTCAAAGATGCCTTAACTCCGGCTCGAAGAGATCCGGAGCCCCCTTCTGGCCTCAGTGGGTGCCTGCACCCACATGTCTCTCTCTCTCTCTCTCTCTCTCTCTCTCTCTCTCTCACACACACACACACACACACACACACACACACACTAATAATAATAAAATAAGTATGTTTTTAAGTCTCTTATGCTTTAAGATGATAATCTTACATCATTCCCCAGCTCCCTCTCCTCCGTCCAACACCCCCCCTCACATGCCCCTCCTTGCTTTTCCAAATCATGGCCTCCTTTTTCACTGATTGTTGCTCCGTGCACATATGAAACTATAGAACACGTCACAAATGTGCATGTCATCCTTTTGCAGGGCCACGCTAATCTTCTCTGTATTATTCCAATTTTAGTATACGAGCTGCCAAAGCGAGCACTAAAATAAATATTTTTTTTTTTTAAGAAATCAAACTGGAGAGAAGCAGAGCCAGGTCCGTTTATATCATGACATTTGTGCCAACGTGTGCATCCCCATAGATTCCCAATGGTGGTTCAGTTTTTGAAACTGCTGAGTGTTTCAGACTCTGAATACGTACGCGTTGGACATGCCTTAGGAGGGAGAAGAGAGACATCTTTGTTGTGCCCTGATCAGAATCATCTTCAGATTGGAATCACGGCTTTGCTGCATCTCTTTGGGAGTGGGGTAGCTATCTGATTCATCAGGAGTCTAGAAAGAGCCGGAGGACTACATTATGTATGCCACCTGCTTTCATTAACTGCTCAGTTGGGGGACTGACAGCGATACAGCCATTTCTTCTCCATTTCTGTGGCAAAATACTCCCACGTGCTGCTAACGTCCTCTGTCTCCCCCACCAGCTTTGACATCCCTGCCATGCCCTGATGCCCTGGGATACGGACAGTGGGGAGAGGCAAGGGTCCGGGAGTTTCAGAAATGTACCTTCCTAGATAGTGTTTCCAATCTGGTTTGTGGCCAAATCGTTCAAGATGAATGACTGTTTATTCGTTTTCCCCAAGCCCTGGGGATCATACCAGGTCCTTGCACATGCAGTTCCCTGTCACCGAGCTATAGCCCTGTGGTTCTATTTTTAAAGATTTTTCAAGGAAGGCAATCTCTAATAACCTGTCCAATATCCAATCTATATTTTTAATGTTCTTCCTTTTATCAAATCTAAGCTTAAATTTGCCCCCTTTGTTCTCCTTTCAGTGAATTGTGATTCTTAAAAAAACGCTATACAATTTCATTTTGAAATCCTGTTTGCAGCTTAAATGTTAGACTATGGTTTATAGATAGCATTTATCCTGCCAGAGATGCTAAACCATTTTTGAGATGTCACTGGTAAAATGGGGCTTTGTAACTTGAGTCTGGAAGACCACTGGTCACTAACGTGGTGATGTGATCAGTGTGAAGAGGCAGACACTGGGCTCAGTGATGCTGTTCAAAGCGCTGTCTGTGCTCAGAAGCTGTTTGTGCCGTGAAGCCAGGAGAGGACCAGAAGGAGCGAGCGGCCTTGTCAGCTGTGAGGATGGGAAGACGGAATAAGAAGCAAAAATTAAGTTGTGTGTGGTGGAGTCTTATGTTCCAACACTTGGAAGGTTGAGACAGGAGGCTGGTAAGTTTGAGGTCAGCCTGGGCTACAAAGTGAGACCATCTCCCAAAATAGCAAGAGGCAGAGGAGCTCCCACCTGAGATAGAACACCTCAGGCAGGTCAGAACAGAGACTTGGTGACAAAGTATCATGGAGGATATTCCAACGTCTCCCCTGGAATCCTAGATGTACAACTGAGACAGTGTGCAAAGGGAGTTAGAGGAAAGCACATTCCATTCAAGGCTGATAAAAGCCAGGAGGATGCTTAAGAGATAGAGGATAAAAGTGTAAAGTGTACATTAGTGCTTTGTTTTTCCCAATGATATTTTAAGTTACACACGTAATATCAAAACAGATTCCCTTTGTATATAGCAGAGTAAGCATTAGGATTATGGTGACAAGTGCCTGCTCCTCAGCTGCCACCCTGATGGCCTCTGGAGGAGGGCCGTCCTCCTCTTTGAACATGAGGAGAGCAGCCCTTCATCCTGGGGTAATGGCAGTGGGAGGGGCAGACAGACAGTGGGAGGGGCAGACAGACCGTGGGAGTGAGTAATTTTCCCTGCTCTTGGACACATAAAGGCTCCAAGGAGAATTGCTGAGCCCTGAAGTCCAGCCCAATCATGACACAATTAGGAGAAAGAACATATTATTTTGGAAAAGTGTTTTATTTTTTCAATTTACAATGTCATTAGCAATTTGGGTTTTTTAAATTACATTTATTTGTTGTATACCCATTTTGTACCTGATGTGCAGATCAGAGGCCAATGTATAAGAGTCGGATTTCTCCTCCTATCTTATGGATCCTGAGGATTGAATTCAGTTAATCAGGCAGAATGACAAGTGTTTTTATCCAATGAGCCATCTTACCAGGCCCCAGTTTGTCTTCACAGTTTCTTCTTCTTTCTTTCTCTCTCTCTCTCTTTCTTTCTTTCTTTCTCTCTCTCTCTTTCTTTCTTTCTCTTTCTTTTTCTTTCTTTCTTTCTCTCTCTCTTTCTCTCTCTCTTTTTTTCTCTCTCTTTCTTTCCCTCTCTTTCTTTCTTTCTCTCTCTTTCTCTCTCTCTCTTTCTTTTTTCTCCCTCTCTTTCTCTCTCTCTCTCTCTCTCCCTCTCTCTCTCTCTCTCTCTCTCTCTCTCTCTTTTGTTCCGTTCTTGTTTTCTAAGTTAGGTGTTGGTAGACGGCTCAGAGGGTGAGAGTGACTGCACAAGTTTGAGGGTCTGAGTTCAGATCCCCACTCTGGAAGAAAAGTGAAACGCAGCCTGTGTGTCCCCTTAACCCCAGCACTGTGAGGAAGACACGGAAGGCTCTGGGCTCACTGGTTGCAGGCCTAGCTTCAGGTTCAATGAAAGAGAAATCTGTTTTCAAGGGGATAAGAAAGAATGACTAATGGAGTAGAACATGTGACAGCCTCCTCTGGCCTCCATGCACCTCCTTACACATACACTCATACACAGTCACCAAAACACACACACACACACACACACACACACACACACACACACACTCATACACACTCACCAAAATACACACTCACACACAGGGTGAAGACGCATATACACCTGTCACTATTAACAGTCCACCATAAGCTTTTTCTTCTCTCTCTAGGGTACTGTTAAAATTTCTGAACGGAATCCCTTGTTCCCTAAATCCTTAGCTACCCATCTTTCCACCCCTCTGATTCCTCCACACACAGTTATAAAACATGAGCTACCCCTGTTACTTTGTCAGGCAGAATGAAGTCGTGGTCGCTCAGACTGGCTCGTTCTGGAACATTCTAGATAAGTCCTACAGCCTCTTTCGTTCTAGTTCTTTTTCCCCTCAGGAGGTCCAGTGGGTCCACTCAGGATTTTGGTGTGCCTAGACCCTACTTACTGTCTTTGCAGCCCAAGAGAAGGTGACCTTAGAGGGAGCATGAGCAGAACCCTCCAGGTGGTTGTTGAGAAAGGGAGATGGTTGGTGTTTCCAGGAGTGGCCTCCTCCTACAAGAACGATGATCCAGGAGATATTAGTTCAGTGATCAGATGTCCCTATTCCAGGCCTCAGGGCTCCATTCCTTCCTAGTTAGTCCTGATGTGGTGGAGCACAGCCTTCATTGGAGATTTGCTGCAGTATAATGAGGTCCTGCTCCTGGAGCCCACTGTGGGTGACGACAGTGTTTGGTGCTGAGGAGCCTGTGTCCCCATACTCCACTTTATGTAGGTGCTTAATAATTGTTAGCTTTCTTGATCTTTTTCAGTTGCACCAAAAGCCAGGAAGAGGGGCTAAACAGCTAGCTGGCTCAGTGGTTAAGAGCACTTCCGGAAGACCCGAACTCGGTTCTCAGCCACCAAGTCAGGCAACACACAACAGCCTATAACTTCTGCTCCAGAAATCCCAACACCTCTGGCCCCTGCAGGCACTGGCACGCTCATGCACACCACACACATATACACGTAATTAAAAACTAAATTAAATTTAAAAGAAAGCCAGAGGAAGCAGCCGTCCAATTCCCAGATCATTATAGAAATATAATTTCCCTTGAAACTTTTAAGTGCCCTTCCAGTTCATCCAAGCACTCGGAATCGAACCCAGTGCATGCTGGGTAATCACTCTTAACATCCAAGCGCCCCCACCCCCCCACGCCCCGTTAAAAATCTTAACAATTACACCGCTATCTCTTGGAGTCAACATTATTAGTTTTGACCAGGTGTTCATGGTAAGCTAGGACATATCTTGTGCGAGATAGTTCATTGCAGCTGAAGGCAATTCTCAGAGCGACGCTTCCCTTTGAACCTTCATCTGTCCCTAGCCCTGGCCAACTGGAGAACAGGTGGCAGGGTATCGAAGTGTTCAGTCCCAGCATAACCGCACTTTCAGTACAGCCACTGAGCCAGATTCTAACACGATCTCCTCACAATGCCTCTGCACAGCAAAGCTTTGGAAGCATGAACGTACGGCTCAGCTTTCTGTTGTTACGAGATACTGGAGACAGACAACTTATTTTAAAGTCTCATGAAGAGGTTTATTTTGGCTCATGGGATTGGAGGTTCTGGTTCAACATCAAGTGGACCGGTTGCTGTGGGCCTTGAGCAAATGGAGTATGCCTCTTGACCAGGAAGTACACAAGCACCAGAGGGCGGGAAGTAGGAAGAAGGGGAGGGGGAGGGGGAGGAGACAGGGAGAGGAAGAGGGAGGAGGAGGTGAGGAGGAGAGGGAGAGAGAATATTGCTTCCAATGACCTAAAAACTTCCCACAGGGCTCCTTCTCAAGATCCACCGCATCTCAAAAGCCCCACCACAGGGACCACATCTTTCACACGTGGACCTTTGGGGAACCTTCAACATCCAAACTATGGTTATTGATTTAAAGCTGGTTCTCAAACTTCAGTGTCAGGATCGAATGGCAAGCTCTTTACACTCCAGCTTCTTGTTCTCCACCTTCGGAGCTCCTGGTTCCAGGACTGAGTTCTGAGCTTGACATTGTTGATGACTGCTGGGCACTGCTGAGCTGTTTCTGCCTCACAACTTCCACTGAAGGAGACTGACTTAAAATATACAAGTACTGGCTGGGCAGCGGTGGCACACACCTTTAGTCCCAGCACTCAGGAGGGAGGCAGAGGCAGAGGCAGGCAGATCTCTGTGATTTCGAGGCCAGCCTGATCTACATAGAGAACCCTGTCTCGAAAAACCAATATATATGAGTTTGAGCCTAGTCTAAACTGCAAATTGAACTTAAGGCCAACCTGGGCTACAAGGCAGAAAGCACTGTCTCAGAAATAATATATAAACATGTTAAATATATCTAAAACATACCTAGGGATAGCTAGAGTTGCATCTGGTTCCATCTGCTCTGCCAGCAATAGTATATTGGTCTTTTGTCTTCAGGCTGTTCACGTCTGGTTTCCATGTAGCTGTATCTCCAGCTAGCACACCTATGGTCAAGACAGGAGGTGGTGGGGGAGGAGGGAGGCGGGGGGGGGGACGGACTGGGATCTACTTCTTTTGGGAGGAAACAAGTGCTTCTTTGGAAGTTCCCTGCTCATGCGGACTGCTGGGTTTTCTTTCATTAATCCCTATCACTCCAGTTATTACAATGATGTCCGTATGCAATATTATCTTTCAAAAACCAATTGATGGGAGAGGGTAAGGCAATCTAAAGTCCTCACGGCGTGTCACTCAGCAGATAAGGAAGCACCCTCCACAGTGTGCTCCTGTCCTAGGAAGGAGACCTACTATGAATTTTTTGGAAACAGGAACTCATGTATCCCACACAGGCCTCAAACTTGATATATAGCCAAAAGTAACCTGAATTTATGATCCACTGAAGTGCTGGGATTCTAGGAGTCTTAGGGCTTCATTTGCTGTGATGAAACATCATGACCAAAAGCAACTGGAGGAGGAAAGGGCTTATTTCATTCACCAGTCCGCATCTTTGTTCATTATCAAAGAAAGTCAGGACAGGAACTCAAACAGGGCAGGAATCTGGAGGCAGGAGCTGGTGCAGAGGCCATGGAGGTGCTGCTTACTGGCTTGCTTCCCACCGCTGTTCAACCCACTTTCTTATAGGACCGAGGACACCAGCCCAGGTGTTACCCTACCCACAATATGCTGGGCCCTCCTCCATCAATCACCAATTAAGGAAATGCCCTACAGTCTTGCCTCTAGCCCATTCTTACAGAGGGAATTTCTCAATGGAGGTCTCCTCCCTCTGAAGACTCTAGCTTGTGTCTACTTAATATAAAACTAGCCAACACAACACGCCTGATTATGAACTTGAACTCCTAATTTAATCTCTCTCTCTCTCTCACACACACACACAATTCAAGGATGTATTTGATGAAAACTTTTCTCTTCAGTCCTAGACCCCTAGTGAGAGAGGAGAGGAATCTGAGTTCATTCCACAGTTACCGTTTCATTAGATCTCCAGCCTGGGACACTGGTGTAGGTACCGGGGGGGAAAAAGAGGGGCCAGAGTTAAAAGTGAAAGATCTGTCATCACTGAAGTCTCTGAAGGTATCTGGAGAGACAGGCTAGTGAGAGGACTGTCTGGGTGGCCTGAAATCTGAGTGGAGCTTCAAGAGTGTGACATTCCGCCCACAGACCTCACAGGTCTTTGGCAATAGGAAGGCTCTGAAGGGTAGGGTAGCTTTGATACTCCACAGCTTCAAGGTCATGAGTGTCCTGTGTGGTGTACGCTCAGTTCTGAGACTCTGACACCAAGCACTTGGGATAGAGAAGCACTCTGGTGGAAGCAAGAGAAGGCACTGCTGGCTGGAGATGTAAGTCAGCTGGTAGGGTGCTTGCCTGGCATTAGGAGAGCCTGGGTTCGAGTCACAACACCACACAAAACTGGACATGGTGAAACATGTCTTGAAACCCCAGCACTTGGAAGGTAGAGGCAGAGGGATAAGACACTTAAGGTTATCCTGGGCTGCATGGTTCACATAGCAAGTTTGAGGCAAGGCTGGGATACATGAGACCCTGTTTCAACATGGGGGAGAGGGGTTGTCTGCACCTCATCATTAGTGGTCACTGCAGTCTCAGAGAGCATCCTCACAGGGTGTTGTAGGGTCAGCCTCCCTGAACTTCCCACCTACATTGCCCCTTAGCAGTTTCTAGTGCTGCCGCTGCCTTCCTCCATGGGATGTTGTCAGAATTCACTCATACATGCTTAACTGGAGGGCCTTGTTCATGGCTGTCTCCCACGTGGGGTTGATCAGGGTGTGGAGACCCCAGGAAGGCCTCGGCAAAGGACAGTGATCAAGGGAAGAGAAAAAGAGTCCCAGCGTCCCTGCAGGAGAGGGGAAGGGGACTGGCTGAGCTAGAATGCTATTTGTTTTTATGAAGATGAGTAGATGTTTTTGCTCCCGGGCCTCAGACCTCAGAAGACATAAATTACTCAGGCCAGACACGGAAGAAAGCTGAACTTCATGGATGGACTTCATGGAGGGTTTTGCAGGCTTAGTTGAGGAGATTGGATTTCATTTTGGGGGTCTGAGGGACAAATGAGAACTGCAAGACTGTTAGTCTAGAGCTCTGTGCAGAGCAATCAGAAAAGGGGGCGGACCCTCTGAGGAAGACAGGACAATTAAAAGATGATTCTCGTGGGCTGTGAGAGAAGGCAGATGGCTCTGAAATCCGACAGCAGCACTGAGAATGAAAACGCAGGACAGATGTGAAAGAGAAGCTTGGCAGCAGAGCTATCCCAGGCTATAGAAAGCACCTGCTTACCCAAGTCTTCAATGTGCTCAATTGCAAATACCAGTGTTTTAGGGACTTCTATCAAGGGAACCGTACTGTAGGTAGCCCACAGGCCTCTGGACCACTCACTGTTGCCCATAGACACTGTTTTAAACCACAGTATGGTTCTCTACAATTAGACTTCCAATCATTTTCAGTGAGTCATACCCTTCAGGAAGAATTCTCCAGCACAAATATCTCCATTGATTTCTTGTTCCCAAATCATTTTACACGTGTGGATATTATGCTATTTTACCATCTGTTCATATTTAGAAATCAAATAAATTATTAATAAAGTACATGATAAGTAGCTAACAGACTTAATAAGATCATTTCTGGGCTGTCACTGACAAATGTCCATTGACACATCAGTGGTTGATTTTCCATATCTATTGATTTAAAATACTTACTCTCTATAAGGGAGTAAGTTATAAAAATCAGGATGTAAAAAAAAAGCGACAAATTCACTAAAAAATGATAACCAGATTCCCAGGATTTGAGGGAAAACTGTAACATGGTTTTCTTATTGCCACTATTAGCCACTCTCCGGGAATTCAATTTTTTCCCTCATGTGCCTGTGTGTGAGTGGGGGATGAGTGTGCATGCATGTATGTTTGAACGTAAGAGTGCATGTGTGTGCCTAGATTGCACATTGTGTGTATATGTGTGGTATGTGTGTCTGTGTGTCTATATGTGTGCATCTGTGTGTCTCTCTGTCTGTGTGAGTGTGTGCGTGCGTGTGTGTACATGTGGTGTGTGTCTGTGTGTCTCTGTGTGTATGTGAGTGTGTGCGTGCGTGTGGTGTGTGTGAGTGTGTGTGTGTGCATGTGGAGGGTCTGGGGTTAACATTGGCATCTTCCTCCATCTCTGTCCATCTTATTCATTGTGGCTGGATCTTGCATTTGAACCAAGAACTCGATGACATGGCTGGTCCTGCTAGCCAGCTTGCTCTGGAGATCCCCTGCCTGCCTTCAGAGTGCAGGAATTACAGATAGACTGCCATACCGCTCAGTATTGACGTGGTTTCTGGACATCCAAACTCCAGTGTCACACTTATGCAGCAAGTGTGGTACCCACTGCCATGGCCCCATATCCTAGGAATCAGAATTCAGATGCTAAATTCAGAACCAATGGAGAGATGGCTCAGCAGTTAAGAGCACTGACTGTTCTTCCGAAGGTCCTGAGTTCAAATCCCAGCAACCACATGATGGCTCACAACCATCAGTAATGAGATCTGACGCCCTCTTCTGGTGTGTCTGAAAACAGCTACAGTGTACTTACATATAATAAATAAATAAACAAACAAAATACTTAAGCCAGGAGTAGGGACACATGCCTGTGATATAGCAGCACACGCATGTGATATAGCGGCACACACCTGTAATACCAGAACACCACAGGCAGAAGCAGAATATTGGTAGTTCAAAGTCATCCTCTGCTACATAGAGAGTTTATAACCAACCTGGGCAACATGACGCCTTAAGCTGTAACTTCTCTAGTCACCCAGAAAAGGTGCTACTTAATAACTATATGATATTAGGTTTGATTTTAAAAAAAGGTTTGAGGAGCTGGAGAGATGGTTCAGCAGTTAAGAGCACTGACTGTTCTTCCAGAGGTCCTGAGTTCAATTCCCAGCAACCACATAGTAACTCACAACCATCCATAATGGGATCCGATGCCCTCTTCTGGAGTGTCTGAAGACAGTGACACTGTACTCACAAACATAAAATTTTAAAAAAAGGTTTGATATATCTTTATGTTCTGTGTACGAGTGTTTTGTCTGCATGTATGTATGTGCATCATCTGCATGCCTGGTGCCAGGGGAGGCCAGAGAGCACATAAGATCTGGAAATGGAGTCACAGATGTGGGTGCTGCAAACAAAACTCGGGCCCTGAAAGATGGCTCCTAACCTCTGAGCCCTCGCTAGCCTCTCAGCTTGACTTTGCTATTAGTAGAGGAGAGACTCCCTCCCTTTCTATGATAAGTGAAGAAGTTTCTGTTTAATTATACAATATGACATATGTAGCAATATGTTATTTTTCCAGTTGTCAAAAATACAGATATTGAGTGTGTGGGATACTAACAGTCATTCAGAAATCTAATCTTTAAATCAAAACACAAGGCAGGGGGTGGTACTGGTGAGACGGCTCAGCAGGTAAAGGTGCTTGCCACCAAGACTGGAAACCTGAGGTCGACCCACATGGTATAGGAAGAGAGCTGAGTCCTGAAAGCAGTGCTATGGTATGCACGTACACACACACACACACACACACACACACACACACACACACACACACACAGAGGAGGGGGGAAGAAACAAATGTAAATTTTGAAAATAATTATAATAAGGTAGAAAAGCAAAGGAAGGAAGGAAGGAAAATACGCAAGGATGTCCCCTGCAATCCACAGGCAGATGCACACACATACACAAGAACAAACAGCCAAATGTCTTTTACATCTTACTGCATGAGATCATCTCACAGGCGACATTTGCAGTGATGCAACAGAGCTGTCAACACTTTCTGAGGTGAGAGATTTACCTAACTGAAGAGCTGGATGGAGGGGAAACATTCTGTTGCACACTATGTGTTTGTTTGCGTATCCGCAGCATGGTTTCCATGAGGAACCCCAGACTGACCTTGAACTGACCTCCTGCCTCAGCCTCTGGAATGCTGAGATGACTTGCACGTGCCGCTGCCATAGTTAACGTTGGTTGTCAACATGACAGCATCTAGAACCGCCTAGGAGGCGAGCGTGTGGGCACAGCTGTGATGGGGAAATCCCATGCACTGTGGGCGGCACCATTCCCTAAGCCTGGATCCTGAAGTGACTAAAAGGAAGAAAAAACTGCCTGAGAACCAGAAAGCTGTGCTTTGGACCACGGTTGAGAGGCGGCCACCTCCTGCCAGCTTGAATTCCACACCATGATGGTCTGGATCCTCAAACTGGAGCCAAAAGAAGCCTTTCCTTTCTTAATTTGCTTTTTCCAGATGCTTTATCACAGCCACAGCAAAAGTAACCAAGACAACCACCATGCCTGGCTGTACACATTAAGTAAGTTTAAATTTTTAGATCATGTTCATCTGTGACCTGTTTAAATTCTGAGTCAGTTTTTGAGGATACCACATTTGATACAATTCACTTCACAAGCGAAATGGTGCTCAAACATAATCCAGCAGGTCCCGTCACCAATCTTTAAGATATTATTATTTAAAATAGTATCATTCGTTTCGTAACCCTTTGCTCCTCCATGAGAAAATCCTAAAGGAATATTCCGTTAACTTGAAATTAAAACGGCTTCGCTGCAGATGTCGCCCATGAGTGTCCTAAGTTGTTAAAAATATCTCCACAGCTATATGGTGCTAAATATGCATCCTTTCACCTTCCCTTTCTACATTTAACATCCCTTGGCAATGCTCCATACTGCTTTTGAATTAAAGATGGCTACAGAAATCTTTGTTGCTGGTTTTACTCAGTGAGTAAAGGCCTTGCTGCCACACCTGATGACCTGCATCTCATCCCCATGACCCCAATGGTGGGAGGCAAGAACGGCTCCTGTCAATGGTCCTCTGATCTCTGTATGCTCGTGAGTAAGCATGTACATGCACACATACATACGCGCAATGTAATAAGCTGGGTGGATGATGCACACCTTTAATCCCAGTATGGAGGAGGCAGAGGCAGGGAGATTCTATGTGAGACCAAGACCTGCCTGACCTGCATAATAAGCTTCAGGCCAGCCAGGGATACACAGTGAGACTGGATTTAGAAATAATAATAATGATGGCAATAATTATAATTTTTTTTAGTAAACTTTTTCCCTGGGTTTACCACTCCCCTTGGGTCTGTGTGGCTCTGTTTCTTCAATTTGAAAGCATCAGAGAAGACCACTGTGCACTGTGTAACAGAACATAAAACATAAACTAATGTCAATTCTCCGAGGAGTGACCAAATGGCTGGGTTTCATATTCTTTATGGTTTTCATAAACATAGTGAATAATTACTTTTTTAAAAAAATCTTATGACAGGTTACATAGTTTTTCATTAGAAATTATATAAAACTGAGTCTAATGGTGTATGCCTATGACCCCAATTACTTGGAAGGCTTGAGGCAGGAAGACTGATTAATGCCCAAGAGTTCAAGTCCAGCCTGGGCAGCATAAGTGCAGGGCTAGGAATGAGGCTCAGTTGGCATAATGAGTGTTTAGCATGCTCAAGGCCCTGGGTTTGATCTCCAGTACCACAAGAACCAGGTGTGGTGCTACACGCCTGTAATCTCAGCACTGGGGTGATCAGAGGCAAGTTTATTAGAAAGTCAAGGTCTCCTTGCTACATGGCAAAGTTGGAGGCAAACCTGACCTACGTGAGACACTGTCTCAAAATAAAAATTTTCAAAAGTGTAAAACTCTCTGTTTAAATATTAATCAGAGTTGGACTGGAGAGACAGCCCAACAGTGGGGAGTACTTGCTGCCCTTCCTGAGGACCTGAGTTCGATTTCCAGCACCCATGTCGGACAGCTCGAAACCACCTGGAACTTCAGGGGATCTGATGCCCTCTTCTGGTCTCTGTGTGTATTTGCACTAACAGATACACATTCACACACAAACACACAATCTCTACTTAAAATTATCGATCAGAGTTGTATGCAAGAGAAGAAGGACACCTTGTTGATGTCTTCAAAGTAGTTTTGTGAAGCCTGAGGAGATGGCTCAGTGGAGAAGGGATCAGGCAGGCAAGGATTGGGATTGGAGTGTGAATACCCTGCACCTCCACTAAAACAAACAAAAACAAAAAACAGACGATCTTGAGGGCCTGCCTGTAATTCCGGTCCTTAGAGGAGTTAGAACCAGGGAATCCTCAGAAGCAGTGTGATAGCTAAACCAATTGAATAAGCAAGTTGGCTAATTAGATTAGCAGAGCTGATGAGATGCTGCCTCAGTCAATGAAGTGGAGAGTGATCGAGGAAGACGCCAGAGTTCACACACACACACACACACACACAAGCAAGCACACAATCACACACGCAAACCTGCACATATGTGTGTGTACACACATGCATGCATACACATGCAAACACACGCCCAAGAAAGTATTCTTATGAAAAGTACTGGAGTTATAAAACTAGATGCTATACCCGAAGACTGTGAATAGATTCTTTGCAGAATGTTGAGCTAGAATGAGGTTTATTTATACATTATTGAAATGTCAGCTAATATTACTAAATTGGCCAACATTTAAAAATACAAACATGTATTGAGTTGGACATGGTGGCCTTTAATCCCAGCAGAGACAGCCTATTCAATGTACGAGTTCCAGGACAGCGAAGGCTATAGGAACACAACAATAATGAGATTGATCGGATTACAGAAAGTACTACAGCAACAGCACTTTGGGCCCATCTGATAGCCTTTCTGTTAAATGAGAAATACTTGAATTTTTTTTCTTCCAGATAAATTAAGGAATTGAATCTTTGCAACTCCTTATTTTTTTTTCTGAAAAGAAAAATGTGTTAAAATACAAGATTGCCAAGACAGATACTGGCTTTTGAAAGAATACTAATAACTTTTTGTGGCAGAGAGCTTCTTTTTATACACAGAGAAAAAAACTCCTGCTATTCTTAAATGTTTTGAAGATCCAAAGAAAGACTTTTGATTGAGGCTTGTACACAATGCTGCAGCTCTTTCTCATGATGCCAAGGAGGAGGGCGCAGCCCTGCGAGCTCTAGCCGGCCTCTGAAGTGCTCTGTGCCGGGTAGCAAAGCATCTCCCATCTGTGACAGCTTACTCTTCACTGTGAACTTGAGTGCATTTAGGATACAGACCTCGGGGTGTATCTGAAGAATTTTCCAGAGAGGTTTGATTGGCATGGGAAGCACCATGACGTGGACTGGGATCCCAAAGTGAATAAAAAGAAAGTGGGGACAAGATGGTTATAACCCCAGATCACTATCCCGAATCGATATGATAGAAAAAGAGAACCAAACTCTGCAGGTTGTCCTTTGACCTCTATGAACTTGTCTCTGGAGATCATGGCATGTAGACACACACACACACACACACACACACACACACACACACACACACACCATGCATAAATCTTTGAGGAGGAAGAGAGCAGAATACCCATGGTATCTATCTCTGCTTCCAGATTAGAGGCAACATGGTTGGCCATCTCGCATTCCTGCTGGCATGCCTTCCTGTCACAATGCACTGTGTCCTAAAACCATGGGCCAAGTATATCCCTCCTCCTGGTATGCCCTAAATGTGGACGCCCCCCCCCAGAGGCCCATGCATTTGGTTTCCAGCTGAAGTGATGTTTCAGAAGCTTCTAGAACCTTGGAGATATTGAGCCTCAATGGAGGATGTCAGTGACTAGAGGCAGACCTTTGGGACTTTATAGCCCCTTCATGCTTCTGTCTGCCTCTCTTCCCTGACTGCCAATTGTCTTAGTCAATGTCCTATTGCTGTGAAGGACACCATGACCATAGCAACTCTTATAGAGGAAGGCATTTAATTGAGATTGGCTTTCAGTTCTGAGGTTTAGTCGATTGTCATCACTGCAGGAAGCATGGCAGCATGCAGGCAGACGTGGTACTCTAGAGTTAACTGAGAGTTCTATATCTGGAAAGGCAGGCAGCAGGAAGAGAGAGGGACACTGGGCCTGACCTGAGCACTTGAAACTTCAAAGCCCACCCCCAGTGGCACACTTCCTCCAACAAGGTCACACCTCCTAATAGTGCCACTCTCTGAGCCTATGTGGGCCATTTCATTCAAACCACCAATACAGTATGACTGGCTACCTCATCCCCTGCCACCATGCCTTCTCTGCCATGCTTGGACTGTATGGCCTACAACTGTAAACTAAAATAAGCTCTTCCTCCCTTAAATTGCTTCTTCCCAGGTATTTGGTCAGAACAGCAAGACAAACAACTAAAACATCTCAAGTATGACCTGTCTCCCTGTGGAAGGCAGAAGTTGATAATGTCAGAATTCACCCTGGATCACTCACTCTTCCACCTTATCCACTGAGGCGGGATCTCTCATTCAAAATCCAGAGCTCACCAATATGGTGAATGTCAGAACCAGCTTACTCTACAGATCCCATCTCCACCTGCCAAGACTGGAGTGATAGGCAGGCTGTCTGGCATTTGCTTGGGTTCTGCAGATCTGAACTCCAACCCTTACTCTTCCATGACAAGGCTTCTTCTGTTTGTCTGTCTGTCTGTCTGTCTGTCTGTCTGTCTGTCATTTTTGAGATGAGATCTCACTATGAAGAAGGAGGAGGAGGAGGAGGAAGAGGAGGAGAAGGAAAGGAGAAGAAGGAGGATAAGGAGGAGGAGGAGAAGAAGAAGGAGAAGGAGAAGGAGAAGGAGAAGAAGAAGAAGAAGAAGAAGAAGAAGAAGAAGAAGAAGAAGAAGAAGAAGAAGAAGAAGAAGAAGAAGAAGAAGAAGAAGAAGAAGAAGCAGCAGCTTACTTCTGTCCCTTTCCTTCTTTTCTGTATCATTGCCATGGACCAAGCCCTGGCCATCTTCCTCCACTTCCTGCTTCTCCAACTCCAACTCCTCCAACCACCCAGTTAATTCTACTGCTGTCCTGTGGAGCTCTCTTGGAAGTCTAACTTAAATAATGCTTCCTTGATTTCCACAAATAACAATTCTTCTTAAAGATAAAACTGAAGTGCGTGTGTGTGTGTGTGTGTGTGCATGTGCATATAAGAAAGAGAGAGACAGAGAGGAAGAGAGAGGCAGAGAGAGGCAGAGAGAAGCAGAGAGAAGCAGAGAGAGAGAGAGAGAGAGAGAGAGAGAGAGAGAGAGAGAGAGAGAGAGAGAGAGAGAGAGATTCAACCCTTGTCTTTTCTCCGTTGCCCATTTCCCACATGCCTGTACTCTGGGCATCTTTCTCATCTCTGAGCCCGTTTTCTTGCTTGCATGTAGTAGTACTCAAGTAATCTGGAATGGCAGGTGATTCAGCTTGGCAGAGAAAGAGAATGAGTAGCAGCATGCTATCTAGACGGACAGGAAATGGGTGTGGTGGCACACACCTTTAGTCCCAGAACTCTGGAGGCAGAGGAGCTCTGTGAGTTTGAGGCCAGCCTAGTCTACATAGCGAGACCCTGTTTCACAAAAAGGAGTTAACAGTCTTAGGAAGTATTTTATGATACAGTATGGTGACTGGATTATTATTTGTGCTTATTATTTGAGCTACCTTCCATCTTAATATTGTGCCGGATTCCAACAACAAATCCGTATCATTAAGATGGTTGTCACTGGAAAGGATATAGACAATGGATGACAATATTCTTTGATAAACATTAAACACAATTCAACTCAATGTAAATCATTTATGAGTTCACTGTTTAAAACTTTTTATTTTATTTTTAAGTGGATGGGTGTGGGTGTGTAGGTGGTTGGGCATGTGTGTATATGAGTGCCTTGCCAGTAGCACCCAGAGGCAGAAGATGCCCTGGCACCTCAGGTGAATCGTAGGACACGGTGCAGAGAGCCACATGCCATACGATTCCAAGGGTCCAAGAGCAGCAAGCACTTCTTTTCTCTATGTATCTCTGGCTGTCCTGGAACTTACTATGTGTAGAGCAGGCTGGCCGGGAACATACAGAGATCTGCCTGCCTCTGTCTCTGCAGTGCTGGGATTAAAGGTGTGCGCCACTATGCCTGTCCCAGCAGCAACCACTGCTCCTCTTAGTTACTGAGTCATCTCTCCAGCTCCCTGCATGAATTCAAACAACTATAGCCTGGTATAGTCAGAAATTACGAATCCATACAGGGAGGTCACTTTTTGCTTTGTCAATAGTCTATGCCATATACGGATATCAATTAAATGTCCAATGCAATGGCAAATCATTATACTCTTCTGAAACCGAAGAAAGAAGACAGTTATGTGCAAATAGCGCTAATGATGACTGTGAAGTGAAGTGTCTTCTCATCAGGATGAGGGTGAAGGAAATGACGGCCTGAGGGTATTTGCTGCAGAAGTTTTTCCATGAGCTAAACTCCAACCCAAGTCAGATGGAATGGGATCGGGGCAAAAGGAAAACACTAGAATTAGATGCAATAAAGAAGTTTCGGGTGGGAGATCATTACAGGAATGGATTACTGAGCACGGATAGACTTCCCTTGGCAGGGACGATTACCTGTCTGGGATGACTTAATTATGGAGTTGCCTAAAGGCATGCGGCTGAATTGATGACTTCTGCACTTAGATTTTATAGTTCTATTGAAAAGAATATAAAACCCACATAGTTTTAAATTCAAATTTATTGCAAGGCTTATAGTCAAATGCATCCATATAAAGATCAAATTGTTGATTTACAGACAGAAAATCTATAACCTGGATTCTGTGGCATCCAGGTTCTACACAAGCTTTATAAAATGCTTCCTTGTAAAAAGTCTGATATAAAAGGAATCATAAATTTGATAGTTCTTGGCAATCTAGTACTTTCTTCCGCTTAAAGGTATACTACATTGGATTAATATGATATTACATGTAATTGATTTAAGTTGTTCTCTTATGCTCAAATATGAAATTAATCATCTATAGACCTAGCATTTCCATTAAGGCTATGGGTGTCAGTGAGCAGAGTGTGATCAGGATTCCCCATCCTCCGTTCTCTTTAGATGGTCATTTGATGAGGGTAATCATTTGTCAGATTCCTGAGAGAAAAGACTCCACCCTGGAGCCAGGGGTGTTGGGAGAGTACTGGGTGAGCATAGAGAGGCCCCAAGTTCCACCCAGTGCCACACACAATGTGTTTGAAACGTGGCATAAGCCGGTGGTGCTGACACTCCGAAACACAAGCTAGAGGATCAGAAGTTCGAAGTCACCTTTGGCTACACAGTGAATTCCATTCCAGCATGAGACACAAGAGATCCTGTCTTAAAAACAAAAACAAGACCATTCACGGAGCCTTCAGTCCCAGCACTCAGGAGGCAGAGCCATGTGGATCTCTGCCAGTTCAAGGCCAGTTTGGTCTACAAAGTTCCAGGCCAGGGCTACTTGATGAGACCTTTCTCCACAAAGAAAGAAAATAGCAAAGTGCAATTGGGCATTGTTGCTCGGTGGAGGAGCTCAGATGTGGGAGGCTCTGGATTGGACAGCCCAGAGGAACGAAGAAGTAAGGAAGAAAAATGAAGAGAGAGAGTCAGGTTTGTTTATATGCATTTAAAAGGTGACACAAACAAACCTGTTTAAGAATCCTAAACATGCCGGGCAGTGGTGGCGCACGCCTTTAATCCTAGCACTTAGGAGGCAGAGGCAGGATTTCTTAGTTCGAGGCCAACCTGGTCTACAGAGCGAGTTCCAGGACAGCCAGGGCTATACTGAGAAACCCTGTCTCGAAAAACCAAAAGAAAAAAAGAATCCTAAACATGGGATTGGGGGGACAGCTCAGTTGGTAAAGCATTTGCTGTTCAAGCCTGAGTTACCATCCCTAGCACCCAGGGAAAAGTCAGGCTTTGTAGCCTGTGCCCGGAATCCTGGTTCAGGAGGCAGAAACTAGAAGATCCCTGCGGCTCTTTGGCCCGCCAATCTAGACAACTGGTGACCTCCAAGTTCAATGACAGATCCTGTCTCAAGCAAAATAAAACAAGGCAGAATCAGTCATGGCAGGTCAGTAGGTCACGGTAGCCCACACCTTTAACCCCAGCACTCTGGATGTAGAGGTCTGTGGGTTTGGGTCCAGCCTGGTCTACATGTCGAGTGCCAGGCCAGCCAGAGCTATAGAGTGAGTCCCTGTCTCAAATGAAAACAACAACAAGAAAAAGGTGGAAAAGAATAGAGGTAGACATCTGATTTCAGTCTTTGGTGCACACACATACACACACACACACACACACACAGAGAGAGAGAGAGAGAGAGAGAGCGAGAGCATAAAGACATATATATAGGCACAAAAATTAGTATATATGAAAAATCACTCAAAATCTTCCAAATAAGAAATAGCAGTCTGCTGTAT
This sequence comes from Tokudaia tokunoshimensis, assembly GCA_036184795.1. Lineage (NCBI taxonomy): Eukaryota > Metazoa > Chordata > Mammalia > Rodentia > Muridae > Tokudaia > Tokudaia tokunoshimensis. The sequence goes on along the minus strand of BTHU01000010.1, from coordinate 35,331,054 downwards.
TTCTCTCCAATCTTACTTAAACATTGCTTCTCCTCTCTCTCTCTCTCTCTCTCTCTCTCTCTCTCTCTCTCTCTCTCTCTCTCTTTCTCTCTCTCTCCAGGGTGTCCTCGTATAGCCTAGGCTAGCCTCAAACTTGCTGTTATCCTCATGTCTCAGCCTCTCAAATACTGGGATTACAGACTGTCTCGCTGTGTATCCCTGACTGGCCTGGAACTCATTATATAGACTAGGCTGGGCTTGAACTCACAGGGTTCTGGCTCTCCCTCCTGAATGCTGAGATTAAAGGTATATACCACTATGCCCAGCATTTAGTTAGTTAGTTAGTTAGTTACTTGCATATTTGTTTATTTGTTTATGGAGGACACACGTCCCATGGTGCATATGTGATGGTCAGATGACAACTTGGCAGGGGTTGGTCCCCTCCTTCTAACCTGTGAGTCCTAGGTTTGGTGTCCTTACTCTCTGAGCCATTTCACCAGTCCTATTAGGAAATACTTTTTAATGATTTATTATTGAATACTTTGTTAGCTGTTAATTTGATATAAGTTTTTCCCAGTGTTTAGGATATACTCTTGACCCGTGTGGCTAAAATCTGAGATCCACGTGAACCAACTGGCTCAGCTAGTGTAACCGCATGCAGCTGCATGATTGTACACTTCACACACCCAAGGGGTGCCGATCACATTGCAGACTGAGTGCTGGTGACCCCTGGAGTCGTTCAGTGCACTCTGCATGGCTGGCACAGAAAACCCAACAACTGGTGTCCCTTTGTGATGTCCTGCTGACCGTCCATAGCCAATGCAGTCTGAGTCCCTCTATCCCCAGCCCTGCAGTTAAAACACATAACCAGGCCTGGTGTGCCAGCATCCTGGAGACGTAGGCCGTAATGCCAGTGAAGGGATGGGCTTGCTAGAGAGAACAAGCAAAGAAAGATGTCTTCCTTCTTCCATGTCTTTCTCTAGGATGCCAGCAGAAGATGTGGCCCAGGTTAGAGGGATTTCTTCTTACCCCAAAGATCTGGATTAGAAGTAGTTCTTCCCAGTTCAAATTATTTAATTAAGAAAAAAAAATCCCTCACAGGTGTGCACAGTCCTTTGGGTTTTAGTTAATTCCAGACATAGTCAAGTTGACAACCAAGAGTAGCCACCACAACTGTCTTACACAGCCTCGCTTGGGCTCATGAGACACTATTGAACTTGAGCTGCAGAGGATCTACTAAACATGGTCATATAGAAAAGGCTTCCTTGCCTTTAATCCAAGCACTCAGGAGGCAGGTGGATCTCTGTGAGTTGGAGGCCAACCTAGTCTACAAATCAAGTTTTAGGATAAGCAAGGCTACAGAGACCCTGTCTAAAAATTACAGAAAGAAAAAAAGAAAAAGAAAAGACTTTCTTGTATTAGAGTATAGCTTGGTATTAAAGCACCTACTTACCATGCATGTATAAGACCCAGGATTCTATCCCAGCAACAAAGTGGAGACAGACAGACAGACACAGACGCACGCACAGAGAAAGAGAGAGAGAAAGACGGACAGACAGAAACACACGGGGGAGGGAGGCAGAGACAGAGAGAAAGAGAGACAGAGAAACAGAAATATTGAGATTTCCCTAACTGAGCCAGGCAGTGGTGGCGCACGCCTTTAATCCCAGCACTTGGGAGGCAGAGGCAGATGGATTTCTGAGTTCAAGGCCAGCCTGGTCTACAGAGTGAGTTCCAGGATAGCCCTGATTTCCCTAACTGAACAGAAATTGCCATTGTCTCAAAGTAGAGAGCCAAAAGGACAGACAGCCATGTACTGGGAGGTGGTGAGCATCCCCCCCCCGGGGGGGGGGCGATCAAACCAAGCAGTGCCCCTGAGCCTGACAGTTGCTTATAAAGTCTGAATCGAAGGATCTCAATTCCTCACTGGGGGTTTGGACAGTCATGAACCTTAGCGATGAATTAATTCCATGGGAGATTTTAAATAGTGAAGGTATTCAAGCATATGCACACAGACAGAAACACTGTATTCCAAGAGCTACATGGACTGCGCTGTAGCTTTGCCTCCAGTTTTTGTTTTTGTTTTTGGTGGGATTTTGGGGCAGGGGGAATTGCAAGACTGTGAAGATACTTTTGTGGGAGGGGCATCATTCAACTCAAGCATGACGCCAGCGCTTCGGGACTGTGACTCAGATCCTTGGTGGTTTGCCACACAGTTTGGGGATATGGTGTTTCTCTGTGCCTTGTGCTATTTGAGGAAGCTTCCTTCCATATACTGTCCCTATGTAGCCATTGTGATAGCACAGAGTTGTGTGTGTGTGTGTGTGTGTGTGTGATTTATGTCTTTTGTTGCCCTAATTTATTTACAGATTGACAGTTTGTTGTCTTTCAGAGTTTGGAAATTAATGCTAAATCAATACTCTGTATGAATTTATTCTGATTTTTACCATAAGTGTTTCACAATAGATCATTGGACTGATGTGGTGCAGAACTCCATTGTATATAAATGACAACATTAGCCGGGCGGTGGTGGCGCACGCCTTTAATCCCAGCACTTGGGAGGCAGAGGCAGGAGGATTTCTGAGTTCGAGGCCAGCCTGGTCTACAAAGTGAGTTCCAGGACAGCCAGGGCTACACAGAGAAACCCTGTCTCGAAAAACAAAAAAAAAAAAAAAAAAAAAAAAAATGACAACATTAAGCAAGTTGAAGGTATGAAATCAGCTAACACCCTTGTATCGCAGCTTTGAGTGAGAAGCCGTACAGCGCTTTGATGGAGCATATGAGAAGCCATGCAGCCTGGGAGTTTTGAGCTAACATGTCAGTTTCTATCTCTGATGCAGCCAGACTTCAAGTGCGAAGTTTTCACTGCTGCGCTGAAGGCTGGAATCTCTGCCAGGGTGGCGCTCGAGGGCGCCCATTTTCATAGAGCAAGTCTAGACTACTTAGCATCCATACGTGGAAATACTAGCTACAGGAGACTCCAAAACGCAGTTTTTCTTCACATTCTAAAACCGTTCCAAAATTACTCTGTCTTAAGCAATATACCTTTTTTGTTTGTTTGTTTGTTTGAGACAGGGGTCTCTCTCTCTCTGTGTGTAACCCAGGCTGTCCTAGAACTCCATATGTAGACTGGCTTGGAACTTATAGAGATCCATCTGCCTCCGCTGCCTTGAGTGTTGGGATTAAAGGCGCGCATCACCACATCCGCTCTGAGCTTTTTTTTGTAAGACTGTCCAGATACCTTCGGGATAGAAAAGGACTTAGTTTCTGACTCATAAAATGTAACTTCAGTCACACAGCCAAATGAATTTCTGTGTTCAAACTGAAACAGATACACATGTAAACGCCAGCAAGGATAAATGGGGACCGAGGTTCACAGTACACTACTGGGTCTGTAACCAGGCCCTCAGAGAGGCCCTGCAGCCAGTGCCGGCGTTTGCTCCATTTCCTAGTTTACTTTGTCTTTTTTATTGTTATGATTTAATCGCATCATTTCCCATCATTCCCTTCTTCCCACAAACTCCTCTCATGCCCCAGTCACACCCATACACGCCCTCTCAAAGTCCTGATCTCTTTTTAATGGTTAGTTGCTGAGTTCATTTCGTGTTGCTTGTATGTCCATGATTTCATGGCCTGTCTTCTAGCATTGGATGAATTATGGGGCACATCTCTTGGGGAAGACTACTCCCACTCCTCTGTAGGACTGAGTCTGACCCGCCAGTTCGTAAACAGTGACACAGAAACTTACATTTATTTATGAAAGCTTAGGCCGTATAGCCTAGGCTATTCCCCAACTAGCTCATATATCTTTTATTTATTTAGTTTGTTTGTTTGTTTGTTTAATGTATATGAGTATCTATCTGCATGTGCACTTGCATACTAGAAGAGGGCATCAGAACTCATTCTAGATGATTGTGAGCCACCATGTAGTTTCTGGGAATTGAACCCAGGACCTCTGGAAGAACACCTGGTGCTCTTAGCCGCCGAGTCATCTCTCCAGCCCTAGCTCATATATCTTTTTTTTAAATGTTGTTTACTTATTTTATGTATATGAGTACACTGTTGCTCTCTTCAGGCACACCAAAAGAGAGCATTCAATCCCATTACAGGTGGTTGTGAGCCACCATCTTGTTGCTGGGAATTGAACTCAGGACCTGTGGAAGAGCAGCCAGTGCTCTTAAGTGCTGAGCCATCTCTCCAGCCCCACCTCATATATCTTAATTAACCCATTTATTGTAATTTATGTTCTGCCACGTGGCTCGTTAGTTACGTCTTCTGTACTGACACCTGTCCCTTCCTTTGTGGCTGGCTGGCAAATCTTCCCACACCGGAATCTTTCCCAGAGTTCCTATTTCTGCCCGGATGTCCTGCCTTTCCTCTCCTCCCTGGCTGAAGGCCATCAGCTCTCTATTAAACCAATCAGAAGGTGATGGAGAAGACTATGGATGCAGCACTGAGACATGTGATGCTTCATAAAACTAAAAATCCCAAAGTCCAGAACTCAGCACTATGCTGGTACAGAAATCGATATTTGAAAGAATACAAAGACAACATTTACACAGTGCACAGGAAGACTATCCCACACCACTCAGCATCTCTTAGTTGCCTATAGTCCTTTGTCCTGTGTGATTTCCCCCTTCCTACAGCATGTCTGTTGGAGGTGCCCTTGTTCAGGTCTTGTAGCCACATTGTTGGGGTCTCGTGAGTGAAGCTTCCCCGCCGTTTCTAGAAGACCTGACCTCACAGTGTATTTGCTGGTCCTCTGGCTCTTACAGCCTTTCCACTCCCTTCCTCCTTAACGTTCCCTGAGCCTTAGGTTCAGAAGCTGTGTTGTAGGTGTAACCGTCAGAGCTAGGCACCCCAGGGTCAGTTCTCTGCACTCTGAACAACTATGGTCTTGTAATGATCTCTGTCTGTTGCAAAGAGAAGCTTCTTCGGTGAGGATGGGGAATTACACTTAACCTGTGGGCACTGAGAGTCCAAACCTTTTAAGTTCAGACTCCATTTTAGAGAACCTGACCTGAGTTTGAACTCAGGTAAACTAACAGGCTGATACCTAGCATTAGTTCCAAGTTGCCCCCCCCCACCCCAGTAAAACCCAAGCCTAGCTCCAGTCTCTAGGCTAATCCCCAACAAGGTTGGGGATCTCCAGGTTACACCCTCAACAAGACCCGCATCTCCAGGTTATTCCCCCCAAAAACTTGCACCCCCAGGTTATAAGCCCACCCCCTGCCTAACAACCACCAATGCAGAGGAGAGCAGAAATTAAGTTTAGGATATGACTCCCAGCACCAGTCCATTATGTTAAAGGCCACAGCAGCTTTCCAATCAGATGCTTGTATACTTACCTGCTCCGCACTCTGGTTGCTGCTTACCCGCAAGACCCGATAGATAGATATTCAGGGCTTCCCCACTACCAAAACCGTCCTGTATGATGGCAGTGCATTGGAGGGGCCCGAGCTAGCACAAATGGAATAAAGACCCTGCTGTGGGTTGCATCAGATTGGTTCCTGTCTGGGTTTGGGGATAAAACCCTTCCTTGGCACTACAGGTGTAAAGATAAGTATTTAGAAGGCAGTTAGGAATTATGCTACTTTAGGAAAGTGACAGTTGTAAGTTTTACTTTAAGATCCATGATTTCACTGGCTCTAATTATTTGGCTAGATTTCTAGTGCCAGGCATAATTTCTTTCCTGCTGAGCAGGCCTTAAGTCCACTTAAACAGCTGTTAGTTGCTGCCAAGATATGAGTTCTACTTCTACACCTTTAGGGACGCCTCGCCTTGCTGATCATTGTTCACAGGCTTTTCAGCTGTGTAGAACTGTTGGCAGTGTCCCTCCCTTGGCAGCTTAAATCAGCACCTTCTGGGACTGTGAAGGTTAGTCCTCAGCAAGGAGGCTTTAAGGTCAGATCCAGCTCAGATCGTCCAAGTCTTGTGTCCTAAGTGCCCCGTGTCTTCAGCAATAGGAAGGCCTTACCTTCAACCTCTGGGAGGCAACCAAAGGCAACAGAAAGAGCCTGTATTATTTTGGGAATCGTTTGGACTCCCCTGACCAGCAACTCAAAAGGGGGTTCGTCATGCTTGGCTTTGAGGTTTTTATTAGATAGTCTATGGCTCTCAAAAGGAGTATTGTCAACCTGAGTCAGTTAAATTCATTTAAACAATATGTGTATAAGTATACACATATACTTAGATGGATCATATATAATTTTGGATAACTAGAAAAATAATATAATCCCTTATGGCTTTTCCAAACAGCCCAAATGTCATTTTTTTAAAGTTTATTTTTAAAGTATTTTATATGTTTGGGCATTTTGACTACATGTATGTCTATACATCATGTGTGAACCTGGTACCCACAGAAGCTAGAAAACATTGGAATCCCTGGAACTGGAGTTACAGAGGGTTGTGAGTTGCCATGTGGATGCTGGGAATTCAATGTGATTTCTCTGGAAGAGCAGTCAGTGCTCTTAACTGCATAGCCATCTCTCCAGCTCCCTCATTTTAAAACACTTATTTTTTTTTTTTAAGGAAAAATAAGTCTTTGAGAAAGCAGACATGGGCTTCTGGAGAGAGCGCTCAGTGGCTAATCAGGCTCCAGAGTCAGTTTCCAGCATCTACAGGCAGCTCCAGGGACCCAACTTCCTCTTCTGGCATCAATGGGCACCGCATGCATGTGGTGCACAGACATACATGCAGCAAAACACACACACATAAACTAAGAAAGAAATATTTTAAAAAAAAAAAGAAAGAAAAGGCAGAAATGGATCAAGAGTGACAGACAGCACACACCTGTGACAGAGGTTGCTGGATCTCTGAGTTTTGAGGTCAGCCTGGCCTGTATATCCAGTTCCAGGCCAGCGAGGGCAACATAATGAGAGTACATCTCAAAAACAAAACAGGAAGGGGTGGAGGAGGCTGGAGAAACAGCTCCACAGATAAGAGCACAAGCTCCTCTCGACAAGGTCCTGCGTGTGATCCTCAGCACCCGTGCGGTTCGCAGCCACGCGCAGATCCAGCTGCCTCTGGTCCCCACCGGCGCTCATGTGCGCAGACCCACACACACACATAAGAATAGTAAAATGGATCCTTGGAGGGGGAGGGGAAATGTAGGACTGTGGGCCCAGACACTCACTGGTGTGAGGAACCAACTCTCTCATGATGCCACGAAGACACTTTGCCTGTAAAGCAAATGCTGTCACCTGCATGTCACTGATGTCTGATGCTCTATCGTCTCATCATGGCTTGTCTTTGTGGTTACTTACAGGCTTCTTCTACAGGCCAACAGGTAGCTTTATATTTGCCTGAGAAATCAAGGAACGAACTAACCAGATGCCAGAGATAAGCAAAAGGCTGCAGATCTGGAAGAAAGCAGTTTGGGTTCAGAATTGATCATAAAAGACATGACACATTTCACATGGTAGAGGAAACATCATATAAATAGCATTTTTTTTTCAATGTTGGGATTCAAACCCAGGGTCTCACCCATTCCAAGCAAGGAGTCTCCACCCAGCTACTCCTTGCCTTTCATAAATGTTATTAACAAACACATTCGCGATTTAAACATTATTACAGGTCAACGGTAAATGTTTCAAATGCAGATTTGCCAGAACACCAGTCAAGTTCTCCAGCACAACTTCGTTAAGCAGGGGTTGCACAGACTCTTGGGGCATCCTAGAGCCCAGCTGACTCTCTAAGAACAGAGCATGTTGACTCACAAGCCTTTGAAACCTTGCTGTCCCTAGAAGTTCATCGCAGCTCGACTTCGCATGAACAGCTCTCCCACACCGTTTCTGGCCGATTATGGCGCCCCCGTGTGTGCCTTTGATGTAATGTTTTCACTACTCCCCAAAGCAATGCAATTAGTAATACTTCTGTTTTCCTATTTGTAATTATTTCAAGTAAACACTTAAGAATGTGATTAGTCCTATATGCTAACTATCAGACTTGCTTTTTATTTCTGGGTATGTTTTGTTTTGTCTGTGTTTTTTTTTTCTTGTTTTGTGTTTTCCTGGTGGGAGGGGAGGAACAGAGTCACACGTATCCCAGTCCGGTCTGGAACTCGAAGATGACCTCCTGCCTCCACCTCTTCTGTGTTGGGATTACAGGCCTGTGCCATCATGCCTACCTCATGCAACAGTGAGACTCTTTTTTTATTTTATTTATTTATTTATTTATTTATTTTGGTTTTTCTCCGTATAGCCCTGGCTGTCCTGGAACTCACTCTGTAGACCAGGCTGGCCAATGGTGAGATTCTAACCCAGAGCTTCATGCATGGTAAGCAAGTGCTCTACCAACGAACTTCTATCCCTCCCAGGTTGTTTTATGAGATTTTAAAATCATTTCTTAATTATGAGTACACACGCACGTGTGTGTGTGTGTGTGTGTGCGTGTGTTGTGTGTACATGCATGTGAGTACAGATGCCTGTGATAATCAGGAGTGCCAGAATCCTCAGGAGCTGGAGTTACAGGTGGCTGTGTTGGGGTCCAGGGGTCACCCCATAAACCACACAAACACTGATCTCAGTCAGACAGGGATGGTTTACTGAATGCACCCCCTAATACTGATCGATCAGGATTGATCAGGGTCACAGCGCAGAATTCTGGGGCTGAGCTATGTCCATGAACATTTCTCAGGGCCAGCTTATAAAGGGAAAAATCCACAAAAACCACAGTGAGCTCATACGCAGGTACAGGAAGTGCTGCTCAGTGGTTGGCTCTGACTCAAGCTATTTTGGACATAATAGTTCATATTGACTTTTAATTTCATGGGTCCTACATAAAGCCTTATGGAATTTCTTAACAAACCTCATACAGAACATAACAGAGTATGTGGTCAGCATGACCTTGCTCATTTCTGCATCAATGACTGACAGGCATATTACAACAATATGAAATAGCTGGCAGGTATGGAACAAAATGGCTACAGCTACGCCAGGAGTGGGAGGTGAGGTGGGCAGACGTCAACAGTGGTGAGCCACCAACATGGGAGCTGGGAATTGAACTCAGGTTCTCTGCAAGAGCAATATGTGCCTTTACCACTGAACCATCTCTCCGGTACCCTGAAAGGTTGTTTGCTTTTGTTTGTTTGTTGTTTGTTTGGTGGGGGAAGAGTGAGAGAGGATATACAGCACTTGATAGCCCCAACTGGTGTCAAACTCACAATTCTCCTGTCTCAGTTCCCCAAGTGCATAGGCCATCATTCCTAGCAACTAAACGTTGTATTTGATGAACGTTTCCCTGAGAACTTAGGATATACTTTATATTATAATCATCCTAGAAGAAAAAGCAGTCAATAGAATCATTACTTATAACCAGAAGTAACTTTTTTAGAGGTTGGTAAGAACTTAGGGGCTAATTCTAATTCAACTTTTCCAAATAAATATGGATTTATTTAAATCATTTTAAAGACACTTTTAAAACACTTCCTCCTCCTCACAAAGACCACAGTAGATATAAACAGAAGGAACCTCATTTTCTTTTGTGCAATTTGTTTGTTTGTTCATTTGTTTGTCGAGACAAGGGTTTCTCTGTGTAGCCATGGGTGTCCTGGAACTCACTCTGTAGACCTGGCTGGCCTCACACTTAGAGAGATCTGCCTGCCTCTGCCTCATGAATGCTGGGATTAAAACCGTGCGCCATCACTGCATGGCCCTCATTTTCTTTTTAATTGTATTAGCAACCACTGCTTTAAATTCTATTTAGATAGAAAGGAATTCACCCAACATTGATTGAAGCCCCACTGTCTCAATATGAAATTAAAGAGAAAAAAAAGGAAACCAACCAACCTATTTTTTTTCCTTCTGTAAACCAGTGTGACTGCCTCGTGAGAGAGACTGTAAAAACCCAGGCTTTGAGGAGTGCCTTGTCATTAATGTTTATGAGGGAAGCCTTGTCAACTCCCAGCATTTATTTCATGGATAGCTTTGTATGTAGAAAATCCCTGAATCTGAGGTTTGGCTGATTTTTTTTTTAATTTAAAATTTTCCTGAGAGGAAATGAAATTTGAAGACATGATGATCACTCCTGAAGAAAAGTTTGGACTTAGTGAAACCAGGATGGATCAGGTGAGATGTCAGTCCCGCCGGAGAGGCCAGACAGGCTCTACCAGACGAGCCAGAGTGCAGCAGCAAGTCTCCCCTGGAAGAAGCCGGAGTTTTCACCTTCCAAGATTCCCGAAACTAGACACCAGCAACCCTTGAGACTCAAAAGAGGGCGGCAAGTGAGAAGAGTTTCAGCGGCTCTCTGATCCTCGAGCCCTAAGGACAACCGAATGATGTTTTATTACGTGTGTGTGTGTGTGTGTGTGTGTGTGTGTGTGCGCGCGCGTACATGTGTCATACTTAGAAATGCCATGCTGCTGTGTGGAGGTCAGAGAACAGCTTGCGGGAGCTGGTTCTCTCCTGCCACCATACGGGTCCAGGGAATCCCAGCAGTGTGCGGAGGACTGGCTGGGGTGCCGCCCCCTGCTAGGCCGTCCCACCGACACTGAATACTGCTTTTGGTGTCCTCCCTCCAGAGAACAGAATCTGTTTCATGCTCTCTGCCATTCTTTCCTGTCCCTTGATCACCCAAACTTCCCTTCCGGCTCTCCAACCTCAGACCCCTCTGCTGTTTTCAAGGAAAGCTTCAGCACACAATTCCCCAGGACCCAGTTTCAATCCCCTGTTCCCATATCGCTATTGTCATCAACCCTTTAAAAGTTTAATGATGTCCCCTCCTGATTTTAAACTTATTGGCTGCTGCTTCTTTTCCTCCTCTTCCTTCTCCCCTCCTCCTCCTGCTCCTCCTCTTGCTCCTCCTCCTCTTGCTCCTCCTCCTCCTCTTCCTTTTCCTCTTCTTTTCACTGGGTTTTATTGTTTAGCCCTGGCTGGCCTGTAACTCCCTAAGTGTGCCAGGCTGGCCTTGAACTCATAGACCTATGCTTGCCTCTGCCTCCTGAATACTGGAACTAAAGATATGTGCCACCAAACCCAACTTTATCATGAAAAAATGTAAGGTGTCAAAGGCAGACAAAGGGGACGGAGCTGTAGCTGTTGGAGGCATACTCGCCTGGCGTGATCCCTGGCTCTTACACCCAGCACTGCATAGACTGGGTGGGAGGGCCCATGCCTTTGATCCCGGCACTTGGATCACATACTCCTACCCAGTCATCACTGGCTACCTGGTGAGCTCAAGGGCTCACCAGGTACTTCCCACACTCAGCTTCACATGTCACCACCTGGCTTTATGTGTAAGGCCCTGGTGAGACACTCGGTGCAAGACGCTCAGCTCACTAGTCAGGAAACACACAAGCAAACAAGGATGGCACACTCCTCCTCACAGACAGGCACAGACCACAGGCATAGCGTAAAGGGAAGCGCTGGGAAGGGCGTGTGGGGGAATGCTGCATGCTGGTGGAAACACAACCAACCTGGAAGGTATTAGAGCTAGAGGCCTTATTTTGGGAAACCTCCAGGAAGAAAAGTACTGACACTCAAGGTAAAAACAATGTAGAACCCCTTACTGTACAACTCCACCTCCGCTCCCAGTGTGCCACACTTTTGTGATGGGATTTGCTGCTACTCACGAGAAACCATGAAGTCTGTATCCACCTGCTCTTGAACATGTGACTTCCTTGGGCTCACAGCCCGACATGAATGTGGCACAATTAGAAGGCTCAAGATACTGAGCATTGAAACCCTCTCTTGCTTCAGGGAACCTTCCCATCCCTGTGTAAGGGGGAGTATCATCTCCTGGAGGCTCAAGAGGCCGTGTGTCGCTGGCTCTCATCCCAGCCATCTCAGCTGAGGCCACAGTTAATGAGTGCGGCCACTCGCCAGTTCCAGTTGAGCTGGCCTAAGGGTTACCAATATAACTGTCAACCTGTTTGTTTTCGTGTGTGTGTGTGTGTGTGTGTGTGTGTGTGTGTGTGCATGAATGTTTGTACATGTGTGTGCACTCTGATTGGGCTTGCAAGGATGAGCTAGCGCCCTCTCTCCAGGGCGGGCATTGGAGGCTTAGCTTCCACACCTGCTGCCTGCTGCCCAACATTTGCTTAGCTACTAGGACCCAAACTCAGCTTCTAACACTTGCACTGGCAGATGCTCTACGCGTCGACCCATCTCCCCAGCCCTGGGGTGTCTAATCTTGACTGCCAACTTGGTGGGATTTCGAATCAAGGAGGAAACAAGTCTCTGGGCACGTCTGTGAGCATGTTTCTAGAGTAGGTTAAACGAAGCCTGAGGCCCACGCTGAGTGTGGGAAGTACCAGTTCATAGGCTGGGGGCCCAGAATGAATTTTAAAAATGTAAAATCCAACTGAGAGCAGAGCTCCTATCTCTCTCTGCTTCCTGACTGAAGACACAGTGCCAGCAGCCCACCCTCTGCTGCCATGCCTTCCCCGCTGTGATGGCGGGTTCTCCTGGCGCTATAAACCTGAAGAAACAAACCCTCCTCCCTTGTTTACATTTCTTCTGTCAACTACCTTGTCCCAGTGACAACACAAGTAACTCATTCACCAAGGAGCACTTAGGATTGTGAGAGATAATGAAGCTTTGGCGTTTTAAGACATTATATTAGTAGAATTTGATTCACAAGAAAAGATCCCCAATAAGTCAATAAAACACAAATAAATCTGCAGGGAAGATCCTGTAATGTAACGAACAAATGAATGACTTCACTATATCCAGATGCTAAAGCAGCTTAGTAAAGTCCAAGTCTTCAGCATGAGTTCAGAGACTTGCTTCAGGTGTTTTGTTTTGTTTTGGTTTTTGGTTTTTCCAGACAGGGTTTCTCTGTGTAGCCCTGGCTGTCCTGGAACTCACTCTGTAGACCAGACTGGCCTCGAACTCAGAAATCCACCCGCCTCTGCCTCCCAAGTGCTGGGATTAAAGGTATGTGCCACCATTGCCCAGCTTTTTTTAAATTTTATTTTATTTTATCTTTTGGAGTGGTCAAATTAAAAGCATGTTAGTTTTAACATTGTTACTTTATTTAACTTAGTTTGCTTAAAATATCATTGCAACATATAGCCAACAACATCCTGAGGTGTTTCACATTCTCCTTTTCCTTGACTCTTAGAAATCTGGTGTGTAGATTCCACTCACAGCACAATTCAGTTCAGCTGAGCAGTTCAGGCCTCTCCAAGCTGCAGGAGAACCAGGCATGAAGGAGCCGGGACATCCCAGCGCTGAGGGGGCTGAGCAAAGGGAACTGAGGGGTGCGGGCAGCGCTGACAGTGACATCGAAGCCCTGTCTCAGGAAAGAAGAAGGGAGGGAAGGAGAGAGGGAGGGAGAGGAGAGGGAGGGAGAGGAGAGGGAGGGAGAGGAGAGGGATCACAAATCGTTCAGTGAGAACATACTTGCCTAGCATGAGCAAGGCTCTGGGTAAAACCACATACACAAAAAAGACGTTTTCATAAAGCTCTATGATAAAATAAATATCTTGAAATGTTTTAGAATTTGGAGTTAAAAAATAAGTATAAAATGACAAAGCTTTTGTATGTAATAAAATAGGAGTTCCACGTGATGACCTTAAAATTATTTTACATGAGTGTTTTGTCTTTTTGTCAGTATGTTGCTTGTAATTATACAAATTATACACATAAAGAAGCGGTGGAAAGGCAGGCTTAACTGTAGGTGTGGGCTTGTTTGCACCCCGACTAGCAGTACAGCATCTAAGGAATAACCCAAGTACGTCTATCTTGGCTTTGTGTAGTCAAAGGCTAACATGCGCTCAGTTGACGGTGTGATGTGGTTACTGTGGTTACTGCAGTGTCTTTTGTGCGTTATGGTTTGTGTGCTGTGGTGATGTGGCTGGTGTTGTGTGGTGTGGTTTGATTTTGTTCTTCTGCTGTCCTGAGCCACTCTTTCTCTTTGGGATCATCCACTGCAGGGAACTGTGTCCTTGCTCTCCACTACGAACGTCTACCCTACTGGCCGGCAGTGACGACGCACAGCTGTAATAACGGCACTTGGAAAACGGGAACAAGAAGTTCAAGAATTCAGTCTTCCTTAGCTACAAAGGGAGCTAACAGCACAGGCTATATGACATCCTGCTTTCAGAAAAATCCATACATCAGATATGCCAGCACTCCTTCCAACCCAGGAAGCAAACACATAGGGTCAGATCTGGACTTGTCTGGTCAGTCTCCCCATGAGACACTTGAAATCTCGAGTGGGATTCTCAAAGGCATCTTTCTGTTTCCTGTATTTACCTTTGGGAAACAGGGTCTCACTCTGTATAGCCCAGCTGGCTCCAAACGCATGGTCCTCCTGCCTTAACTTCTTAAATGCTGGGCTTAGACACATGTGCCTCCACACTTGACATCAGAACCCAATCTTGCTTCTGGTAGCCAGGGTCTACATGCTGAGGTGGCAGAACCTTTCCTCTCGGTATGGGTGACACGCCCCTGCTGTTTCCCACTGTCAACCCCATTCGCTCAGTCTTCTAAGCCCTCGTCTCCAGTTCCCCTGATCATTTATTGTGTTCCTAACAACAGTCTCTCCTTTTCTGCCTTGCTGAAAAGCCCTTCAACAAATCCTTTACTGCCTGTCCAAGAGATCCTATCAACTAATCCCTTAGCAACGTGACAACAGAAACATTTCTCTGGGCTGGCGATGTAAGGCCAGGTTAGCACACTTGCATAGCACATGCGCACTATAATGGTGGGGGGGGGGCGCGCAAATAAATGGTATCAAGAATGTGAGAAAACTAGAACCGCACAGAAATCTGTCCATGAGGTTGTCTGGTGTATGCACGCAATCCTAGTTTCTGGGAAGCTTGAGGCAGGAGAATCATGAGTTCTGAGCCAGCCTGGTCTACCCAATAAATCCCTACCTCAAAATAAAAACAAAACAAATGGCAAAAAATATTATACATGTATGTCAATAGTATGCTTAACAATAACCAAGAAACAAAACCACCCAAGCTCCCATTGTCTGCCGATATGGACACTGATATAATTTACACAATGGGATATCATTGTACATTAAAAATGAGAGACTGGTGTATGGATCAACATTATAAAACCTGAGAACATTATGTCAACTGAAAGAAGCTGGTGATGCGAGCTGGTTATTGATAACTGTGTTTATGTCACATGTCTAGAATGGGCAAGTCGCAGATAGCAAGGTGGCGGCTGCTAGCACCAGGGGCTGAGGAGAAGGAGGATGAGTGAGGAGTTTGTATGAAAAGAAGAAAATGTTTATCTTTGTAGTGATGGTCACTGTAGACATCTGTGAAAAATAATAAAACCCACTGAGCTGGGTACTTTGCAGACAAATGTTATGCTATGTGAATTACAAACTTATTTAAAGGCACATGAACATGGGGTTCTGTCATCTGGTACATAGAGGTGACCTTCAGATTCGTGCTGGTGGCAAGAGGGGGGAGGAGCAACCACCAGCCCAGCGACTGCCACTCAAGAGACGCCAGCAGTTTCTAATTTTACACTGCCCTATATTTGTTGCTTTTTGGAGCTTTTGACTCACTCTACAAGCTGGCCAAACAGAAATGCCTTTTATGTTTTATTACAACGGCTAAACTGGGAAATCAACTCACCAATTGCTTTTTTACAAAAGGAAATGAGCTAAAAACAACCTAGATGTAAAGTGGAGCTCAGTGGATGAACGTGTTTGCAGAGGAGAGACCATCCCCTCGTAATGCGGGGTTTGTTATTTTCAAACGCATTTCGTTTCATTTACAGTAAGTGGCAAACACTGTTCTGAGAGGCACGGCAGATCTGTCGGATGGTAAAGCGAGATGACATCTTGTTTCCATTTTCATTTTCTTCCAGCTCATCTTCTCATTGTAAATCATTTTCCATTGTGGGAGGATATTAAATTTAAATCAAATTGAGGGTGGAAAAAATGCAGTGGCTGCATTAATCAATTCATTTCCCTGGCTAGCCCTGCCTCCTGCAGCTCTTTTTAGCAAACACTGTGGGTCTGAATAGTTACAGTTTTTAAAGAGTTTCCAAGGATCTCGCCCTATCTTTCCTGGATCTGAACAAACGGGGTGTTTCTTTTCTTGAGCAAAAAAAGCTCATTTTAAGGTCAAGAAACTGATTTGTCAAGAAAATTTTTTTTTACTTAAGTAGGATATGAATATTTAAAATGCATTTGAATATTCTCTCACAGGGAAAGATGGAGCTGGAGAGCATTTGAGGGACGGCATTATAGCTGCTTTGTAAACATTAATAAAATGAGCTTACCCCTCCTTAGGCTGGCCTAGGTCCTCTGAAGGAGGGTGTGTAAAAATGTGTGCACCCTACAATTATCTAAGTCAGCCAAAGTTCATCACACAAGCCCATGAACAGTCAGAAACTGAGACACAGCAAAGTCAAATCACTTTCCCAGCTGAACCAAAGGAAGCTCAGAACCAGCATGTTAACACACACACACACACACACACAGAGTCACAGGCACACACTCAGAATACACACATATATGCACATACGATCAGTCAGACACATGCACACACTCAGACAGACAGACACACAGACACTCACATGCACACCAGACACACACACTCACAGACACATGCACACACTCAGAAGACACACACGCAGGCACTCACATGCACACATAGGCACATACACTCACAGACATACACATACACAGTCACATGCACACCCTCAGACAGACACACACAGACACATTCACATGCATACACAGACACACACACAGACACACACAATCACAGACACATGCATATGCTCAGACACACATACATTCAGACACATGCATACACTCAGACACACACACTCACTGACATACACACACACAGAAACACAGACACATGCATATATGCTCAGACACACATACAGTCAGACATATGCACACACTCAGACACACACACACAGACATATACACTCACAGACACAAGTACATGGACACACAGGCATACATACACACATGCACACACACAGACGAACAACCTATAAAATATAACTAATAACCTATAAAATATAACTAATTTCTGTTTTGAATTCTCCTGACATATAATGAAATTCTCTAAATGTAATGACTAATCGTATTTTTAATTTATGATTTTTTTATTTATGATTTTTTTTATTTTACATACATTGGTGTTTTGTCTGCATGTGTGTCTGTGTGAGGGTGTTGGAGTTGTGAGCTGCCATGAATTGAACCCGAGTCCTCTGAGCAGCCAGTGCTCTTAAAACATTGGGCCATCTCTCTACTCCCTAGTGACTAATTTTAATATCCTAACTCTTTCTTCAGTCCTTAGTAGATGAGTTTAGGATCACATGCAAATACATTTAAAAAGATGTGTTCAAAGGTCAAGCAACTGGGAGACAGAGGCAGGTGGGTATCAGTAAGTTCAAGGCTAGCCTGGTTTACATAGTGAGTTCCAGAGGATAACCAGGGTTATGTAGAGAGACATGGTCTCAATGAATGGATGAATGAATGAATAAATGAATGAATAGCTGTTCAGCTTGTCAAGATGATGCTTGCCTGCAATCCCAGGATTCTGAAGGTGAGGCAGGAGGATTATGAATTTAAAGATGTGTATTGAGCATATTTAATAAGCCAAGCAGGATCAGACTAGCAATCTTGAGGGCAAATGAAACCATTTTCATCCAAATGTTGGCATGGGGTGGGAGGCTTCCTGGTTTCCAGTGGGAAAGAGATTCTTAGGCCTGTATCGACTCTGCTTCTGGTCACACTTTACTGTTAGGAGTGCTCAAAGCTCTGAAAACGCCAAAGAGGGACTGGAGAGATGGCTCGGTGGTTAAGGGGCACCGATTGCTCTTACAGAGGACCTGAGTTCAATTCCCAGCAACCACATGGTGGCTCACAATCATCTATAATGCCCTCTTCTGGTGTGTCTGAAGACAGTTACAGTGTACTCATATACATAAAATAAATAAATCTTTAAAAAAACAACAAACAAACAAAATGCCAAAGAGCTGGTGAGTTTCCACTTCTTCATAGAGAGTGGTTTCCAGTTATCAGTTCTGTGAACGTGGTGTCTGTCCTCCAAATGTTCTGGAGATCTATTCCAGAGTCTCTATCATCTGTCAAAGAATCTGACTGTTATCATCAATCAATGGGTTTTGAGGCTTTAAGTCTCTGTAAAGAATTATTCTAGAGTGACAAAACACGGTCCCCTGAAGGTTTCAGGGTGAATAACTCTTAGCAAGAGGGATCTCTGACCCAACAGTTGGGCTAGAACCTCAGTTCTTGAAATCCATGGAAAGAAATCTGAACAAGAGATAACCTGAAGTCTTATGCAAGCCCATCCTGAAGACTATATACTTGGATGATGTTCTTTCAGTAAATGTCTTGAAGGGAGTACTGGGTACTACCAGCCTTTCACTTTCAAATCTGATTTCTGCATGGGCACCAATTGACCGGTAGTTTTGTGGCTACTCTATACAAAACTGAAAGTGCCTTCTCTGGTTTTCTCTATTTGGGTGCACCCTTCCAAAGTCTCCCAACAGGTTATTACACACACCTATTTACTGTCCAGTAGCCTCGTGGCTCCTGCTCTCAGCTCCGCTTGCAACTTCAACAGCCACAGAGGGAGTCCTTGTGTCTCCTGCTTATGTTTTAAGTCTGAATCTCTCCATGAACTTGGGGAGTACTGTGTTCCCCAACACTGGGATTACAGGTCCTTTACCCAGCTTCTTTACCCAGCTTCTCCTTGGTGCTGGAGATGTGAGCTCAGCAAGCATTAACACACTGAACCCCTCTCCAGCCTCCCCAGCCTTGTTTCTAAAGGTGGCTCTATGATCCCTCCGACCTCCCTCTGCCATGGTTGTTATTTCATTGGTTTGTGGAGTTAAGAGTCTCATTTGGCAGCCTGGATGCCCTGAAATTGGATATGTAGCAGCCCAGATTTGCACTAGCATTGATGGTGATTCTCCTGTCTCCATCCCACAAATGCCAGGATTACAGGCAAGAGCCACCATGCCCAGTTTGGTTGGTTGATTGGTTTGGTTCAGTTTGGTTTTTTGTTTTGTTGTTGTTGTTCTTAAAGACAAGGTCTCACTATGTAACCCAGCCTGGCCTCAAACTCAGATCCTTTTCGCCTCGGCTTCCTAGTACTCAGATTACAGGCATGACCATTAGTCCCCATTTCACACCCACAAAAACAAGTCCTGGCCAGACACACTGTGGCACACAACTTTAACCCAGTATTCAGGAAACCAAAGCAGGTGAATTGCTACAAATTGAAGTCCAGTGCTGTCCTGGCTGGTTTTGTGTGTCAGAGGATGAATGGATGGATGGATGGGTGAATGGATGAATGGGTGGGTAGATGGGTGAATGAGTCAGGATGGATAGACAGATGGATAGATGGAAGGATAGATAGATGGGTAGAAATATGGATGCTGGATAGATGAGTGAATGGATGGATGGGTAGAAGGATGGATGAGTAGAAGGATGGATGGACAGATGGATGGATGATAGATGGATGGATGGATGGATTGATGGATAAGTGGATGGATGAATGGATGGACAGATGGATGGGTGAATGGGTAGAGAGACTGGTGGATAAGTAAGTAGATGGCTGGCTGGGTGGATGAATGGATGGTGTACTGGCTGGTTTTGTATATCAACTTGACACAGGCTGGAGTTATCACAGAGAAAGGAGCTTCAGTTGGGAAGTGCCTCCATGAGATCCAGCTGTGGGGCATTTTCTCAATTAGTGATCAAGCGGGGAGGGCCCCTTGTGGGTGGTGCCATCCCTGGGCTGGTAGTCTTGGGTTCTTTAAGAGAGCAAGCTGAGCAAGCCAGGGGAAGCAAGCCAGTAAGAAATATCCCTCCATGGCCTCTGCATCAGTTTCTGCTTCCTGACCTGCTTGAGTTCCAGTCCTGACTTCCTTTGGTGATGAACAGCTGTGTGGAAGTGTAAGCTGAATAAACTCTTTCCTCCCCAACTTGCTTCTTGGTTATGATGTTTGTGCAGGAATAGAAACTCTGACTAAGACAAATGTCATTTATATGCAATTTCAGGCTAGTCAGAGTGCACAGTGAGTGAGACCCAGTCTTAAAGAAAATAAGGGTCAGTGGAATGACTCGGCAAGTAACGGCAATTGCCACCAAGCCAGACAGACAGCCTGAGTTTGATCCCCAGGACTAATGGAAGGAAAGGACGGATTTCCTCAAGTTGCCCTTTCACATCTGCACATCCCCTGCTGCATACTCATGTGCCCACGTGAGATGGGCATGGCACACACACTAAATAAAATGTCATCGACCATTTTAACTTGGGCCAGTGAGACGCCTGGTGAGAAGCACCTGCCACCAAGCCAGATGACCTGATTCTGATCCCTGCTCCAGTTTGCCTTTCTGTTGCTGAGAGAAAACTCTCTAACCAAAAGCAACATCCAGAGAGGAAAGGATTTATTTGGCTTCACTTCTAGGTCAAAGTCCGTCACTGAGAGAAGTCAGAGCAGGAACTGAATCCGACGTCGTGGAAGATCACTACCTACTGACTTTCCCTTTGGTTCATCCTCAGCTAGCTTGCTTTTTCTTTTGTTATATAACTTATTTTTTAATCTTTAAAAAGATTTATTTCTGCATATGAGCAATCTATTTGCATGTATGGCTGCAGGGCAGAAGAGAGCATCAGTCAGAAGAGGGTATCAGATCCCACTATAGATGGTTGTGAGCCACCATGTGGTTGCTGGGAATTGAACTCAGGACCTCTGGACGAGAAGCCAGTGCTTTTATCTGCTGAGCCATCTCTCCAAACCAATTTATTATTATTTAACCTTCATTGGTGTGTTGCCTGCATGTCTGTGTGACGGTGTCAGAAGCCCTGGAACTGGAGTTACAGACAGGTGCAAACTGCCATGCGGGTGTGCTAGGAATTGAACCTGGGTCCTCTGGAAGAGCAACCAGTGCTCTCAACCACTGAGTCCTCTCTCCAGCACCTCAGCTAGCTTTCTTATACAACCCAGGCCTACCTGCCCAGGGATGATGCCACCACAGTAGGCCGGGGCCTCTCATATCGAGCATGAGTTAAGGCAATCTTTCACAGACATGGCCACAAGCCAATGTGATTTGGACAATTCTTCATCTGAGCTTCTCTTCCCAGGAGACTCTAGGTTATGTCACAAAGACAACAAACAAACAAACAGACAAACAAAAAAACTAACTGGCACACCCAGGACAAAGTGAAAGGAGAAAAGTGAATTCCACAAATTGCCCTCTAACTTTCTTCTATATGTCTACACACATACACACAAATAAATAGGTAGATAGGTAGGAAGGTATATAGATAGATGATAGATAGATAGATAGATAGATAGATAGATAGATAGATAATAGATAGATGATTGATAGGTAGGTAGGTAGATTGATAGATGAAAGATGATAGATAGATAGATAGATAGATAGATAGATAGATAGATAGATAGACAGACAGACGATGGAGAGAGAGAGAGAGAGAGAGAGAGAGAGAGAGAGAGAGAGGTTGAAAAAGAAGAAGAAAGAGAAAGGTGGAGCTGGGGAAAAGGCTAAGCAGTTAAGAGCACTTGCTGCTCTTCCCAAGGATCTGAGCTCTTTCCCAGCACTGGTGCTGGGCAGGTCACAGCTACCTGTGACTCCAGCCGCAGGGGACCTGACACCTTCTGGTCTCTGCAGGCACGGGTTCCCTGCTCTCCTTTGTAGCAGCAGTTAGTCATTTATTTTAGTATGTTTTCCAACGTGAATTTGTCTAGCCACTCAAGCAAAGACTCTTCCTTTCCCACTCTACATCGAACCAGTCACTCGGGTATCAGTTAATTACTGTTGTGAAACAAGTCTGGAGCTCTCCAAACTGGAGGCTTAAAATAGATGATGTTTTTTTTGTTTTTTTGTTTTTTTTTTTCTCTTCTGGTTGACTTTTCTGGTCCAAATGACCTCAGTTGGAGCTAAGTCAAGGGTGGCCTTATACATGTTTAGAGCCACTCTTAGGAAGCTAAGAGAGACAGAATAACTGGGCCTCTCTCCAAGTGGTCCCTTGTATAAGAATCCAGCCTTCATTGGAACACATGGTTGCGAAAGTTTGCCAGCTCTAAGTTTTTGTCTCAATGTCCAGGAAATTTTCAAGAATCCATTAACATAACTGCTACTATACCAACGGCCAGTACACTTTGGTTGTCAACTTGACTGCACCTGGAATCAACTGACCCACAAGTCACTCCGCTCTTGATCAGATCATGACCCCTCCTAAATGTGGGGGCATATTCTAATGTCAGTCCAGGCAAAAGACACGAAAAAAGGGAAGTTTGCAGCAGCTGGAGAGATGGCTCAGCGGTTAAGAGCACTGACTGCTCTTCCAGAGGCCCTGTGTTCAATTCCCAGCAACCACATGGTGGCTCACAACCATCTGTAATGGGATCTGATCCCCTCTTCTGGTGTGTCTGAAGACAGCTACAGTGTACTCATACATGTAAAGTAAATAAATCTTTTTTTAAAAAGGGGGACTTTGTTTTTTGCCTATTTACTTATGCTTGCTGGCAAATTCATCTATCCCGTTACTGTGGCATTCCTTTGTTGATATTAGAGCCAACTTCTTTGGGGTTCCAACTAAAAGAAGTCCAGAGATGGAAGATCAGCAGCTCTCTAAGAGCCCTCCATGTCTTCAGAACCTGACTGGGGCCTCTGTGATGCCCTCTTCTGGTGTCTGAAGACAGCTATAATGTACTCACATACATAAAATAAACAAATACATCTTTAAAAATAATCTTGGGTGCAATGTGGGAGGGAGTTGTGGGGTGATGGCTGCCACCTGAAACCTGGGGATCCTCTCTTACAGCCTCTCTATTCTCATCTTCCCCGTGAATGCCGCTACACTAACAAGTTCACGACCTTCTTATCTCCTACCCAAAATACTGAGAGTCGTTTAATTCACCCTACTAGCATGTGAATTTTCTGAAAACATACTCTGGTCACAGAACTGATGCTTAAAACTCAGTAGCTCCTCCTGGATCATTAGAATAAACTACAGGGGGCTGGAGAGGTGGCTCAGCAGAACACTGGTTGCTCTTGCAGAGAATCCAAGTTCTATTCCCAGCACCCACACGGCAGCTCACAAACTGTCTGTGACTCCAGTTCCAGGGGATCCAACGCCTCACACAGACACTCAAGCATGCAAAACAGCAATGCCCATAAAGTTAAAAACAAAGAATAAATTCCAGACTGCTAAGTAAGGACCCTGGCTGTTTTGTATTCCTGCCTCTGTACTCTGTGACTTCTCTTCCTCTTCTCTGCTATGCTAACTGCTGTTCCAAAACACAAAAAGCTAAGTCCTTAAAGGGCCATGGTATTTCAGTAGCATGCTCTTCCACATGCAGATTTTCTGTATGCAGATCCAGTTCTTCAGCCTTCATCTCAAACAGCATAGCCGTAATAAAGTGTTTCTTGCTTGACAAAGTTAAAGGCTCCTACCTCTTCCACCGCAATGCAAATCAACCCTCAATTACAGTGTCTGTTCCAATCTACTGTAATTATTTGTTGTGAGGCCTGTCTAACCACGGACTTCCCCATGGGATTTGGACTGTGTTGTTTTTTCATTCTCTCTCTAGTATCTAGGACAATTCTTGAAAGTAAATAGTTAGTAAATGCTTTTTTGCTTGTTTTCTTGTTGGTTGGTTGGTTGGTTGGTTGGTTGAAGGCCCAGCTTTCAAACAGGCTAGGTTGGCCTTGAACTCCAAATTCCCCTGCCTCCACCTCCCAGTGCCAGGATTACTGACTTGAATATACTGATTTTGTTGTTGCTGCTTTTAGCAGATTATCTTTTATTATTTGACAATTTCATCCATGTAAACAGCGCATCTTGTTCAATATACCCATTCCTCCCAAGGCCCCCTCCTTCTCCTTCCCCTAACCAGGCACCACCAGCACGTCTCCCTTCCCTCTCTGTTTTTGTCAGTAACCCACTGGGTCCAATTAATGATGCCTACTAGAATGCTAACTAATCCTGTTAACTTGATATTGATCAGAGCTTTGGTAAATTCACAGGTTCAACAACCATGCCTTGTCCCTGAAACAGAATCTCACAGCACCCCTCCCTACCCTCCAGCTCCTCCCTCTCTCCACCCTCCTTCCCAAATGTTTTCTTAGCCTGGCAGGGAGGGAGGATGGAAGCCAATGGCCTTACCAAGGAGCACTCAACACTCTCAGCGTTGACTGCTAACTACTGCGGAGAGAAGTGCCTCTGGTCCAAACCCAGGGCAGTGTTAATCTATGGATATAAGCTATTCAGAAGGCAGTTCCAAAGTCCCTTAACAGAACAGCAGTGGGTTCCTCCTTAGGCCCTGTGACCTCCTGAGCCATGGGCTTTTACCAGGTTGACAGTACCAGGTCTGAATTCCCTCCTGTGGAGCAGTTCTTAAAGCTGATTCGGAAGCAGTTGGTTATTCTTGTAACGTCTGTGCCGCTACTGCACCAACAGGCACATCTTGCCTGGCACTAGCCTTGCTTTCTTCACTAATTAATTAAAATGAAAATGCCCTTTCTAATATTCTGGATTCGAGTGAAAAGAAATCTTATCCCAGAAATCAAAGCTCATCTCAAATGTTCTCCTTCAAATCTGTGACTGTTTAGTCAAGGTATTTGAATAAAAGTACTAATAAATTTTCAGTATGTACTGATATGCCTTCAGTGTGTTATATTGTTAAAGTAGGGATTTGACACTGGAGAGATGGCTCAGCTGTTAATAGCACTAGCTACTCTTCCAGAGATCCTGAGTTCAATTCCCAACAACCATGTGGTGGCTTACAATCATCTATAATGAGATCTGGTGCCTTCTTCTGGTGTGCAGGCATATATGCAGGGAGAACATTGTATACATACTAACTAAATGAATCTAAAATAAATAAGTAAATAATAAATAAAATGGGAATTTGAACATTAGGTATATTAAATTTATAAACATATTAAAACAAACTGTTGTTATGCTGTAGTTGGGGCTTGATTATGTGAAATTTCATGATTTTCCTGTTTCCTAAAGTTGCAAGTGTGTGCAAAAAGCCAAGTGTGTGCAAAATGCCAGACTTTGCCCGGATCCTTCAGCCTCTGATGAAATACTTAATTTCAAGAATCATGGGAACCCTGTTATTCATTTAATGTCCTAGATTTTCCAGAACTGTTTTTTTTTTCCTTGTTATATCTTTTTTCCCTTTAGTAGCCTTTATTTTAGAAGTCGAGTTTCCCTTTCGCCAACACGGGGTTCTAAATCTACTTCCACGGCCTCACAAACTTCGCGGTGCTTCTGATATCCAGTTCTGGCACGAACTAGAGCCTGTTCAACTTCAGGCTAGGAAACCGAATCCAGGTCACACAACCTCTCAGCCCAGGCAGCCCAGCGGGTCTAGCGTAGAGCAACGCGCAGCCGGAAGCCCCAAAGTTCTCGTCCGGATCGCGGCTCCTGGTACACAGCCCGCTGCCAAGCAGGTTCCCGGACCTATCCATTCTCAACCTCAAGTCCTGGAGGACTCCGAAGCTCGTGACTGATCACTACGCAAGACGTGACAGCCACGCAGACTTAATTAGCTACTACGCCACTTGGAAAACATCAGCAACACGACCACAGGGAGGGGCTACGATGTTCAGGGCGGGGCCTGGAGGCGCCTCCTCCTTCTCCGGGTGAAGGCGGGGCTAGGTACTCGGGGCGGGGCCTAAAGGTTCCCTTCTCTGCCGGGGAGGGCGGGGCCGGGATAAGCGCGGGGCGGGGCCTGGAGGCGCCCTCCTCCACCAGGCGAGGGCGTGGCCCGGCGAAGGCGGGCCGCGCGTGACGACGTCTAGGGAGCGCGCGCGCTGCCGCGGGGCCAGGCCGAACGCTGCTGGAGCTGGTGGTGTCCGAGGCTTGGCGAGAAGGGTTTGCGGCCGCGTGTCGGGCTGTTGGTGGTATTGTGGCTGCCGAGGCCGCCCGCTCCTGGTCATGAGAGGTCAGGCCTGGGGAAGGGGGTGAGGCGGAGGGTTTCCGGGGAGAAGAGCCGAAGCTCGGACGTGGGTGGAGAACTCTGTCCTCGCGGATTCCGGAAGAGTTGGCGTTTACTTTTATTCTCCCTTTCCCCTTTTCTTGTTTGTGTATGAAGGAGGGCAGGTTTTGTGTTTCTTTCTTAATAGCAGAGACACAAACTGTCCTGTCCCAAGTCGCTCTTCAGAGAGTGAGGCGATAGAGCCGCCGTGGCTTCCGAGCCTCTTCGAAACGTCACACAGTAACTGCACGGTTTCAGCCAGCCTCCGCCGCAGCTAGCTCCATCGCGGGGGAAACGGGAGAGGCCCGGCGGTGGGCTCTGCATTTCGTCGGGCGACAGCGCGACTCTGGCACTCTGGTCCGAGATCCACACTGGACCACGTAGGGATCTTGCCCTGCCCACAGCCTCTCATCTGACACCCCTAACCAAGCCACACTGCCGATGGTGGCATTTTTATTCGTGAGGCTAACTCTTTATTTAGACTAAAGCATCTCATAGCAATTACATGATGACTCCCCCTAAGGGCCCCCTTTCAAAGGTAGTTAGCTAACATTCTTTTGGGAGGAGAAGGAATATTCTCGGTAGCACCATTAATTACTGAAAATCTTATTAGCTTTGTGGAAGCATAAAATGAAGTGTTTATTATCTCTGTTGATGCTTAATTTAGGCACTGATTTTTCCTTCTAAACATTAATGAATCTGTAAAAAAAAAACTGTTGTATTTATTGTGTGTGTCAGAGGATTTGTGGGAATCAGTTCTTTCCTTCCACCATATGGGTTTGGGTGATTTAACTCAAATTAATGGTCTTGACTTGCTCGCCCAGCCATCTCATCCACCCTTAGCAAACTTATTAATGTGGACTGTGCCTCAGAGTACATGTGCCCAGTTATTCCGGGTGAGTCCTGCTATTCATAGTGGTATCTGCTGGGCACCCCCTTCTTTGACTGTTTGATGATGTCTTTTGGCATTTGAGAAATCAAGACATCTGCAATTCAAAAGCAAATGTTCACCAAATATGCTTTGTATTTTAAGTATTCCCCAAGGTTCTAAACTCTCTGGTTTGCCAAGTTGGACTTCGGGGTTGGGGTGGGGAGCTTTGGCCATAGCAAAGACTGAAGGAGTGTTAGAAGA
Organism: Tokudaia tokunoshimensis; assembly: GCA_036184795.1. Lineage (NCBI taxonomy): Eukaryota > Metazoa > Chordata > Mammalia > Rodentia > Muridae > Tokudaia > Tokudaia tokunoshimensis. The sequence goes on along the minus strand of BTHU01000010.1, from coordinate 35,304,021 downwards.
CCTGAAAATTGTCTGTGACTGTCAACTACCCCTTAGTGAACAAAGGACACCCAATGAACCGATGTACTGTTTGTGAGTAACTTAGAATGCTTTCTGCTCTTTGATTTTACTTTTAAGGAGAAAGAGTCCTGAAGCAAAGACATTTTAGAGAAAAAATACTCAAGGGCCATGCAAGCCAGCTGTAACCAACTGCATGATCCTCCAGGCACTGCACATGATGAAGACGCTGCAGCCTCCCCATGTGTTCATTCAAGATCGACGGAAGGTTCCCTTCACCCTGGAGATGTACACATCCAAATAAACTCCGGACCAAAAGAATATTCTGAAAATCCAAGCTCTAGAAATACAAGGTCAGGGGTCTGTACCTGTGCCCATGGATGTGTGCATAGTCGTTTCCGGAGTTACTCCCACAGTGAAGCAAGGCCACCTGATGACTTTGCCACAGAGTCTGGGGAACATGGAAGTGGCTCCTTCTCAGAATTCCGCTATCTCTTCAAGTGGTTGCAAAAAAGTCTTCCTTATATTTTGATTCTGGGTATTAAACTTGTTATGCAGCATATAACAGGTAGGAAATAAAACTGCTGAATTCAGTTTCCCTTTTTATTGATAATTTTAACACATTTTGGTTACTAGCTTTTAAAAATTATATTATTAGCATATATAATCTTTTTGGATTTTTTTCTTTTCTTTCAATTAACTAGAACTTATTTTCTAACAGGAATTTCTCTTGGAATTGGGCTGCTAACAACTTTTATGTATGCAAACAAAAGCATTGTAAATCAGGTTTTTCTAAGAGTAAGTATAACAAGCAACTAAATTATTAACTGTTTCTCTTTACAGAATTAGAGGTAACTTTGAGAGAAATAGAAGTTACTTTCCAGAGGACTAGGAAACAACAGGTTACATTGTGATGTCCACCACATGCTTTGTTTTATTTTCTAAATGACTTGGAATAAGTTCCTTGTCCTAATCCTTAGTTACCTTACTTGTTTGGTTCCTTAAAAAAAAAAAAAAAGAAGAAGAAGAAGAACCTAGACAAGAGGATTAAGAGACTTAGACCATACTGTGTGATCTAGTTTGGCAAGGACCTTTGTACTTTCAGTTAATTATACAGAGTAGTATAATATCATTTTAAAAAGTTAGTTGATGCACCATGAGATTGGCAATAAATAAAAGCAAGCATTCAGTAAATGGACATTGGTATTTTAGGTGTGTGTTTGATACAGGATTTCACTATGACTTTCTGGTTGGCTTGGAACTCATTGTATAGACCAGGCTGGCCTCAAAGTTGCACCTGCCTTCTGAGTGCTGGGATTAAAGGCATGCCCTATCCTGAATGGCATATGTCTCTTATTTAAAAAGAATAACCTCTAGAAGTTTTTCTAGTAGTGTGAAGTTTTAATCATCTGAATCATTAGAAAAAGTTCCAAGGAAAAAAAAAGAAAAAGAAAAAGTTCCAAGAATCTTTGAAATTTCACCATAAGAGGAGTCATATCTGGGAATTTATAGGATAGCGTATTAACAAAACTTTTAGTGCATAGTTCAAAACTAGCACAGGTTAATACTGGGCATAGTTGTATGTGCTTATAATCCTGGTACTGGGGCTGCTGAGGCAGGAAGATTGCTGTGAATTCACAGCCAGTTTGGAATATTATAGTGAGTACCAGGCCATCTTGTGCTACAGAGTGAGACCCTCTCTTTAGAAAACAACAAAAATATAAGTACCAGATTGACTTCATTAACACTGGAAATTTTGCCCATATATAATGAGGTGTCTTTAAGTTCTTTTCTGTCTGCCTTACCCACAGAGCCCAGCGGCACTCTTACATAGTATTTTTAGTGTGCCAGTGTTTTGACCTGGCAGTGAAGTCATGAGTAGAGGTTTCCACTTTGGGGAATCAGGTTAGTGCTCAAACAGTTGTTTCGGTTATGGATTAGGGTGGTCAACTGTAAAACCTATAGTTAAACTTGAATTTTAAAGATCAAAATCACTGCATATTTATTAACTGATTTACCTACATGCATTTTTAAAATTTCTGTTTTGTGGAAGAGAAAAAAAAGAACTGCAGAGGTAAGATTGCTTTGGGCATGTCCTTTATGTCAGTGTGGAGACTGGCCTCTTGGACTCCTAGGTCTTGTATTTTTTAATTTTTATGGGGGTGATGGTTTGAAACAGGGTCTCTCTACACAGCCCTGCCTGTCTTGGAACTCTATGTAGACTAGGCTGGCCTCAAACTCAGAGCCTGGCCCTGCTTCCCCAGTGCTGGAATTAAAGGTGTGTGCCGCCATGCCCAGCTTGCATTTTAAAATTTTGCTCAGAGTTTTGTTAATTAAGTATTAACAAAAACAGGGGTTGTTGTAATGAACAACTTAGAATGTTTTTTATTCTTAATAAAATACAAACTACCTGCTCAGTTAATACATTGATCATCAAATAAGAATGCTATTTAATATTACTTAAAATTCTGGCCTAACACAACACAGTAAATTACAGAATTGTGTCTTTTTCAGGAACGGTCATCAAAGCTTCGCTGTGCTTGGTTACTGGTGTTCCTGGCAGGTTCTTCCATCCTCTTATATTACACCTTTCAGTCTCAGTCACTTCATTACAGGTAATCAGAGATCCTAGTATACATCTGTTGCTTATCATTTACTCTATGGCACTTTGCATATATCCTATTTGCATGTAATGCTTATTAGAGTTCAATTTTTAATTGTCCCCTTTCATGATTGACAGGTGTGACTTACAGATTTGTATCCCCAATACCATGGCACATAGCCCGTGCTCAATAAGTACTTTTTGATAAGTGGATTTCTGTTGAATCAGTTTTCTGGTTTTTGAGATAGGATCTGTGTAGTCCAGGGTGCCAACTTGCATTCCTCCTGCCTCAGCCTCTTGAGTGCTGGAAATACAGGTAATGTGCACTCACCAGTTTTAATCAGTATTTATTTAGTACCATTAGGTAGTTATTACCAAACTTTTGTTACTAAAAATAAATCAGAAAACACATGTTAACATGCATTTCTATGCCAGATATTCTGAATTTTGAGCTTTAATCAGATAATTAGAAGGCCTGGGTTCAGCAGCATTGATAGGGACAAATCTGGGCTGTGTTGAGAGGTAGAGTGGATGTGAGACAGGAATGACCTGTGGCCTGGGAAGACAGGGCCATGGTCAAGAGCACCTGCTATTTTCCAAAGGAGACTCCAGGTCCAGGGATCTGGTGCCCTCTGCTGACTCCACAGGCATCTGCAGTCAGACATGCCCATACTGTCTGTCGCCACACAGACACACAGCATTTTAAATCTGGCGTTATCAGAACATATATGCTTGATACTTAAAAATCACAAGACTGAATATATATGTTTGATACTTAAAAATTACAATACTGGCTGGGCATAGCCTGTAAACCCAGTGAGGTCAGCCCCAGGTGAAAGAACACATGAAACGAAAGGATCTCATGGTACTCTACAAAGCCAACCAGAATAAGAAGTTTAGGTGGAGAAGAAGGCCCAGCCTGGACATAAAAGGAGGTGACATCTCTGACTTAGTAGAGCAGGCTAGGGTATAGTTCAATGCTAGAGCTCTGAACTATCTAATGAAATACGTAAAAAATATTGCAGCAAACTTAAAACCCTTACCAATACTTTATACTTGTATGTTGCCTTAATAGATGCTTATGTTTTTCTCTTGGTAGCTTAATTTTCTTAAATCCTACACTTGAACAGTTGAGCTTCTGGGAAGTACTTTGGATTGTTGGAATTACAGACTTCATTCTGAAATTCTTTTTCATGGGTTTAAAATGCCTGATTTTACTGGTGCCTTCCTTCATCATGCCTTTTAAATCAAAGGTAAGAAACTAACTAATGCTTATTGGAATGATGTTAGCAAAATTCCTGAATGCTAGCTGGTCTTCATTTACATGTCTCAGTTTAGAGGTCACAAGAGGGCATCAGATCCCCTGGGTCTGGACTTTGTAAGTTGCCATGTGGCTGTTGGGAACCTAGCTCAGGTCTTCTGGAAGAGCAAGAAGTACTCTAACTGCAGAGCCATCTCCCCCACACCTAAATAACCTAATTTCTATTACTTCTGCCTGACAACCACTTGCTCAAGTACTTCAACTGAAAATACTAATTGACTAAAATCACAACTAAATTTCCTTCAAAATAATTGAAAATTCAATCTTCACATCATCTATTAGAGAATTCTAGATTTGTACTTCTTTTCTCCGAGGCATTGCCAATTGATAAATGGCTACATAAGCAGTCAGTCAGTGGCTTAGTGAGATAAGTTTTCACTCTATGGCCTGAGCTGCTCAGGAACTCATTGCAATCCTGCTACCATAGCCTCCCAAATGCTGGCTACGAATGTGAGTCACCATGCCCAGCTTATAAGTTCAGACATTTCTTTCACATTTATTAGTATTTTGTGTTACCTCTCCACTATATGAGTTCTAGAAAGTGAACTAAGGTCATTACCCATAAAAACTGGGTCGTCTCCCTGGCCCAACACCACCATGTAATGACAACGATATGTGATAGTCAAGTTGAATTTGTGTTAATAATTCTGAAATATTTCAGTTATTGTGATTAGTGCATTATATACTTATGATGTTATCCTTCCAACAGGGTCTATGCTATGTGTAGCTGAATTTATTTCTTTTTCCTTCCTTTTTTAGGGATATTGGTACATGCTTTTAGAAGAATTGTGTCAGTATTACCGAATTTTTGTTCCCATACCAGTTTGGTTTCGGTACCTTATAAGCTACGGGGAGTTTGGTAATGTAACTACATGGAGTCTTGGGATATTGCTGGCTTTACTCTACCTCATACTAAAAGTAAGTAACATTAACTTTGACAAAGTGACTGCTATACTAATTCCTGGCTTTACATTACCACTAAGCTGCCTCAAAATTTATCTTCATATCAGTAATTGAAAGTAATGGCAGACTCTTACCTATTTAGAAATGTAGAGCTGACATACACCTGTAATCCCAGCTAGAGAGGCAGGAAAATCATGAGTTTGCCAGCATTGGCAACCAGGAAGACCACCTCAATAAAGACAGTGATCAAGAAGGAGTAGAAGGAACCTAATGGTCTGGGGAAGTGGGGGACTATATTGTTCTTGTGTTGCTTGGGATGCCTTGGCCTCCTAAGTACCTGCCACCATGCTAAGCTCAGTTTTTGTTAAGGAGTAGCAGAGATCAACAGACATGTGATATCTAAGAGAGATTAAGTAGAAAAAGACACTAACCTCACAGTACCACTTGTAATACACAGTTTTCAAACCAGAAGAGTATCTTCTCACTTTATGCCTAATCCCTTCAACTTAGCACTTTATTAAACTTTTTGAGAGAAAACTCTCGAGTGTATGTGTGTGTGTTTTGGGGTGTTGATACAAGATCTCACTCTGTAGCTCTGGCTGTCCTGAAACTTGTTACATAGACCAATGAAACTTGTTTTCTGAGACATGGTTTCTCTGTGTAGCCCTGGATCTCTAGACCAGGCTGGCCTCCAACTCAGAGATCTGCTTGCCTTTGCTGCCAGACTGCCAGGACCAAAGGTGTATGCCACCCCCCCCCCACACACACACACACAGTACTTTCAAATCTAATGCCAAGGGTATTTGAATCAAATGAAGCTGACATCTCCCCTGCCCCTCCTTCTTCATTGCAACTTTGTATATATGAGTGTTTCCCCTGTATTTATGTTTGTATATCACATGAGTGCAGTGTCCACAAAGGCCAGAGAGGGTGGCATCATCTGGGAGCATAGTTCCAGACGGCTGGTTAAGGCTCTACATGTGTGCTAGGGATGGAGTGGAACAGCAGCCAGTGCTCTTATCTGCTAGTCTGCTGCAATGTCTTTGACATAGGTTTGTCTTAATTAAATTGTAGCTGTAGGTTAAGAGGTGGCTCAGGTCTAATGCATACTTTATTAAGCTGAAAATAAATTCATAATAGATGACTAGTATGATATATAATGAACATTAAGTTGGAATTGAATTTTACCTTTAGTCTTTAGATTTAGCATATAGAGGTTTTGAATTAATAAACTGTCTCTTTCTCTTTTAGCTTTTGGACTTTTTTGGACATTTGAGAACTTTCAGACAGGTCTTACGAGTATTTTTTACACGACCAGTACGTACTTTTATCATTTAAGGGAAATACCTTGTTTCACCTTATTTTCTCTAGTGGTGTTATAAATAGAAATTCATAAGCTGTTCCTCTTCTACTTTGAGATTGTTTTCTAATGTTTTGGCACTTGGGGCTGTAATGACTTAGACGTTTGAATTTCACTGCCCACCGGTCGGTCGCTTCAGTGCTTCTGTACTGGAGTGTCCCTTGCCCTTGCATTCATTCCCTCTGTCACTTTGGGTCTGGGGTTCAGTGCTAGTCATTTAGATATCCTGTAAAAGGAAGCACAAAAGCAAGTCCATTGGACATCTTTTAGGATTTACACACACCTTAACAACCTTTTCATGGCCTTTTGTTTTCCTTTTTAATCCACTGATGTTTGCTTTGAATATTTTTATTAACATTTCCTATTTCACTTTTATGAAAACACTTTTAAGTATGAGGACACTTTTAGTTTGAAGACAACTCAGTAAAAATCATGTTGCTTGCAATTTTCGTACTAAAAGAAATTTCTTCTTACTCAATTCTGTATTTGAAAATTAAGTTTTCAAGGCAAGCACTCTACCAACAGCAATATCTCAGTTCATAATAGGCTGTTAGGTTTTAGGAGAGGTAGGGATGGGAATGGAAGAGTCCCTGATCCCAGAATTAAAGATTAAGGGCCAGCCTGAGCACTTCCAACAAGAAAGTCTAGCAAAAAAAAAAAAAGTAAAAATTATAGCATAATCCAAACTAACTAGCTGGGGGACTTTTTTTTAAGTATAGAATAGAGTTTATTTAGGGCATGGGGAGGAGAGTTGAGTGGGAGAGACAGACAGACAGACAGAGGGGGAGAGGGGAGGAAAGAGAAGAGAAGAGGAATAGAGGCTGTCCATGAGCATGTGGAAAGAAGAGGGGAAGGGAATGAATGGGTAGAGGGGGAGCGACAGCAAAAATGGGGAAACTTTTTCCTTTTTTTTAAGATCATTAATGATATAAAAGCAAATGCTAGGTGGGTGCTGTGGCATCTGACTTTGATCCCAGCATTTGGGAGGCAGAGGCTGATAGATCCCTGTGAGTTAAGGCCAGCCTGGTCTACAAAGTGAGTTCCAGGAGAACCAGGGCTACACAGAGAAACCCTGTTAAAACAAAGAGAACATTAAAACGATACAATAAAATTCAGAGTTTAGCTCTAAGTTAGTTAGTTTGTTTCAGGTTTTAAGCATTTCACTTGGTTGAATCTAGTAAGACTGTTGCTGAAATAGCCTCAAGACAAGGCTCCGTGGGCTCTTGGGATCCCTTTTTTTTTTTTTTTTGTTTTGTTTTGTTTTTCGAGACAGGGTTTCCCTGTGTAGCCCTGACTGTCCTGGAACTCACTCTGTAGACCAGGCTGGCCTCAAACTCAGAAATCTGCCTGCCTCTACCTCCCAAGTGCTGGGATTAAAGGCGTGCGCCACCACTGCCCGGCTGTTGGTGTAACTTGAGAGTGTTTGCCTAGCATGTGTGTGAGGCCCTAGGTTCAATACCTAACACAGAAGAAAAGCAAAATGTTAAAGTAAGCACCCTGAGTGCATATACATACGTTTGCCAACCTTATGAACAAAATGGAAGTGACCATAAGGGTAAATCCTCACTTAGAGGACTTTCATTTCAGCTTTTGTTAGCCCATCATAACTAGGACCTGCCTTGCTTTCTGTTTCCGTGAAGCCCTCAGGTGTTGTTGACCACCTTCATGTTGACAGAAAACTTTGATTGTTCGTAACTGTTGTGTATGGATAATGAGTAATAAACCCTGTTGACTTTTTTTTAGTAAAAAAGTCAAGATCTTAGAGCTCAAACTATTCTTAGGACTTTAAAATGAATCCCATCTTAGAATGTCTGATGTCTAGGCTACTAAATCAGTCTCCAGCATGGAACACAACCTTATTTTTTTTTTTATTGAAATAGTTCTAGGGACAGAGCCCTGGGCCTCAAACATGTGCTACCACTGAGCCATATCCCAGACCAGATATGTATTTCAAAACCAAACTCTCCACAGGGATTACTTTTAACAGAATTTGTCTTTATAGAGTTATGGAGTGCCTGCCAGCAAGAGACAGTGTTCAGATATGGATGGTATTTGTTCAATATGTCAAGCTGAATTTCAGAAGCCAGTACTTCTCTTTTGTCAGGTAAGATTTCTAAACAAATTATATATAGCATTTTTTTCAGATTTGTTAAAATCACACTTACGTTTGTTATATGAAAGTAATATTTAATGGAAGGTTGTATTCCAGGATGAAGGGGATATGGTAAACTATCCAAATTATGTCCCTTAGGTTCTGATGATTTTTGTGCAGAGGAGCATAAGAAAAGGGAGTCGGGTAATTTGGTCAACTACTTAGATACCAAAGCAGTTGTTGGCAAATAGGCTCCATTTCTAACTGGATACTAGTCTTGCTCAACAACAGCAGTTGTTAATAAATGCCACATTTCATAGTAACTGCCAGTAAGTTACCATTAAGCAAGTAAGTGATCATACTTAAAAGGTAGCACCCGGGAAAATAGTTAAGTAGAATCAGAACACTTGTACTGGCTCAGCCATTAAAACAGGCATTTTCACATTTGTAAACTGCTGGAACGTATGTTTTCTGAAATCCTCTGTAACTTTAAAGAATGTGACCTAGAGTGTCATTGTGTAAGATCTCTGCTTCTTCATTCCCTTACAGCATATATTCTGTGAAGAATGTATTACCTTATGGTTTAACAGAGAAAAAACATGTCCTCTGTGCAGAACTGTGATTTCAGAACGTATAAACAAATGGAAAGATGGAGCCACTTCATCTCATCTTCAGATGTACTAAGTTGTACAAACTATTTAAGGCCTCAAGACACTAATTTTATCTGGTTTGGTAACTATTGATAAAGGCATCATAATTGGTCTCCAGCAGTAGAAAAAATTGTTTTCCAGGAGTAGAAAATGGTTTTAGGGTATCACAAGACATGTTTATAGTTCAGTTTCTCAAAAGTTTAAGTGCAAGAGCCCTGCATTTTTAAACTATATATTCACCTTAGTAAATATGCAATATTTAGTCCACTTATTTGACAGGTAATTGCAGTGTTAAATTGGAAATGAGGTTTCTTATCAATAATACCAAAACGGCAATTAGAAACTAGAAGTAGCCATTTTAAAGGGGTTCAGGTACTGTTTCCTGACATGGTTTTCAAAATAAAGATTTTGCATAGTATTTTAAGATATATATATATATCTGAAACAATTTTCAGACTTTTATAATTCCCATTCTAAAAATGCTTAAATTTTTCATAAAATTGTATTTTTAAATGAAAGTTCTAAATGTTATATTTTACCTATAACAATCACATTTTCTAAGTGAAGATTTACTGAGGATGATATATTTTAATACTGTACTATGCTCTATAATATGACTAGTAATCAGTGAGAATAAATGATTCAGATTCATTGACCTGGTGGACCTGTTATATGCTCTTTGCCATTAGCTGTCTTGTGTTTTGTGTAGTACCATGTAATAGCTTGAAATAACAATTAAAATGATTTGAATGTGGGCTAGGGATGTAGCTCACAAAGTTTTACAATCACTATCCACTGAGATATGAAAAGCTTGCACTCAAGGCTGTGGTGGAGTGCCTGCTTAGAGTGCACTGTGTCCTGGCTGAATTTCCCATTGAGGAGAAAGGGGGAAAACTGCAACTTTCACTCAGGGGAAGTCAGAACATTTGGTGCTAGTCATCTCCTACTGATTTCTGCAAGAAGAAAAGGTAATGGAGCACTTTATCTTTCCTCATGTTTCCTCTGAAGATCTGAAATCTTCACCATGTCTAAAGTTAAGGCTTCTACCCATTTATCATCAGTAACAAGGAAATGAAGGTGGGAAAGAGAAGTTGAGACAAAAGCAAATTTGCAGTGTAAGACAGGCTAAACTGGGGTTCTAGAGATAGCTCAGCAGATTAGAACATGTGCTGCTCTTCCAGGATCAGAGTTTATGCTGAATGCTGGGATTAAAGGCGTGGACAACTACCATCTGACTAAAATTAAATTTTAAAGACAGACTAAACCAGCACATGATTTAATAAGGATAGTAACCAAGTGCCAGAGGTGAATCATGTCTGCACAGCTACTCCCTATGACAGAAAAACCATAATATGCTCAACCAGATAAATGCCACAGAACTACTTTTTCTTTCAAATGAGTATTCATTCACTCTATGTACATTAAATTATCTTCCTGGCTTCGTAGTGAAGCTTAGTTGTATTAGATATACAAGGGATGAATGAGAGAAAGCAATTTGTGATTAAAATTTGGCTGTGAAAGTCAGCTGAAATGACTTCCTATTCAAAATTATTACATTCAGGTCTCTTACAACACTTATCACAGTTTATTACCTAATAGTTGGTCAGGCAGCTTTTTTTTTTTTAATATGACTAAATAACAAAGGGAGTTTGTAGAAGACTGTGGTGGGTTTTTTCAGAAGGGTATCACTTAATAGAAAATGGGCAGTAAGCAGTAGCAAGTATTTTAATCCCAGCCCTTAAAAGGCAGAAGCAGGTGAATCTGAGTTTGATGCCCACTTGGTCTCCAGAGCAAGTTACAGGACAGGCGGGGCTATAGAGAGAAACCCTGTCTTGCAGGGGTGGAGGAGTGGAACAGGACTAGTGCAGTGTGGAAAGGCACTGTTGCCACACCGGATGACTTAAGTTTGGTCCCTAGAACTAACATAAAGAAGTGAGCCAACTCCTGTAAGTTGTTCTCTGCACGCAGGGATGCATGTACACACATGACAGACTATTTTAAATTGAAAAAAATTTAAAATTGACACCAAATGGGTGGTGCATGCCTTTGATCCCAGGCCTTGGGGAATAAAGGCAGACAGATCGCTTGAGTTCAAGGACAGCTTGGTCTACATAGTAAGTTCCAGACAACCTAGGGCTACATAAAAATGTAATAAGGTTGTGTTGTTATCAGTAATAAACTGAAGCATTTCTCTTGCTTCTGTCTTCTTTGCTTTCACTTCAAAGGAAGAGGATTAATTTTGTGAATTCAGATCATGCTCTCTAAACAATTCCTGTATCAGCATTAAGAAATGCTGCTAGGGAATAGAGCAATGGCTCAGCAGTTAAGAGCACTATTCTTCCAGAGGCCCGGGGTCGAATCCCACTACCCACATGGCAGCTAACAACCATCTTAACTCCGGTTCCAGGGGAATCTGATGCCCTCCACTGGCTTCTTTGAGCACTGCACACATGTGATGCAGACACATGCAGGCAAAACACCTATATACATAAAAAATAAATGTCCAAAGAGAGGGGTGGGGGTGGGGGGATGTGGCCAACCACCAGGGATTGAGACTATAACTCCTTGCTAGAGATACTTTCGTTTTTTATTTTTGTTTTTTTGAGATTGGGTTTCTGAGCAGCCCTCACTGTCCTGGAACTTGCTTTGTAGACCAGGCTAGCTGCAAACAGAGATCTGCCTGCCTCTGCCTCCTGAGGGCTGGAACTAAAGGCAGGTACCACCACACTCGGCAAGATGGGTGGTTTTTTGTTTTTCAGATTCATTTTGTGATAGTTATGATGAACCACTATTATGTGGGTACTAGAAACCAAGCCCATGTCCCCTGCAAGGCACAGCATTGCTCCTAACTATGGAGCCATCTGACATATTTGCTAATTTTTTGTACAATTATTTTGCACATGAACATTACATTATCAAAGCTAGCTATGAGGTGTACTTAGGCAAATTGTTGATTATTAATACAGAAAGTATTTCCAGTATTTTTATGTGAAGCTAGATTACACATAGCTTGTTGCATTAATATTTTTAAAAGCAAACAATTCAAGTATATTAAAAAAAATAACAAGGATCTGTAGCATTTAATATATAAAGTGACCACTAAAACTTGTTATATATTTAAATAGCTCCAATATCTCAGGAGAAAGTTTTATAACTGTCATTTTTCATACAAAAGTAGTTTATTAAATATTATAACATGAACATATCTAACATGTTAATGAAAAATTGTACATCTGTTATGTATACTATAGTAAATATACTAAAAGTTTTTCTCTCAGGTAATAAAAAAAATCACTTCTATTTTATGTTCATTCAAATTTGTATTTAATTTCTATTTACATTCATTCAATCTGAAATCAAATATCTTAACACAGTAAACGAAATACAAAATGAAAAGCAGAAAAGGTGTTGCCCTCATAGAACTCCTAATAAGGCAGCTGAAGAACTTATTTAATAGATGCAAAGCCAACTTGGGGTAGAAGAAAACATAGTTTAAAGAGCAAAACACTGTCAGAAACCCGTCTTTTAGATGCTCTTCAGAGAATCCAGGGAAATAATACTTGTGCTATATTGTTGAGTCACATGAGAAAAGTACTGTATTGTTCAGTAACAAACCATAGGCCCTGTGTGACAAATATTGTCATGACTGTCTGTCCAGCTAGCTAATGTCTGTTCCTGGGACGAAACCATAGATACTTGGATACTGTTATCTTTTGAGATACTAACCATTTTCATTTTCAAAGCCTCAATCCATTCCTTATAAATTCAACATTTCTCATGAGAATAATCTGAGATCTAGCCCTTATAAGCTAGGAAATATACAACTAACTGAATATTTCTAAAATGGTCCTGTATAAAATATGATGTTCAAGTCTCAAGATATTAATGCTAAGCTGCATGGTCTATAGTTTGTCATGTATAGTACAGAATGTTGAATTTATCGTCTCACACATGCATCCTCTCCTCTATCTCAAACTATCTCAAAAACAGGATGGAGAAAAAAATTCCTTAAGGGGAAGAAATGACATAATTTTCCTAATGGTCTGGTTCAAGCTCAATAATTAATACATTGTTAATCACAGCTGGTTTATAAATCCCAGTTTAGTTATTCTTTAACATTACAAACCTTATAAAACAAATTTAGTAAATTTCAGTTCAGTGAGTATATATTAATTAAAAAACAGCATGTAGAAAGTAAAAAAATATCCTGTAATAGCTGATCTTAAAATAATCAAGTAATGAAAGAAAAAGCACTTGATCTTTTTTTATACACTTACCTGGTACAAGCATTAACACCTCTCTTAGAAACTCAAACTAGTATTGATATACACTTTAAATTATGCTTCAGTTTTTACAAATAAATACAGAGTAGGCCATATTGCATAGGCATGTGCTTTCTGTCTGTGACACTCATGTGACACCTGACATGTTTTCACAGTCATAGTAGGGATATCCATTTATGAAAGTTTCTCAATAAACTTGCTACAGCATGATCAATTTCACTTAATGTGATAGAAAAGCTATATATTTGTGTAGATGGAAGTCAATGGAAGGTGTACAATTAATGTGTTCTACACAAAAACGTTGCAATATTTGCCACTATTGCTGGCAGTAATTATATGAACAGTTTAACAGTTTATGGGGTGGTCACAGTGCACATATTACTAGCAACTAGGGCTAAGGAGGAATCATTAAGTGTAAAAGTTTTATTGGAATTTGGCCAGGCAGTCAACGCTATAGTTAGTAAACACATTTAGAAACAGAGTAGCACAAGCCATTTGCAGTCTGAAATGACTCCTATATGCATCGCCATAGGTTTTTTGGGGGTTCTATTTTTTTAAGATACCACAAACTCTCAAGGAATGAAGAACATTCTTAATCATTACAGCAGCTCCGAATTTACTGCTACAATTATGAAGTTCTCAAAATGCTGCTACAGTCAGAGAATCAGGAGTGATCATTTGAATAATAAAAAAATCTTCTCTGTCTAAAGATGGACATTTACTACCACAATTAAAGGGTAGTATTTCAAATCATCTGTCATGGCTGTTTGGTTTTTGTTTTTTTAAAGATTTTTATGTATGTGGATGTTTTGTCTGCAAGTATGCATACAAGAGAGCATCTGATCCAATGAGACTATAGTTTACAGATGTAAGCTACCATGTGGGTGCTGGGAATTGAACTCAGGACCTCTGGGAAAGTAGCCAGAGTTCTTAACTGCTGAGTCATCTCTCTAGCCCCTCAAGGTTCTGTTTTTGCTCACTGTTAAAATTTCTTCCCATTTCGCTTCAATTACAATTTGAATAAGCAAGGTCTGGGTCAATCCTGACTAGTTCTGACATGCATAAAGAATTTTATGGCTTGGATCCTATGAGGAACACAGCAAGAGCATATGCATAAAGAAACCCAAGGGCTGCGACTATTCCCAAGTGAGTTGTTCAGACTAAAGACATAAAAGACCAACAAAGTGGCCGTGACAGGACTCACTGTATGACCATCTACCTAGATCAGTATGCGCTGAAGTGTATTTTATAAAGCTCTGCAGATATTAAACCCTTTCACCAGCTAGTCATGGAAATGCTCCTTAAGGCAGGAAGTATTTAAGAAAGGTAAAGTTACCTTTATTTTTATTCTTTGTACCTGTAAATCACTTATGTTAACTTTATTACAATTTCAAAAACAGTGTCTTGTTAACATGTTTCCTAAATTAGGCCACTAGGTTTTCTTATTCGCTATGGAAGACATTCATCAAAAGGCCATCAAATATTTTTATAATTAAAAAATGTAGCCCCAGTACAGGAGGGAAAAAAACACCATTTTTTTCTTTTTTAGACTCTCAAGAAAGAAAATTGTTAAGGAAGGTAAACAGCAAAACATTACAAAGTAAAACTAAAACCATTCCAATATGCTGTGAAGAGACAGGAAGAGGATGGCCCATGGCAACACCCTCCTCCCTGCAGGTCCATCTCCCCGCTTACTGCCCTCATTCTGCTCTTTAGCCTGACTCCCTTCTGTCCCTCCTCGCCGCGGGCTTGACTCACATACTGATATAAGAACAGGTGGTGATATTTTTTTCCAGTGTAATGCAGACCCAGGACAAGGATGCAATGTAGATCATACAACTTCTGCCTGTCCCAAGGCTTGCAGTTACACCTAACACACAGCAGTACTGCAAGTAATGATGATTAAACAGACTTTTCCCCTAGTATTACAGACAAGTATTGCAGCTAGGTTACTAAAACAAAAAAATAAAAAAACACCCCAGGTCCACCCCAAGCCCTCAAACAAGCCACAGCTGTGGTTAACAATGATTCATTTGCATTTTATTTCATCAGAGAAGAACAGAAGCTGGCTTTCTTCACACCAACCAATAACTTCGCATTTTAAAGTTTGGGATGTTTTTCATAATGAGCTGAATCAAAAATCTATTTGAAAAATATATATTTATATAAAAAAAAGATTCAGGTTGTTTGCACGTAAAACATCAATCGATAAGTTTCTTTTGTCTTTGATTCCGTGTTGCTGGAAAAAGTTTGACAAAGCTTGCATGCTAATTTGTCCTTAGTTGCAAGTATTACAGGCAATCTCGTACTCTGCCTATTAGAATAACCCTTATTTGACATCATTAGACTTCAACGGTGATTCAGAAGCAACAACCTACCCTTAATACTGTCAGTCTGCAGCCATCAGCATGAGAACCCTTGTGAACGCTGAGATGTTGCTAGGATAGGAACCAGTCAGTTGATGTGTCTGTGGGCTCCACAATACTATTTTGCTTGAGTTTTTTGTGGGTTTATTTTTTTGCACCATTGATTGATTTTTTTTAAAATCCATGTTTATTTTTCCTCCATCGAAAGCATTCCAGGTAATGACACTGACTCTTTGAGACTGCCATTTTGATTCTTGTCTTTATCTCACAGGATGCTCACGCGTCCCCTTCCTTTGTTTCCTTTTTGCATTTGCATTAATAAAAGCATTTTCATCATAGATTCATCCGCAGGTGCTCCGGCCGTTTGGAGATCATAGGAAAAGCTTGTTTTTTGTATGGCCCGGAGTTGGGCTGTCGGATTGGAAGTGGCGCTGATGCCTCCCCGCTCACTGTCACATCCATCTGCTCTATTCCACTTGTTTCCATTGGGTATTCCACAGGGGTCTGAGGATTTGCAGTGCTGGCTGAAGCACCTCGTCCCCAGAAATCCCCAGGAGAGAATTTGACTGGGCTTTAAGACAAGGAAGAGCTATCATTCATTTGTCTCAATGATCATCTTAACAAGAACTATTCCTCATGTTTAAAGGGAAGTGTGATGTGATCTTATTTATCTAATTTTATTTTCATGTGGACTGTCCCAAAGGCAAAGCTTGAACCATCTTTCCCCTAGATCAATAGCTAGCGTGCCCAAACCGGCCTCTTTACCTCTACACTTGACCCTTAAAGCCCTTAATGACACACTGTTAAGCCATTTTACACTCCCACTTAAAAACAACTTCCTGTTGCGCTTAAAATACTTTCCCAATTTGTTGGCCATTTTCCTTATTTGCCACATTCCAGGAACTCTGACTTCTTATTTCCAAAAAGCATGTTCCCTCCCCAGGGGCATTGTCCTGGCTGCTGTTCTGCCTGTAATACTTTGTACTTTTTCTCTTTTTTTGCATAGCAAACTTTTTCCTTATTCTTAGAAGTTACTTCACCAGGGAGGCCATGTTGCCCATAGGTAATGAAGTCTCATTTTTTTATCTGCTTTCTACTACTATCTTTTTTTTAAAAAATGTGTGTATAATGTGTACAGGCACACTTGGCATAACTTAATAGATACATAGATTTGTTTATATCAGGAAGTAACAATTCTGTATTATATGTATTATACATTTCTTATGCAACATATATAAAATGTTGATAAATGGCCTGGAGAGATGGCTCAGTGGTTAAGACCACTGACTACTCTTCCAGAAGTCCTGAGTGCAATTTACAGCCACCACATGGTGGCTCATAATCATTTGTAATGGGATCAGACACCCTCTTCTGGTGTGTCTGAAGACAGCTATAGTGTACTCATACACATAAAATAAATAAATCTTTAAAAAAATGTTGATAAATGCATAAAGAGAACACTTGGTGTGAGTAGATGTTATGCTTGTATTAGGCAAATACGACAGACCATTTATTTGTGTAACTTACATGCATTTCTTAATCTATATTCTTCTAGGCTTAAAAAAAAAATGTTTTCCTTGCAAGTATAAGTACCTGAGATCAATACACACAACCCATGTAAGAAAAAAAAAAGTGGGTACTATGGCACATGGTTGTAACCCCTGCACCAAGGAGGAGACAATCAAGTTTCTTGGCCCTCCCTAGGCAGCCAGCCTAGCATTTGAGCCGAGCCAAGTTCCAGGCCAATGAGAGAGATGGAGATTGCTTGAGGAACAACACCCAAGGCTGTTCTCTGCATGCACCTGCATACACATGAACAGAAAAAAAAAAAACGAATAAAGAATCTAAAATACCTGACAGGCGTTCGTGGGCTACCAATAAATCTTCGAGGCGATCGGATTTTTGGTTCAAAAGAAAACTTTTCTTTCACACTTTCAAGTACAGATGGAGCCACATATGTAAAACCCTGAAAAACAGCACAGTACATTACAGGATAATATCTGGTCACACACATCAAGAAAATGGCTTTTTATCCTGAGACACCAACACTATGATGTACAACTAAAATCACCAATGTGTATTCCTCCATATTCTCTTTTTTTCTGAGATAGGGTTTCTCTATATATAGCTTTGGCTGTCCTAGAACTTAGTCTGTATACCAGGCCAGCCTTGAACTCACAAAGATCTGCCTGCTTCTGTCTCCCCAAGTGCTGGGATTAAAGGCGAGCACCACCACATCTGGCATTTTTACACATTTTTTTTTAAAGCCTGATATGCTAATTAACAAAATTTTACCTCATTGTTAAGAAAACTGCAGGAAATGTAGCTTGAACATTAAAATATTTACTATAAAGATAAACATAAATTGGTGCATTGCCAGCTACTCATTGCTTATATATGTTATACACACTCATATATTTATATATACATACACACATATATGTATTTATAAAATCAGTTAGGATTAATATTCCAAAATAGTTGCTCATAACTAAGCCAAAATTCTGACTTAGCATGTGCGACCTTTTCACTTTCACCCCAATAATAGTATAAATTAATTTTTAATATTTTATTTTTAATTTTGTATATGCATGCACATCTGTATGTAGGTATGTGCATATGAGTGCAGATGCCTGAGGACACGAGGCATCCAGATCCTTTGAAGCTGTATTATATGCAATTTTGAGGTAACTAACATAGTTGCTGGGAGCTAAATCCAGGTTCCTCTACAAAAGTGTAACACAATTATTAGTCACTGAACCATATTTGTTTTGTTTTAGTGACCAAGTGCCACCATTATGAAAACGCCATTGTTTTAGTTTTGACTGTCTTTATTTTGCTCCTGTTTTCCCTCTTCTTGCTGCACATTTGTTTGTTCAGCCACTGTTCCTATTGCCTACATGCTTTCCCTGTGCATTACCAACTGAGTGAACATAAGCATCACAGTAGCGGGCTGGAGAGATGGCTCAGTGATCAAGAGCACTGACTGCTCTTCCAGAGGTCATGAGTTCAATTCCCAGCAACCACATGGCTCACAACCATCTGTAATGAGATCTGGTGTGTGTGAAGACAGCTACAGTGTACTTAGATATAATACAAAATAAGTCTTTAGGCTGGAATGAGTAGGGCCAACTGGAGCAAGCAAAGGTTCTAAATTCAAATTCCCAGCAACCACATGATGGCTCACAACCATCAGTACAACTACAGTGTACTCATATACATAAAATAAAATAAATAAATCTTTAAAAAGCATCAAGGTAGCATCACAGTCCGTAAGACTCTGGGTGGAGCCCAAAAGGAAAGTGCAGCTCTGCATTGTACACTGTGGTTTCAGAGGCCATTTCTCTGTATGTCCTGAGGGCTAAAGAGAAATTTGTATTTTTTTAATATTTACATTAATATTTAATGAGATATTATCACAGGAGATTAAATATGTTAAACTTGAGGCTAATAAAACTGAAATATACAGGTAAGTAGGATCTTAGTGGTTTATTTAGTTATTTTTGACTGTTCTAGAGACCAAATTCTAGGCCACACTTATGTTAAGTATATGCTCTCAACTGAGCTATGCCCCTCGCTATTTTTAGATTAATTTCTAAAGAGACTAGGGGCTAGAGATACAGCACACAGACACTTCTTCAATGAAAATGAATGTATTTATTAGCAAAGATGAATAAATATTTCTGCTATCAAATATTAACATTACAAATGTCCTGCAGAATTAGGTTGATAGTAACCATTATAGTGAGAGTTTTGGTTTCTTTGAAAACCCAATTATGTTGTGTGAATGTTTCTGTTTTAATCCCAGGTGTGGCATATGGAGCTGCTTCTGTCTGCCTAAAGCCGTTAACTATGATTGTCTCGTGCTCTAAGAGGGCATGATTTTTGCCAGCTGCAGATGGTTTAATTCTGGGGACTCTGGAGAGGGTATAAATTGAGAACCTTGAGAGGGCCTGAGGCAGCTGCTGGTTCCTGCTGTTGCATTTGCTGAATTGTGGTTTGCTACTGCTGTGTTGCTGGATTGCTGTTTGAAGAGACTGGACTTGCACCTAGGACCCTGACACCCCCAATCAGCAGGAAGTAGTCTAAACAGATCAATGTTCCCTTTCCCCTCTAGTCTTCTTTCTCTCCTACCTAGTGTTGGGGGGTTGGAAGGGAGGTAGAGGCATAAGAACCAAATAAAAGAGCTACACAATTATGCTAACAAACATCATCATCATAATCATTTTATTATCCTGGATCTCGCTCTGTAGAGCAGGCTGGTCTCAAACTCAGAGATCTGACTGCCTCTGCCTCCCAAGTGCTGGTATCAAAGGTATGTGTGCATCACCACTGCCTGGTCATAGTAGCCATATTTTATGATGACTATCTGGGAATAAAACAGTTCTATTCTGGCTGGGTTTTGTTTGTAATGCTGACCCACACATCACTTAAGTCACTATCACTCAACCAAACATGAATCACTCCAAAGATGCAAACATTCTCACTGTAATTTCTCAAACAGAATGTTAAAATTATGAAAATCAATTTGTAGGTACCAGTAAGTTATCAAGGAAATGGCTTAAAAGCAAAGTCATTCAGGCTTCCCACATAAACTTCTCACTGAATCATTCTGAAGTTTCCTATGGCTGCATGGAGACTTAAATTCTTTCACTTACCAGAAAGACCTGGTTGGCACTTTCACTGAGAGTTGAGTCATCGGGGCTGTCAACAGGTGTCTGACGTGTAAACTTTGAGTCAAACTGACTCACATCCTCTTCAGATTGCTTCATAAGAACAATGGTTAGAAAATGGTGAACAGTCTATATTATTCCTATCAATCAAAGGTGCCACAACAAGCCCTATATTCTTTGCACAGGGTCTGACTGTAATAAAATATGAAAATAATTTTAGCAGCCACAGACAAAAGAAAAAAAAATGCTAATAGAGTGTCCATGGTACATTCATATCATTTTCTTTTTTTTAATTTTTAATGTTTATTTTATGTGCAGGTGTTTTGATTACATGTATTTCTGTGCACCATATGTGTGCCTGGTACCCACAGAGGCCAGAAGATGGTGGCTCCCATAGAACTGCAGTTACAGATGGTTGTGAGCCAACATGTGGGTGCTGGAGATCTCTCTAGCCCCATGGCATCACTGTTTTGTATATGTATGGTGCTTGAGTTCAAACCCAAGGCTTCACACTTGCTAGGCAAGCAAATGTTCTACCAGTGAGCCAATGGCTATGTCTTCAAATTTTATATATGAATTAACATAGATTTCAGTAGATAATTATCTTCCTTCTTAAAACTGAGTATCAGTTTTCCCTCATAACCCTTTAATGTATCTAGTCACTCAATAAATTCCTAGAGATAATGTGCTCATTGTCCACTGTATATCTATAGTAAGTCTTGATAACTATGGAAAAAGTTCAAATGAGGCACAGAGAGAAGATGACAGAGTTAGCCACCAGGACGTAAACTTTGTTTACACTCAGTGTAAAGCACTTGCCTGGGCATGTGCAACCACCTGGTATAAACACACCAACGCCAAACTCTCCCTGTCCTGAGAGCCTTTTTGTGGATTACTTCACATTTATAGTTTTAAAGTAGTGGTTTGCTCTGAGTACATTTTCTTGTTAAAGAATAGTATCATCTAAGTCCTACCCACCAGATTCCTTTAATTTCTTCCTTTTCATGATGTGTCTAGTCTGACTTGTGAACAGAGGAAATAAATATCAATTAAAAAAATGACTTATGACTTATGCTGAACATGGCGATACATGCCTATAATTCCAGCACTTAGGAGGTAGAGGCAAGAGGACCAAAGCTATTCTTGGCTAAACTGTGAGTTTAAGGCCAGCCTGTGCTCTGTGTGTGTGTGTGCGTGTATGTCTGTGGGGGAGTGCGGGGGAGAAGGAGAGAGAGGGAGAAGAGGAAAAAGAAAAAAGTTAAGAGGAAGAAAAAATAAAAAAATTGCTAGAACAGATTGAAATATTAAGACTGAGTTCATAATAACACTAAAAAAATGTATAATTCAGGCTGGAGAGATGATTCAGAGGTTGAGAGCGGTGTATGCTTTTCCAGAGGTCCTGAGTTCAATTCCCAGCAACCACATGGTGACTCATAACCACCTATAAGGAGATCTAGTGCCCTCTTCTGGCCTGCAGGTATACAAACAGAACACTATATACATAATAAAGAAATAAATCTTTTTAAAAATCTTTCAATTCATTATTTAATTTTAGAAGATACTAAGGAACTATTTCATTATTTAAAGAATATTAAAATTCAAACATTTAGCCTACATTCCTGGTATCATCTATACATTGAGTAACCAAACAACTGATTTCTGCTTTATGGAAAACTTCTGGCTAATAAAGAATGAACAAGATGATGAGAACACAGAATTAGAATTTCTCACGCCAGCGCTACTGACATTATGGATCTTGATAATTTTAATTCTTTTAATTTTACATTTTATGTGTCTATGTGTTTGCTAGCACTACATGCATGCCTGGTGCCCACAGAAGCCAGAAAGTGTAGGATTCCCCTGGAACTGGAGCTACAGATAGCTGTAAGACACCATGTTAATGCTGGGAATTGAACTTAGAGTCTCTGAACTTTGAAAGCAGCAAGTGTGCTAGTTTTTACTGCAAAACCATCTCTCTAGCCCCTGGACTTGATAATTCTTCAAAGTAGAGAGCTGCCATGTGCTGGCACTTACGCTGTAGATACTAGGAGCAAAGTCCTCCTGCAACACAACCAAACTGCTTCTAGACTTGGGTCCCTGGCTAAGAACTATTGACATACAGGCATTCATTAATGACTACTAACAGCTCTAAAAGAAACAAAACTATACTGTAAGAGAAGCTTCCTTGTCAAAGCAGATAGCATCAAGAATTCCATCTGTAACCCAAGTTCCTTAATTTGGAAACGGAAAAACATAGTAAATGACACAATGAAGATAAAATGAAAAAAATTAAAATGTAAGGAATGCAGGGATGGAAAACTGGATCAGCCATTGAGAGCACTTGCTGCTCTTCCAAAAGACTTGGGTTAAGTTCCCAGCATCCACATAGTGGCTCACAACCATTCATAACTCCAATTCCAGGGGATCTGAAGACCTCTTCTGACCTTTACAAGTACGAGGCACGCATGCGCGCATGCACATATACAATCTATTGCATATCATATATATGCAGCAAAATATACACATAAAATAAAATCCAAAAGAAACCCCACTTTTTTTAATCTGAGGAATTCTACAGGACAGACCAAATGAGGGTATATCTGTATATAGTAAGAAAGAGAGCACCTAAACTATGTATAAACTATGACTCCTTATTGAAAATAATGGACAAAAAGGGAAATCAAAATAAACTGGTCAACCATATAACTGTGATGTAATGTGCTTATGTTTAAAAAAAAAAGATGACCTGGAGGGCTGGAGAGATGGCTCAGCGGTTTAGAGCACTGACTGCTCTTCCAGAGGTTCTGAGTTCAATTCCCAGCAACCACATGGTGGCTCACAACATCTGTAATGGGCATCCGATGCCCTCTTCTGGTATGTCTGAAGGCAGCAACAGTGTACCCACATACATGAAATAAATACATCTTTAAAAAAAATGACCTGATCATTTCTGATGTATGCAGACATCTTAAAGTTTACATAAATTTCTTGAGTATTTTCTGTATACTATGTGCATGTCCTAATGCCCTTGGAGGTCAGAAGGTGTTAGATCCCCTGGAAGTGGAGTTACAAACCACTGTGAGCTACCATGAGGATACAGGAGATAAAACTTGGGTCCTCAGCAAAAACAAGTGCTCTTAAGTACTGAGCCATCTCTTCAGCCCCGTGTATGTTGATCTTATGTTCTGTGTTGGTTGGACTATGCTTGGTCCAGGGAGATGTGGCCTTGTTGGAGGAAATGAGATCCTCCTCCTAGCTGCCTGGAAGATAGTCTCCTTGGATCAAGATGTAGGACTCTTGGCTCTTCTAGCACCGTATCTGCCTGTAGGCTGCCATGCTTTCCATCATGAATGATAATGGACTAAACCTCTGAAACTATAAGTCAGCCCCAATTAAATGTTTTCCTTTATAAGAACTGCCTTGGTTATGGTGTCTCTTCATAGCAGTGGAAATCCCAAATAAGACAGAAGTTGATACCAGTAGTGGAGTATTGCTGAGATTAGCCTGACCATGGTTTTGTTTGGAGGAATATGGATTTTGGAATTTTGTATCTGGAAAGCAGTGGAGTGCTTTAAACAGGCCTTAATAGGCTATCCTAGTAGCCTTAATAGGCTATCCTAGTAGCCTTAATAGGCTATCCTAGTAGGAATATGGAAGACAGTGGTGCCAAGGGAGATTTGACCTTTGAGTCTTGGCTCAAAATTTTTCAGAGGAGAAGAATTCTAGTATGTTGCCTAGAGACTGTTCTTGTGATATTTTGGTCAAGAATGTGGCTGCTTTTTGCCCTTGTCAGAAGAATCTGTCTGAGGGTAAGGTGAAGAGATTCAGATTAATTGTACTGACAAAGGAGGTCTTAAAACAACCCAGTTTAGACTCTCTGTGTGGTTAACTCTCATGAAGAGCATTTTGATCAAGCATAGAAAGCTTAGAAAGGAAAAATATAAAATGCATGGTTCAAAGAACCAGGAAGTGGAATGAAGCTAAATCCTGTGTTCAGGGATATTAAATCGAATTAAGAAAGTGGTGATCTTGGGGCTAGATGCTATCCAGCTAAACTTAGGCATTTGCAGTTGTATGAGGGAGGGTTATATCATGTGAGGCACTATTATGACCTGGTTATTGTTTTCATTTGGACATAAGGAGATATGATTATGTGTCACAGTGACAAGGTGTGGATTGTGATGACTATCCTTGGTCATCAACTTGACCAAGATCTATAATGAAAAGCTTAGGCCCAGGCATGATGGTACATGCCTTTAATCCCAGGAGACAGAGTCAAATAGATCTCTGAGTTCAAGGCCAGCCTGGAACAGATCAAGTTCAAGAAGAAAAAAGCTTAGGTCCAGGCATGGTGTTACACACCTTTAATCCCAGAACTCAGGAGACAGAGACATGCAGATCTCTGAGTTCAAAGTCAGTCTACAGAGCAAGTTCTAAGACAGCCAAACTTAGGCAGTGAAGGGGGTGGAAAACACAAATCAGGTGATAATGTAATAGAACAAGGGGCCATGTTCAAGCCCCACTAAGCAGCAGGATTCAGCAGCTTCAGCCATGTGGCTCTGGCTTTAGTCGAGAGTTACTGGTACAACTGGAGCTAAGAAATTAGCCATGATTAAGAAGACCAGCATCACTGAGGTGAAATCTTTTGGGAAGTGTTTTCTGAGAGCACAAAGAAGCTATGTTCCAGAGATAGCCAAGGTAGTACCTCGGGCTGCAGCTGGACTTGGTAATGTGTACTGGTTTTGAAGGCATGAAGGTCATGGAGAGAAGCTGAGGAGGCTTGGCACTATGAGAGGCCAGGGAAGGCTGTTGTTGAAGGTGCAGCCTCAGTTGCAGTTGATGGACCAGGACTGAAGGGGTCATATAAAGAAGCTGAGGGGTTGGCATCATAAAAGGAGCCTATAAGAAGCTATTGGTGGAGCTGGAGAGATAGCTCAGAGGTTAAGAGCACTGACTGCTCTTCCAGAGGTCCTGAGTTCAAATCCCAGCAACCACATGTGGCTCACAACCTCTTCTGGAGTGTCTGAAGACAGCTACAGTATACTTACATATAATAAATAAAATTATTAAAAAAAAAAGAAGCTATTGGTGAACCCTAGTTTCAGTGAATAGCCCCAGCATGTTAGAGGTGCAAGTACCATGAGATGACCACTAAGAAAAGCAGCAGCAATGGACTAGAGTCAACCAGACCCTGGAGTGCTACAGGAGGAGCTGGAGAAGTGACCCAAGCCGTTTGGAGGAGCCGGGAAGATCATGGTGGATCCCACACATTTTAACAATGCAGTTGCCTTGGATATCCCAAGATGGTCACTGATGCCAGAGCCATGGGATACCTGCTGAAGAAAGTTGCTAACAGAAAGTGGCACCAGCCCAAGAGAAAGGAGCTGTTATAGTTAAAAAAGATGAAGGGAGTTGTCAATATGAAGATTGCTTTGCCATCAGACATGGAGGTGCAAAGTTTGCCCAGCTGGTTTGCTGTCTTGCTTTTGGAACGCTAATGTATATTCATTCTGTGATGTCAGAAGTATATATCCGCTTTTTGATTTTGATTTTTGATTTTATAGGGGACTATGCATGAACTTTTGATTTTATGCTATGGCTATGTATGGCTCCCATAAACTCATGTATTTGAATAAGCCTGTGGGGGTTAGGGAGTGGAATGTGGTGGTTTGAGTATGCCTGGCCCAGGGAGTGGCACTATTAGGAGGTGTGGCCTTACTGGAGGAAATGTGTCACTGTGGGAAATGAGACCCTCTTCCTCCTAGCTTCTTGGAAGATAGTCTCCCTCTGACTGCCTTTGGATCAAAAGGTAGAATTCTTAGCTCCTCCAGCACCATATCTGCCTGCAGGCTGCCATGCTTCCCACCATGATGACAATGACCTAAAGCTCTGAAACTGTAACCCAGCTCCAATTAAATGTTTTTCTTTGTAAGAATTGCCTTGGCTATGGTGTCTCTTCAAAGCAATGGAAACCCTAAGGTTTTAGCCCCATTCTCCTCTTCCTTCACCTACATCCCCCCAAATAGAGAAAGCATATTTTCTCAGGTTCTGAGGTAAAAGACAGAAGTTAAATAAGGATTATTTTAACCATAAGCATTTTTATAGACTGAACTATGTTCCCTTGACCTCACATTCATATGTTGGCATTCAAACTCCTCAGAAAGTTATCTTATTTGAAAAGGGTCACTGCAGATGTCATTAATAAAGACACTATCATACAGAAGCACACCACTATACCCTCTTTCTCTGATTTTTCTTATTTCAAAGAATTCCCAGGACTGAGGTGTCAGTGTAGACAGAGCACCTGCTGGCATGTGTGAGATCCCAGGTTCAGACCCCAGTACTGGAGATGACAGTTATGGACCCCTCGTATCACATGCTTCCATATACGTACCAACAGAGGCTTAAAGGGAGGCTCCACCTTCCGAGCCAGAAGTTCTTCCCAGTTAATGTGTCTGAAAAATGGATGAGCCTAGGAAAAAGTCAAGGGGGATGACTGATATGATAAACCACCTTCCTAAAGTTATAAATCACAAAATAAACTAAATGCATGTGAGTATACAATATAACCATCACAAATAAGCAAAATTAGTATTATGTTCCCCTCTAAAAGCAAAGATTGCAGTTCCTACTTGCACTTCTCCAGCATCCCCAGGGCCAGCTCCAAGGCGAGAAGCAGCGTTTCTTTTCAGCAGCTTTAGGGAGGAAAAGAAGCTCTGATGAAAATCTGTAACTAATCGAATTGACTTTCTCTTTTATAGAATGTTGTCCCTATAAGTACGCCAGGAATATGATTTATTAATACCAGATAGTGTTTGAGAACAAAAGAAAACCTTTTAAATATGTACTTTGCTTTAAAAAATTGCAAATCTTTTCTGTTTAGTATCTATATATGACTCTATACAAAATATAGTTAAATTCTTAGATGGGGAAGGGCTTACGAAGCCCTGTCTTTAGTGAAGGAGCTACTGGCTATTGGGGAAGGACAGTCGTTTTTCTTTGGGGTATGACCACTCATATATCGCCCATGCTCAAGTAGCTAACTCCACATCCAAAGTTATGCAGGCAACACTACCTGGACTGTGCAGGTTATTAGAAAAAGAAAAAAAGAGGAAAGCACAAAGTTGGGAGGTGGAGGTGTTGGAGACATTAGAAAAGTTGAAGCAAAAGGGTGGGGATGAAACTATGTACACACATACAGTTCTCAAAGAATTATATAAAACTATATGACCCAGGCATAGTGCTGCACACCTTTAACCCCAGGACTCAGGAGGCAGAAACAGGCAGATCTCTATGAGTTTGAGTCCAGCCTGCTCCACATAGTGAGACACAGGGAGTCGAAAACAAAAAACCAAACAAACAACCAGGGGGTGTGGGTGTGGGGTGTGTTTGTGTGTGTGTGTGTGTGTGTGTGTGTGTGTGTGTGTGTGTGTGTGTACACCAAATTCTATCTCATTAAGTCTTGCTGATGAGGTTGTCATTTAAGAGCCCTACCTTTTTAAGCAGATCTCGAGCTTCTTGTGTGAGGTAGGGAGGCAAATTAAGTTTACATTTGAGGATTTTGTCAATTGTTTTCTTTCTATTCTCCCCAGTGAATGGAGGCTAGGGGTAGAAAACAAAAACAGAAAAATAGCATATAAAACCAAATTTTAATTAAGAATATTATCTAATTCCTGAACTGGATGGTTAGACATTGAGGTAAGAAAGCATGTTTAGAAATGGTTAACTCCGAGGCCTCTGGCTTTAAGCGGTGAAGCCTAAGGAGTAATACCTGGAAGGCTTGCGAGGTCGGTCAGTGAGGTACCTCATTTTAGGCCCCCATTTCTCTCTCTGTATTTCATTAGATTGTCATGACAAAGGCCAGTCGTTTTTAAAATTTTTAATTATGCGTACACATGGTATTATGGGTTGTGCACATGTGTGTGGGTGCCCACAAAGACCAGAGGCATCTGATCCCCTGGAACTACTGTTACAGGAGCTGTGAGCAACCTGACAAGATGCTGGGAACCAACCTTGGGCAGACTTCACTCTTCAACCACCGAGCAATCTCTCCAGCCCTACAAATGTCACTTTAATAAAAGGATCTTTAAAAGTATGGAATCCCTCAAAATCATAAGCTAACATTAATGCTAAACTACTAATAACAACAAATGTTTCGTCTTTGAAAATAACTCCACCAGGAACACGATCTAAAACCAGAGCAAAGGGCTCTCACTAAATGGCTTAGTAACCACTCAGCACAGAGCATAACACATGCAGGTTTAACGTGCACCTACTGCTCCAGTCAGCATGTCATACATTAATGCTCCCAAACTCCACCAATCCACAGCACGGTTGTGGCCGCTTCTCATCAAGATTTCAGGGGCCCTACAATGAGAAAAGTAACATTCCTTACAATTTACCCACATTCATATCATCGGAATAAAATTACTAAACTAAGAAAACTAAGAGTAATTTAAACCAGGTAGAAGTTAGATATTACCCCCAAACCAGTTATATTTCTTTTAACATGCAGCTCTCACATGTATTCTATTGTTCCACAAAATGTGTGTGTGACTGTCCCATCATGAATAGATTCTTTGCATAGTCCAAAGTCTGTTAGTTTCACGTGACCTACAATGAAAGATTAAAGCAAGATTATTCTGAAATTTTCAAGTATATGCAGTATTTGAACATAGCACACAGACAATTTTTCTTTCCATTTAGCTTTTCCTTTCTAAAACTTTTCTTGAAGATGCTGAGAACTAGATGCCATATCTACTATAGGTTAAAAACTACTTAAAGTCATGGTACTGCCAGTGATAGAATCAGTGCAGTAGGAGAAAATATAGAAACTAATGCAACTGTCTAAAGCTCTGGCTTTACCCATATACAGAATTCTGTTCTGTCCGGAAAAAGCATCTTTGACAATCTGGCTTAAGTAATATATACCCTTAGTAAACATTCTGTATTCAAACAAAACTCATAGCATACTTCAACTGTATTGTTTCTTAACATTGTACTTAGGAGTTCTTACAACAGTTTCAGAAAGTTACCATATGACTTACTATGCCAAATGCTATCAGTTAGCAGAAACAAATTAAATTATTTACTGCCAAAAGCTGCCAGTGAAGGAAAAGAACTAAAATTTGCATAGGATAACCATTTCTGTTCCAGAAGGTGGAATTCCACCTTATACAAAGATTATTTCAGATAAGTTTCTCTCAGCTGTCATTTAATTAATCAGTAGTTCACCAACAGCAAGGACCCTTTTACGAAGGTTCCTTTCAGACAAAAGGCAATGGCTGATTTATTCACATTTATTCAACTGTGAACATCTAAGACATTCTGATACAAAAGAAGAAACTGGGCTATATTTATTTTTTATTTTCTCATTTTTAAGAAATTTATTTCATGTGCATGAGTAATTCTGCCTGCATGAATGTAAGTGCAACATGTGTACTGATGACTAAGTAAGCCATAGAGGGCTGGGAAACCCTGAACCTGGAGTTACAATGGCTGTAAGTCAATATGCAGTGCTGGGAACCCAGGTCTACTGCCAAGCAGCACATGGTCTCTCCAGCCCCTCAGAACCCTTTTGGAGACTGGATCTGGGCAGAATGCAGAACATGGCCTGGAACTCAATTACCTACTCAGGCTACCCTTGAATTTGATTCTCTTTATTCAGACTCTACAGTGATAGAATTATAGGTTGTGTGCCACTATACCCGGCCATAGCTTTTATTCTCATAGAATCAAATGATATATCCAAAGTTATGAATTAAAAAAATTTTTTCTATTCTACCATTCTCTTATTCTATCCTTTGCCTTAGAACTGAGAATCAGAAGGGTTGGGGGCCATAGCTTGGAGGTAGCATGCACAAAGAACAGGGTTCAGTTCTCAGAACAGGAAAAATAACTTTAAAGGAATACTTTAAAATCAACAACAAAGAATTCAGAATCAGAATGCAGGTTTGAGATAGAAAGGGAGGAATGCAGACATGGTTCCAACAATGCAGTTTGTCAATTCTATCATTTTTTTCCATTAAAAAGAGAGTTTTGTTTTTTTCTTTTATTTCATATGTATGAGGGTTTTGCCTATGTGTATATACATACACTACATGTGTGCCTGGTGCCAGCAAACCCTAGTTTCACATTCCCAGGAACTAAAGTTTCAGTTGTAAGATACCTGGAATACTTAAACCAAGGTCCTCTGCATGAGCAGGAGATGTTCTTAACCCTGAGCCATCTCTCTAGCCCCTCATAGACAAATTTTTAAAAAGCACCATTTATAACATTTATATAGGTCTCACCATTTTCTGTGTTAGGGTTTCCATTGGTTAACTACCTCATAAATCATCCTATAGAGACCTAAGGATCAGCAAATGCTCACAACTTTGTAACTGCCTTGGTCTGCTAGTTTGTTCCTTGAGTAAACTGCATAGTCTTCCCAGTTAATCTTCCTAGTTCACTCTACAGCAGCAGAAATTGAGCTGTAGGAGCCTGGAGTTATAGCCAATGCTTGCTTTGCTATATTGATAGCTGTACTGAATGTTTGTTTCTCTGATTAATCTATGCCTAGGGAATATTTTACTATGGGGGTTGTATCAAATAATATGATTCAATTTCAGTCTTTTTCTTCTTCAAATGTTAAAATTTATTATAAAAAAGTTTTGTTTTTAGCTACATGGTGGTGGCACACATATGTAAGCCCTACATGGGAGACTGAGGCAGGAAGACCCTAAGTTCAATGCCAGATGACTGTACAAAAAGACCATGTCTAAAAAAAAAAATGGGTTTTGTTTCTGTGTTTTTGTCATGAAAACACAATTGCATACATCAATTATCAACATCTGAATGGGCTTTGGAGTCAAAACATTTTATATAACTTTTTTTAAGTTGTAAAGAATATGTTTAACTCTATTTAAACTCAATCATAAAATACTAAATACTTAAAGTACCAGAAAGTATTGTGACGTTATATATTCTGAAGGGGAAATATATGTAACAAGACAGAGATAAACGTGGGAGCCTTGAAAATGGCTGTCATCTGTGGAAGGATTGATGCTGACTCTTTACTACAGAACTGTTCATGGTAAATCTCCACCTTGGTGATTAAGCATGATGTTCTCCGGCTTCAGGTCTCTGTAGATGATCCCTTTTTGATGTAAATGCCCCAAAGCCATGGAGATTTCAGCCAAGTAAAAGCTGGAAACAAAAGTGATTTAATAAAAATTTAAAAAGTAATCTATCCAAAGCAGTTTATGTATGGAACAAAATTCCTTCAAAGAAATAGACATGCACCAAAGACCAAATTAGTGGGGACAAAAGAATGTACTGGGAAAGGAGATGGCACAGGGTGATGCCACAATGAGGGGGATATTTGTCACTCATTTTAGTCAAGCTATACCATGTTTTAATTTTCCCATTAGAACACAGTGCTAAAAATGCAAAGATGTCCAGTCTATTCTAACTATTATTGATTAGGTTCTAATCTCTCTGTGTAGGAATTAGGCCAAGAGTCATTCAGATCAAACAAATCCCCCTCCACCACCACCAATTTTTAAGACTCTACAGGAAATAGGGACTTTATTATTCTGAGAGATCAAGTCTTGGTCCTTATGGCCTGGCATGTAGAAGCCCACTCATCCCTTAGATAATACGGCTGTGTATTAATAGACAGCAATGCCCACAGTATCTGCCCACCCTCTTGCCAGCCAGCCCACAACTATGAACTGTGTGACACTCAAATTTATCTACCTCAAAAGAATAAAGGGCTGAATCAACCCTGTCTGGATTCGAAAAGCACAAAGCACTGCAATACTGGCTGTGTAACAAGGTTGCAATCCTGCAGATTACTCCAGGATGGAGAGGGTGTGTCCTAGAGGACTGAGGCAGTTTCACAGCTAGCAGGACCACAGCCTCCAACAGGGCTCAGTGAGCCTCCTCCAAAAAGGGGCACTTCATCCCTAAGGCTCTTAAATGCAGCTTCTGTGTTAGAAAAGGCCTGAAATTAAACAATGGAATGCAGTTCGGTAATTAAGATAGAAAAAACATTTAAGTGTTTTCTAGTCAATTAATGTGTAGGTCAAACTGATTTATTATTACCCAATACAGTCACTTCACAAAAGGATGTGTATATTTTTAATTTGAAGCAGATGCCATCTTACGAATAGGAGGGCAGATCCCATCCTGGCTATAAAACCAATCCACAGATGTATGTTCAGGGTTATCACCTCCCTAAGACTGCACCTTGGGAACTGGAAAGTCTAAAAAAAAGAGGAGATGATTTCTGATACTTTCCATTGCTCCACATACAAAAATTTCACTGGAAAACCACACTCACCCACAACCAAGGCAGGCAGCTTACCAATTCAAGGAAACTCTGCAGTGAAGAGCGGTCCACCCAAGGCCTGGGGGCAAAGGAATCACGTGACCTCCAATAGCTGCCCAGTCCCAAAGTTCCCCTTTGATGTTCTGAGCGACTGACTACCTCCAGATCAACTTATTGAACCCTGTGGCTGGCTGCCCACAGTGGGAAGGTAGTTTTGCTTTTAATTACATGAATCATTACCTGAATCCATACAACCACAAAAACTTTACTTACCAAGCTGTGTCTTCCATGAATATTCCCTCTCTTTCTAACTGCATAAATAGTTCTCCTCCTATAAAGGAAAAGTATTAGGAATAAGTATCTTTACTTCCAGTCCTCTTCTAATAGTTTGTACTTTCTTCTATTTGTAAGATTGACTCCTTAAAAATTGAAAAACAAAACAGAAAACTGCTAAAAACTGAGGTTTTAAAGCCTCCAGGAAGCTATTTTAAGCAGCATTGTTAGTTTACAAAACATCTAAATTTAAGAACTAAAATTGGCTCAAAATTACAACTTTTACTTTTAATGCAAATTTCAAAATATATAGATTTCAGGCCTGACGTTTAAAAAGTCTTGATTAAAGCCTCTCTAGTACTTTTCTCATATGTTAAAAAGTTAGTACACAACTAAGTCACCTAAATTTTACTGAATGTGACATTCCTTTTTTTCAGAACCCTTATATAAACTGAATGAACTTGACAGTGACATAATTTGAATATCAAAGTAACAGTAATAAAGGATTATACTGTAAAATCCAGGACCCCATAATGATGTAAATAAATGAATAGATACAGTTTTCAATGGAAAATGGAACGCTCTGCATTGCAGTACAATCATAAAAGAAAGTGGCAGGACGGAGTAAGAAAACCACTCGGCAAACACCCTTAACTGTTACAATTAGGAAGCAATGGACGCCAACACTGGACCTGAAAGCCTGATGAGATGAGATTCTGAAGTAATCCCAAGGTCTCTCAAGAGACACTGATTAATTCCAAAGGGGAAAAACCCACAGACATCATGTGACCACAATGAACATCAACAGCAGTGGGACAAAGATCTAAATACCATGCACCCTCCTGTTCTGAACGCTGAGAAGGAACACAGTGTCACTTGAACAGTTCTGTCAAAATGCATAACCTGGATCCTAAAGAAACATCAGATAAACTCAAATGGATGGCATTCTACAGAAACTGTGCTATATACATTTTAAAAAATGTCAAAGTGACAAAGACAGACTAAGGAACTGTTCCATATTAAAGAAATCTAAAAGTTATTATTATATTAATGCTAATTTCCTAATTATAACTAGTTACATAAGAAAATGTCCCTGAACTTAGAAAGTAAATGCTAGAATTTATATAAATCTTTGAATAGTAAGAAAAATGTTGACTATGTATGTGTGCATATGTATATACACACATGCTTATGCATGAAGGGAAGATAAGCAAATGCAGTGAGAGGATGAAATGTGGAGGATCTAGGTGAGGGGTCCTGTACTACTCATAAAACCTATATAAATCTAAAATTACAAAATAAAGTCATGAGATAAACAACATTAACAAAAAAGGAGTGAAACTGTGAAGCTTTCAGGTCCGTGATATAAGAGCTGTTATGAAACTTGGTGCAGTTATGCCAAGCCTGGTGGCACATGCCTTTAATGTCAGCACTTAGGCCGATCTCTGAGTTTGAAGTCAGCCTGGTCTACATAGTGAGTTCCAGGACAGCCAGAACTGTATAAAGAGATCTTGCCTCCAAAAAAAAAGAAGAAGAAAAAGAAAAATAAAGACAGAAAATACCAGGTGTGTGTGCGTATCTGTGATGTAGATATGATCCAGGAACCACATGTGGTAGTTCACACATTCAGCAGGAGGCTGCACAGGACTGCCAGGAACTCAAAGGCAGCATCAGCTACACAGTCTGCTCCAGGTCAGCCTGGTCTGCAGAATGAGACCTTGTCTCAATCAAACAAACAAACAAACAAACCAAAGAAAAAATAAAAGGGAGTCGTAAATTCCCAGCAGGGAGCAGGTCCTTGAAAATGTGATTGAAAGATGTAGTTCAAAAACATTCAGTATCTTGTAATACTCTCAGTAAGCTTCCACATTTTGATTTAGAATATTTAATGGGGTATGTAGATTACAGTAGATACCCCAGCTTATTATTGTGTTAATACT
Source organism: Tokudaia tokunoshimensis (assembly GCA_036184795.1). Lineage (NCBI taxonomy): Eukaryota > Metazoa > Chordata > Mammalia > Rodentia > Muridae > Tokudaia > Tokudaia tokunoshimensis. Next base: position 35,269,248 of record BTHU01000010.1, on the reverse strand, counting down.
TGATTACAAGGAGATTTTAAATAAAATTTTACAGATAGGAAAACCTTCCAAGTTTCTTTCATATTTGTCTGTAAATAGAACCATTTGTTCACATGTGAATTTCCTTCTTCAATATATTCATCATTCAGCCTTGTTCACAATGAGAAGAAAGCATTTTTCACTGGAAAGAAATGTTTGAACCCAGTTTCTGGAGCAAATGTCAATAATTACAGGAACTATGTACTAACCACTGAGATACTCAAGGATGAGGTAGAGTTTTCCACCGGTCTGAAAGGCATAAATTAAATCCACAATGAAAGGATGCTTTACTTCCTCCAGAATATTCCGCTCTGCTTTTGTATGAGCTGTATCTTTAGCATTTCTTACTATCATTGCCTAAAGGAAAAGAGATGATCTATAAGAACAAAATAGTGAACATTTTTATCCTATGGTAATTGGAAAAATCTATTTTATGCTTTTCTGGCTAATACAGAATAGTTTCTACAAGAAACAGAGGTGGGTGAAGGCAACGGGGGCTACTCACTGTTTATAAATATCTAAATTTGCTGGGGTTTTGTAGTAAACATGTAAATGAAAACCTAGATGGGTTTTTCTAGGCATCTGTAAACAGATCAAGTTTATGCATATATTCACTAACATGTGAGGCCTTAGTGTACTCCCAACTCTAGGCCAAGAGAGTAGAAATAAAATAAGGAATCCGGTCCTTGGAGCCCAGAGTATCAAGAGAAAAGATGTCAATGAAAGCAAGAACAGAACACTATGGGTAAGCAGAGCAACTGCACTCACCCTGGCAAGATGCTTTCCTGAACGCAACGCAACAAAACTGTCACGTTAAAGTGACATGTGGAAGTTTAAAAAGCACTCAATGGAAAAGTGGTCCGACAGGACGGGATGTGTCCAGGGAACCCACAAGGTCACCATGCAAATGAGTGGTTAGATTCAGCTGGAGGAGGAGACAGAGGCCAACAAATGGAAAGCTGTACATCCAGGGGAAAGTGCTGAAAGCTCAGAGGCAAGAAGAGCTGAGAGATGAGTGTAACGAGTGACCCTCAGCTCGGAGTGGGAGTGTGGTGTCAGGGAGGAGACCAGACAGAGCAGGTGCTCTGTACAAGAACCTAGGGAAATTGCCTTACAACTAAGAAAATGAAGATAAACAAAAATGAGAAAGGACAAAGGTTTGTCATTTGTGCTTGTAGTCTGATTAGTTTTAAGAAATAATGAAAGACCAGTATGAAGGCACATTCCTACAATTTCAGCACTTAAAAGAGACAGAGGCAGGAAGATCAGGAGTTCAGGGCCAGTTATGGTTATTAATAAGTTTGAGATAAGTCTAAACTACATAAGATCTTGTCAACAACAACAACAACAACACTAATAAAAGCATTTTGAGAAAATTATGTAGTTTTAAAGATATTAAGCCTAAGTTCCAGGAAATTATTCCAGTAGTAAGCCCCCAGTATTATGGGGCACTTACACACATTATCAGTTGTAGCAATATCTACAAAGGTTAAAAGACTAAAAACCAACTAAATGTCCCTATGTAGCATATTGGCTGAAAGTCTACAGAATCTACATACACACAGCCATAAAAAGAATAAGCAACATTTCTAGAAGGCAAGGTGAGAACACAAAAAGTACTGTACCACTTACGGTCCATATAGTATATGCTCCATTTTGTCAAAGAATGAGGAGAAAGTACAAACCTAAGCTGGGCACGACAACAAAGGCCTAGAATTCCAGTACTTGAAAGCAGAGACAAGATAACCATAAGTCTGAGGTCAGCTTATGCCAAGCCAACCAGAACACCACCTTAAGACCCTGACTGAGAAAATCCAACCAAACATATATCTGGTTTCTATCTATAAGATTAAATAACAACCAAGAAAGCCTCAAAGTTAACAGTTTAAAGAAAAAAAAAGAATAAAAGAATTAGACTTTTAAGTATATTTGATGAGTTAAATCTCAATGATTTGTCATCCATCATCTTGTTTAGTTACTGCAATTATAGCAATTTTAATTTATGGCTGTTAATAACGTTATATATTCTTAAGAATATAATCAAGAATATAATCAAGGACAGAAATGTAAAATAAAAGTAAGCATTACAGAAATACACAAATTGACCAGCCTGGTGGGCACATCTTTAGTCCCCATTAGCAGGTGGAACTCTAAGAGTTTAAGGCCAGCCTGGTCTTCACAGAAAACTCCAGGGATGGGCAGGACTACATAAAGACAAACAAAATAAACCTACAAATAAGAATGCTCTGTTGATAATTTGTCTTAGAAGCAGAAGGAAAGACAACTGTAAGTAACTTTAAACTGTACACTCCTGGGCTGGGCTGTGGCTCAACAGGTGTGGTTCTTGTTTAGCACAGTGGTGGTGCAAGCCTATAATCCCAGCATGCAAGAGGCTAAGGCAGAACTTCCAGAAGTTTGAGTTTATTCTGAACTACACACGGTGAGTTCTAGGCAACCCTAAGCAAATATTAGATGCTATTTCTAAAACAAAACAAATAAAAACTAATTTAAGAAACAAAACAGAATTCTCATTAGCAGCATTTGAAATTCACAATGAATTATAATAGGAAGCGGTAACAGTAAAAGACAAGTCTAGACTGGTTCTTCCTTGTCTGGGGGCTCTTGAGATAGAATGTTACTCTGAAGCCCCAGCATGCCTTATATTGATACATCTTAAGTGGTGGGTTACAAGCATGAACCATCATGGCCAGCTCATACTGACTCCTTCGGTAATTCTTTTATTGTCCAGACTGATCTTGAATTTCTGAGCTAAGTGGTCCTGTCCCTTGTACCAAATCTATTTTTGTTTTTCTAGACTTTTCTTTTAATTAGATCCCATGTATCCCAGGCTTCAAACTCACTGTTTGACTTCTCTGCACCTCCCAAGCTATGTCACTGGCAAGCATGCACCACAACCCATGCACATAGTGTTCCAGGTCAAACCCAGGGCTTTTCACATGCTCGATAAGCATTCTACCAACCAAGCCGCATCTCCAGGCTTTTCTGAGTTTGAGAAATAGTTTTACTATGACATAGCCCACATTGGCTTCAACTTAAAATCCTATATTAGCTTCCTAAATGCTGTGATTATAGGTTTGTGCCACTATGCCCAACTTATGCTCAATCTGGCTTTGATTCTTTAAAAAGAAAAAAACAAAGCAAAAAAAAAACAAACCATTTTTTAAAAAAAAATTTTTTTTTTTAGAAAAATGTTCTTGCCAGGCATGGTAGTGCATGCCTTTAATCTCAGAATTTGGGAGGTAGAGGCAGGCAGATCTCTGTGAGTTCAAGGCCAGCCTGGTGTACAGAGTGAGTTTCAGGACAGCCAGGACTACATGTTTCAAAAAATAAAATAAAACAAAACAAAATCATTTCTCTTTTAATATGTGTATGTGTGTACGGGAACTTGTAAGTAAGTGCAGGTATCCTCAGAGGCCAGAAGCATCAAATCCCCTTGGAGTTCGGAACTACAGGTTGTTATGAGCCAAATAACTGATTTGGACTCTTGCATAAAAGACAATTTTTTTAAAGAGTAGAAATAGCTCTACAATGAACTAAAGACACAAGGCTATTCATGATGGCCTACACCTGTACTCCCAGCACTTGGCAAGTGGAGATAGAGGATTGGGAGCTCAAGGTCATCCTCAGTTATACAGTGAGTTAGAACCGACTTGGCTATGAGACCCTATTTTCCAAAAAAAGGACAACTGGGAAAGTTTGAACGAAGACTATATATTAAGAAACAGTAATGAACATTAATGTTAACATTTTCAAGTATAATAATTATATTACAAGCTGGGCAGTGGTGGCGCACGCCTTTAATCCCAGCACTTGGGAGGCAGAGGCAGGTGGATTTCTTGAGTTCAAGGCCAACCTGGTCTACAGAGCGAGTTACAGGACAGCCAGGATATACAGAGAAACCCTATCTTGAAAAAAAAAACCAATCAAACAAACACACACGTATATACATATATACTTATATACATATATATATTACAGTTACATTGGAGTATAAAAACACCCATATTAATAGAATTTAGGGGTTAAAAAAAGTATAGTGTTCATAAGTAACTCTCAAATTACACAACAAAAGCTGATATTAAAAATTTGAATGATCAGCAAAAAAAGAGATGTTTAGCACTGGTGCACAGACATACACACACATTAAATAAATCACTGTTAAATGAAAGTTAAAGCAGACCAATTCAAAAGATGCAATTCAGGGTGGGAAAGATTATTCTGTAGTTAAGAGTACCAGTTGTTTTTCCAGAGGACTCAGGTTCAAATCCTGGCACCTACACAGTGGCTTAAACTGTCCATAACTCCAGTTCCAGGGGAACTGACATGCTCTTCAGGCCTCTTTGGGTACCAGAAATGCACAGACATATTGCAGGTAAAATACTCACACATAAAATAATGTTTTCTTCAAAAAGTGGAACAAAACAGTTCCTCTTAAAAACTAAATAGACATCAGAATTTAGGGGGAATTACACATATGTGTCAGCAGAGAAGAATGGATGGTGAATAGACAAACTACAGCAAAATGTTACAATGTGGCCCTGGGGCGATGACTGTCACAGCAACAGCTCTGCAAGCATGAGAACCTGAGGAGCTGAGTTCAAACTCCCCACACCAATATAAAGAGCTGCACATGGCCATATCTTTAACTCCAGCAGTGAGAAGCTGAGACAGGTAGATCTCAAGACCTTACTAGCCAGGCTTGCTGAGAAACTGTCAACTCCCAAGGAAGAAACTATACTGAGTCTTAGGGCAGTAAAGAGAGAACGAGAGAAGACACTACATCCCTGGGCCTGGTGACATATACCTTAATTCCCAGCACTCAGAAGGTAGAGGCAGGTGGTTATCTTCCAGTGTGAGGTCAGTCTGATCTATATAGAGAGTTCCAGGCAGCCAGAACTGCATAGTGAGACACTGTCTTTAAGGAAGGAAGGAAGAGAGAGAGAGAAGGAAGAAAGGAAGGAAGGAAGGAAGGAAGGAAGGAAGGAAGGAAGGAAGAAAGAAAGAAAGAAAGAAAGAAAGAAAGAAAGAAAGAAAGAAAGAAAGAAAGAAAGAAAGAAAAGGAAGAAAAGGGCTAAGGGCACTGAATGCTCTTCCAGAGGTCCTGAGTTCAATTCCCAGCAACTCATAAGCATCCATAAAGGGATCTGATGCCCTCCTCTGGTGTGTCTGAGGACAGCTACAGTGTACTCATATACATAAAATAAATACACCTTAAAAAAAAAAAAAGAAGAGCTTTTCCCCTGCCGCCGCCAACTTGCGCGGAGGCGGAAGCTCGGGTGCGTTCAAGATTCGGCGTCCCCCGTAATCCACCGCCATGGCCGAGGAAGGCATAGCTGCTGGAGGTGTAATGGACGTTAACACTGCTCTACAAGAGGTGCTGAAGACCGCCCTCATCCACGATGGCCTAGCACGTGGCATACGCGAAGCTGCCAAAGCCTTAGACAAGCGTCAAGCGCATCTCTGTGTGCTCGCATCCAACTGTGATGAGCCCATGTATGTCAAGCTGGTGGAGGCACTTTGTGCTGAGCACCAAATCAACCTGATAAAGGTTGATGACAACAAAAAGCTCGGAGAATGGGTAGGCCTCTGTAAGATCGATCGAGAGGGGAAGCCACGGAAGGTGGTTGGTTGCAGTTGCGTAGTGGTTAAGGACTATGGCAAAGAATCTCAGGCCAAGGATGTCATCGAGGAATACTTCAAATGCAAGAAATAAATAAAATTTTGGCTCATTTTCCAAAAAAAAAAAAAAAAAAAAAAAAAGAAGAAAGAAGAAAAAAGGAGAAACAAAATGCTGTGGTCAGGTGACTGGAAAGATGGCCGAGTGCTTGCTACTGTCGCAGAGGACTCAGGTTTGGCTCCCAGCACTCCCACTGCAGCTCACAGCCATTTGGAACTCCATGGGATGCATGCAGCAGGCAAGTGTGTTGTGCACAAACATACTACATACAGGCAAACATTCATACATGTAAAATACAAATAAATAAATCTTAAAAAAACAAGATCTATGGTCAACAGCTCAGAGCATAGCAATGTAAACTAAGTCCCTACGTAAAACACTATTGGACTTAGCATCTGGAAAGTCAGTGACGACCCAGGAATAAGAGTATCACTGAAACAGAGTCAAGGCAAAATATGAACGAAAGCAAAAACACAACTTGAAAAAGCACAGGCAGTTAGTGGGAAGGCTCAGCAGTTAAACACACCTGCTGTCAAGCTTGACGACCTAAAATGGTGGAAAGGGAGAACCAATTCCCGCAACTTTTCCTCTGAACTACACACGCACACCAAGGAATGTACGCACACTCCAAATAAACGAGAAAAAGGGAAAAAAAAGAGCAGAGGTGGTAGGTAATAGCCACGTTCTGAAGATGCAAAAGGAGATCTTGAGTAAAGGAAGGTTTTCCCTAAACATGTAACAGACATGAATTTCCTTAAAGAAAGAAATGACGGGAAGCTGCACATGTTGACATATACTTGTAATCCCAGAACTGAGGGCCTGAAGCAGGATGGTAATAAGTTTGATGCCAACCAGAGCAACTTAACAACTCTTGACACCTGCCATGGTTAAAGCCGGCTGTGGCAGTGGACATTTGCAATTCTAGCGCTCCTACTTCAGGAAGGGAGGTCTTCAATCGGAGAGCTGTCTGGAAGCTTGCACGCAGGCAGCCTAATTACACACTGTGGAAGAAACAAGATGAAAGGAGAGAACCGATTCCCAAATACTGTACTCTGACATTCACTCACACTGAGGTGCGATGCATGAACACATGCCCAGACAAACATAAAAAATAAAATTGTTTATGGAAAAAAAAAAAGCCAGGAGGGACAACAGAACAAGAGTGATTAAATAACAGAGTAAAGTATCCGAACAGGTAGAAAAGAATAGGATCTAAAAGAGAGCAGTTGGCTCCAGAAAAGCAGACATTTCGCTAAGTGGAATCTGCAGGTAAGACAGTGCTGGGACAGGGACTAGAAAGGGCAGCTGAAAGACATCAAGGATGGCGGTCTCACAAGGTGGACCGGAGGGGATGGTACTGACTGGGCAAGAAGAGGACCAGAGAGGAACAGCTCTGAGCAGCCAACAGAACAGAAGGATTTGTGCAGGCTGATGCCAAAATGTTGTTGGGACACTTGGGGTCTAAATAAGTAATAAAATGGAGTTGGAGTTTCTCCATTTCTCCCAAAAGCAATCTATAGATTTGTGCAATTTCTGCCAAAAACTGCTCAGTGGGTGATATAGGAACACAGAGAAACAAGCTGATTCATATTAGCATCTCACTAAATATAAGCTCAGTGGGGTAACAAGTGAATCAATTACAGACTACGTTAATTAGATGGCCTCAGAATAAAAAAAGAAGGACGCGAAGACCTTGACTTAGAATGGAAGTAGAAACTGATGGAGCTGAAGTAAAGGCTAGACTTGAGTAGTTAGCTAATACAAAGGCAATGACGAGACCCAGAATAATGAAGCCTGGACAAAAGAGGAAGGACACTTAAATATTAGTGAATTTGAAGAAAAAAACGAAGAGACTACAGATACATATGTGTATGTGTGTGTGTGTGTGTGTGTGTGTGTGTATATATATATATATATATACATATATACATATATGTATGTATATGTGTGTGTATATATATGCTTTAAAGAAGGCTATGATCATCTCATTTAGGGGTTTAGCTGTTTGAAGAAGTCTGTTTAACTGATTTGAATTATCATACATCTATGCACTGAAAGAGTACATGAGGACAAGGAGGGCTGAGCAGGAGATGAGAGAAGATGGCTCAGCAGGTGAAGTAGACTACCACCAAGCCAGACAACCTGAGTTTGATCCTCAGGACCCACATGGTAGGAGGAGGAAACTCATTCCCAAAAGCTATCCTTTGGCCCACACAAACAAAAGACAAAATGTTTTAAATAAAAAAATTTTAAAGATAACATGACACTCACAAGATATATAAATTTTGGAGGTTTTGTTTGGTTGGTTGGTTTTGGGTTTTTCTTTTTTGAGACAGGTCTCCCTACGTAGCCATGTCTGTCCTGAAGCTCACTATATAGATAGACTACTTTGGCCTCAAAATTGACAGAGATCTGCTTCATCTGCCTCTTAAGTGCTGGGATTAAAGCCTGTGCCATCACACCCAGCTAGTTAAATACTTCTTTTTAAAAAAGTCATTTTTAAAAACACCAGTAAAAGGAAGCAAACAAACATTAAATGCTACAGCTAACGGGAGCTAAGAAAATCAGATCATCAGCCCAGGATCCAACATCAACTAATTCCAGTAAGACAGGGCAGAGGAGAGGAAACTGTCAAAGAACTCACACAAGAAAATTCCTATAAAGGACTGAAGTGCTAGTTAAGGAAGAAGAGTAAGTTATCAGTTACTTTGTTTTTAACCAATTATCAGTTAAGTGACAAGAACAAGAGCTTCTCGGGAGCAGCACTTGGTCAGACACCTCAGACTGTGCCTGTGGCTCTGTTTTACTCATAGGACTATTTCTCTCATTGGAATAAAATGATTAACAAAATATGAAAGATCTTGGCTAGAAAGATGGCTCAACAGGCAGAAGCATCTGCTACCAAACTGATGACCTGACTCTGATTCCTGGGACCTACCTGTTAAAAGTAGAGAACTGACTCTTGTAAACTGTCCTGTGGTGGCGCCTTTCATCCTAGCATTCAGGAAGCAGAGGCAGGCAGATCTCAGACAGCCCGGTCTACAAACTGAGTTCCACAATAGTCAGAGAGGTTATACAGAGAAACCCTGTCTCAAAAAACAAAACAAAAACAAACAAACATTAAGTATGAAAGACCTACTCTTTACTTTGATTGATAGTATACACCACAAACTCATAGCATTCCTAAGTGTGGCATTTTGGATGAATATGATCTAAGTTCTAGAGTCTTTCATATTAAGAGGAAGTGGATAACTGAGAGCCAGAAAGATCCATCAACCCTAAAAGTAATCTTGAATAAACTGCCTGAAGAAATCAGAAGCTAAAGATCTCAGGAAAACTTTGACCTTATCACTAGCATGTTCATAGTTCAAGTGCAGATAAAAGAGGTCACACGAAATAACTTACAGGACAAGGGATAGGCTTTCCAGGTCTAAACCAGTCAACTATAGAGACCAGTCTCCAAAAGAAAAGAAGGGCCAGGTATAGTGGCCACACGCCTTTTATCCCAGCACTCAGGAGGCAGAGGCAAACAGACCTCTGAGTTCAAGGCCACCCTGGTCTGCATAGAGTGCCAAGCTACCAAATGCTATTTAGTAAGGCCTTGTCTCATAAATTAAAAGAGAAGTAAAAAAGGGGGTTGGGAGAGAGTGCCACTGTCCCTTCTCTTTTAATTAAAAAATTAGACAAAAAGTCTTTGCCAGGCTGTGGTGGCACAGATCTTTAATCCCAATTCTTGGGAGGCAGAGGCAGGCAGAGCTCTGAGTTCAAGCCCAGTCTGTTTTACAGAGCTAGTTCCAGAACAGTCAAAGCTACACAAAGAAACTCTTGTCTCAAAACACACACACCAAAAAAAAAAAAAACAATAAACAAAAGAAAACTTTTTCCAAATACATTTTACATGTGTGGATGCTTCATCTGAATATACGTACCACATGCATGCCTGGTACTGAGGGGCCAGAAGAACGCCTCAGATCTCCTCGGACTGGAGTTATAGATGGTTGTGAGGCACCATATGGATGCAGGGAATCTATACAGGTCCTCTGAAATAGCACCCAGTACTCTCAATTGCTGGGCCATCTCTCCATCCCCACTGTCCCCCGTTAAGGAGTAGTGCATGAATGGGCATAGTGTAGTGGCAGGATTATATGTGCTTATTTCTACTCTTTACCTTCTAACAACAAACCAACATCACTAAAATGGCAAGTCACTACAAAGGATATATAGACAATGGATGACAGTATTCTTTGATAAAACTTACAAAACTCCAGGCCCACTAGGGCTACATAGGGAGAGCCTGACTCAAAGAAAAAAACAGGGATCAGGACCATATTGGAAAGAAATATTGATCTCTAGCTTCGGACCTTGACAGGAATAGAGAAAGCATAATGTAAAATCCCTTAAATAAAAACTGATTGGAGGTGAGGGGTAGGGGTAGAGAGATGACTCAGTGGTTAAGAGCACTGGCTGCTCTTCCAGAAGACCTAGGTCCAACTCCCAGCACCCCACATGATAGCTCACAACTGTCTGTAACTCCAGTTCCAGGGGATCCAACACCCTTACCCAGACATACATGCAGGCAAAACAGCAATGCACATAAAGTAAAAACAAATAAGTCACTTTAAAAAGGGGAAAAATAAAACAAAACTTAAAAAATTTTCTACTTGGGCTGGAGAGGTGGCTCAGAGGTGGTTAGTAGCACTTGTTGCTCTTACAACCATCAACTCCAGTGACAGGGGATCCAATGCATTCTTCTGACTCAAACATCAATAAGCATACATATGGTATATGTGCATACATGCAGCAAAACACTCATACAAAACTGATTTTAAATTAATTGATTTTAAAAACAAAAATTAAAACTATGGTACAAGCCTTTAATTCCATCACCCAAGAGGCAGAGGTAGATGGATCTCTGTTCGAGGCAAGGCAGGGCTCCATAGAGCATTTCTAACTAACAATTTCTAACTAATAAACAAAAATTAAAACTAGTAGTAAGAGTCAAAAGACATAACACTATATAACTGTCATACAAAAACATTAGGAAAGAGTTGGAAGCGTGGGGGTTAAGAGCAGCTGCTGCTCCTACCAAGGACCTGGGTTTGATTCTCAGCATCCACCAGGTGGTAACTCACAAACTATAACTCCAGCTCCAAGGGATCTGATGCCCTCTTCTGAACTCTGTAGGTACCAAGCATTCTCATGTGCACAGTCATACACATAGGGAAAACACTAATCACATAAAATTTTAGAAGAAAGGAAGGGAAAATATCAAATATTTTTTAGAAAAATCATCAATAGATAAAAGGATTGGGAGGGCTGGAAAGATGGCTGAGTGGTTAAGAGCACCGACTGCTCTTCCAGAGGTCCTGGGTTCAATTCCCAGCAACCACATAGTGGCTCACAACCATCTGTAGTGGGATCCAATGTCCTCTTCTGGTGTGTCTGAAGACAGCTACAGTGTACTCATATACATAAAATAAATAAATCTTTAATAAAAAATCTTTAAAGGATGAGGAATCAGACTACGGCTCAGCAGAAAGTCTCAGATCTATATGAATGAGGCAAAGTTCTAAGTAAAAATTGTTTTTGACACCGAATATATTCCTAGATATTGGATGAGGAGTATAACATGGTAATTGTTGGCTTGGTTAGCCTGTATAAGGGCCTAGGTTCAAATCCCAGACACACACACACACACACACACACACACACACACCCTAAACAATCAAAGAAGTATAAAATTACAATAAAGATTCTTAATCAGGTGAGCCCACACATGCCCATAATCAAGAGGCTGAGATGGAAGGAAACTTGGAAATTTGAGGCCAGGATAATTTACATAGTAAGACTCTGCATCAAAAATACAATTTAAAAAAATATGAATCTAAAAGGCATACTGGTATACACCTTTGATGCTCTGGAAGCAGAGATAGGTAACTTTTTGAGTTTGAGGCCAGCCTGGTATACATAATGAGTTTCCAGGCTACAGTGAGTCCCTGTCTCACCCCTCCCCATCAACATCAAAGGCTGGCTATGTCTCAGTGGTGTAGTGCACACCGTGAGAGTCACGGTTGGAGGGAAAGCTCACAGGTAAAATCCTCACCTTGCAACTATGAGGACTTGAGTTTGATTCCCAGAACCCACATAAAAACCAGATATGGTAATGTTAGTCTATAATCCCAGCATTCTGCACCAACAATGGAAGGCAGAAGACAGGAGACACTCAGAATTTGGAGGATCAGTTAGTCTGGTGTATAATGTGGATAACAACAAAAGACCTTACTTCAAACACAGTGAAAAGTGAAGACACACTCTGACCTCCATACGCACACCATGGCACATGAACACCGGTACTCAGTGCATGCACAGACGTATACACATACGGAGATTGAAAATAAATAAAATTTTAAATAGGAATCAAATTGTTCTAATGTCATTAGTGCAGCACTAGGAATCAAGAACAGTCAGTGAGGACCCAGAGCTCTGCCCTAAAGCTGCAGACTGCTTGCTACCACAGTGCTATCACTAGCTCTCAAACACACCTTTCCTGTTGGCTTCCTCTTGCACTAAGTTCCATGCTTTCTATTCAACAATCTACTATATTTGCTTGGTTATCACCTATATGAACTCAGCTACAAAAGTAATATATCTTGAATGCTCTTGCATACTTGTAAATTATGCCTGAATTTGGAAGGGTAAAGCAACAGAATCATGAGTTCAAGGCCAGCCTGGACTACATAGTGACCCTGTCTCACTACTACCACCAACAAAAAGCAATTATAAACAAACATCTTTAAGAACTTCTCAAGGCAGGATGGTCACTACAACAAGAAAATAAGGTATAAATAAAGAAATACAAAGTCATGACATGCAGAAAACAGGATAGGATATTGAAGGAGCCAAGATTCAAGGATTGTGGCAAAGGGGTCTCTTAATGACAGACATGTCTAGAATAAAAGGCTCATAAGGAAGCCAGGCACAGTAGTGCACACCTGTAATTTCAGGAGATGGTGACAAGAAGACCAGTTCACGGCCAGTCTGGGTTATATGAGACCCTGTCTCAAAAACAGAACAAAACACAAGAGAACACAGAAGTAGAGTCAATGAAAATGAACCAAAAGGGCAAAATAGAAAAACGGTGAATTATGAGTGAAAGAAATTAAATTATTAACTAGCTTAAAGGTTACTAGAACTGCTGTATTAAAAGCAGTAATAACATGCTTAACGTTTAGAATGTGGAGACTAGAAGCTGAGGGTTCAAAGTGTTCACAATGGAAAGTGCTCTCCTTTCTATCCTCACCAGAAATAAAACACACAGAAAACAAAATACACCTCACAACATAGTTCCCATTCTATAAGGAGAATTGTTATAAATACTTTTCCTTTTCTGCGGAGAAGGGATGTTGCAGATGAAACCCTGGATCTCATGTATACTGAACATGCACTCTACCCCTGGGTTAAAACCACAGCACCTACAGACATTTTATAGCAATTAAGATATAGCACAGAGAGTGAGGGGTGGGGGGAGCGGTCACCTTTTTAAGCACCTTCATGGCAAATATCTTCCCGGTATTTGCTCCTGTTACTTTTCGTACTTGAAAAACCTGGACAAAGAAATGAGTGTTTGCATGTTATCAAAAGCCAAACCATGCAGGTCATCTTCCATAATTCCCATTTATAAGAAACATGTGATACTGTTGTTTATACTATAAAAAGTGCACTACCAAGGACTGTGCACAAAAATGGTCTATTAGTAGAGGCCACATTTTAGGATTAGGAAAATCTGTGAAACGTGGGCCTTTCTGTGGTTTGCTGCCACCTGATGGCACTGTATGGAAATACCCAACTTAACAGCACTCAAAATCCTAGCTGACTTAGCACAAACTATCAGTGTTCCCAACCTTGTAAAACAAATTTCTAGTTTTCTATATAAATTGATTCCAGGGATAAACTTCTATTATTTCACATGACAGTGACAATAACTGACAGACATTTTTACTCACTCCATTGAGATAGCTTCTTACCCAACACTTATAATTAACAGCTAACATATGTAAGATTCAAACTGTTACATATTCAGGATGATTAGAACATATTCCAATGTTCCCTTAAACTTAAGAATAAACTACAAATGTCACACTTCTAAATACTGACATGAGAATAGTATAGACAGTTCTTGATCTAATCAAGTTGTTTAACTGTCTCTTAGAAGTGAATGTCTGTGGTATGAGTAATCTTGGGTGAAACACATAAAAATAAGATTTTAACTTATAAAGCCTAGGACAAATCTATAAAACCCCTTTCTTACAGTCTTTCTGCTTTCCTATTTCTTAGATACTGCAAGTTAAAGAAAATGCATTCAGATTCAAGCCTCAGTAACACATAATTTATCATACAGGAAGTGAAGCGTGGTGTACCCATATTTAAAGGGGAATCCTGTACAAGATTCCATTGGGCCAAAGAAAAGAAACAGTGCTCTAACAGCAGAGCTGACCTGGTACACTACCTGTTTACTTACTCAATAAATACTGAGGATTTCCACTATGCCTATGTGTAGTGGTAGGGAAGGAAGGGGAACTGAACTTCTACCCCTCAAATCATATGAGTCATGGTCAGATCCTACATTGATAAATGGAACCAGTGTATAAAAATGAGCCATCCCAGTCAAAGATAACTGTTTAAAACATGTCCTACCTTTCCATAGCCCCCTTTACCAAGTACCCGAAGTAGCTCAAAACATTCTGGTCTGATTTTCTCTGGCCCTCTGTTCACACTAGTTTCGGAGATTTCAAATTTCTCACAATGTTCCATGCCACTGGAAAGAAAAGCATAACCAAAACTGAATTTGCAAAATGTTTAATTATATCCAGCACAATGTTAGAAAGGAAAGAGAAATGGATGTGGGTAGGTAAAAGAAGAACAAGAACATGATGGTAAATCTGGTAACTGTGATCCTTTAAGCCACCTGATGATTGAGTCAATGACATGTCTGGGACAAGATCAGACCTGTTTGCTCACAGAACTTGCATTATTACTTATTTACTTAAATATCAAGCACCAGGGCTGGAGAGATGGCTCAGTGGTTAAGAGCACTGACTGCTCTTCTAAAGGTCCTGTGTTCAATTCCCAGCAACCACAGGGTGGCTCACAGCTATGGGGTCTGATGCCCTTTTCTGGTGTGTCTGAAGACAGCTACAGTGCACTCATATACACAAAATAAATAAATAAATCTTAAAAAAAAAAAAGCACTGACTGCTCTTTCTGAGGTCCTGAGTTTAATTCCCAGTAACCACATGGTGGCTCACAACCATCTGTAATGGGATCCGATGCCCTCCGCTGGTGTGTCTGAAGACAGCTACAGTGTATCATATACATTAAATAAATAAATAAATAAATAATTCTTTAAAAAAATATACTAAGCAGCCCCAAAGGAAGAAAAGTAGAATATGTTTATTAAGCTGACAAAGTAAGCAAGCCTTCTACTTACTCAAATGTCCATGAGATTAGTTATTACCCAACATTCAGCAACTTTAGCAAAAGATCTAGGATCCTTCAGAAATGACTCAATTAGTAATTAAACAGCCCAGGCCTATCTCAAACTGATTAGGTAACCCAGGCTGGCCTCAAAGTCATCCTCCTGCCTCAGACTCTTGAGTGTAAGGATTACAGGCACTTACCACCACACCCAGGGTTGTTTAGTTTAAAATTTCTTGATAACAAAATATATCTCCATTTCTTCCCATGTCTGACTTTTCCAAGTTACTAGCTTAAAGACTCCAAAAAAACGCATGGAGTGTGTCTGTCATATGCACGCTCCCTAGGTAAGTAGCTGGTCTTCTCCATCTCTTGTCATGCTCTCTACTGGAGGGTGGAGTAAGAAGCAGATTAATCACATACTCACCTAACAGAAGTCATTCAACATGACTTAAAATTGCACTAATCTCTCTGTCTGAATGATGTATTTAGAATTTTAGAAACAGTAGCAATAATTTTCAATAAGAAAGTTACAAACACAGCTTTCTGTATTAAATGAATAAAATTTCCTAAAAACTTAAACTCATATTTATATTTCATCTTTTTCTACATACAGAATATTAAAATTCTCAGGTTTTATTCAGCAACTCGATAAGTGAGTTTATAAACAGATTATTAAAGTCCTGGAGGCTATGGACAGGTACAACCTACTTGAAAGAAACAGCACAATGGAGTTCTTTCTATATACACTTACAGTTCATATGGTCCAACTCCCCCATGGTCCATGCTTTCATTTAACTGACCCTGAAAAATATTTTAAGTTTTAGAAATAAATAATACCAGAAACTCAAATTTTAAGAAGTTCAATGCTTTATCTTATAATTCAGAGAGAATGAATGAAATAAATCAGTTTAAAGTTTCTACTTCACTACCAGACAAACAAGGTGAACAAAATAAAGTAAAAATAAAGTACACAAACAAGACTGGAAATTGCATTTTATACAACCAGCTACAGTAGCTATTCATTCATAGCCTAAAACAAAACAAAGGGAGTTTTCCTTCAGCAATTATATTTATCGTATATTAAATACTTTTTGATGAAGCTAAAGGTATTACATTATGAGATAGTAAATCAAATTATATACTTCTATTAGGTAGACTAACATATCATGAACATGAACAAGCCTAAGACAACCACAACTAGCCCAAGACATACAATGTACAATGTGGTTAATTGAGGCAAAATAATTAACTAACCAACATAATGATTGAGCATCATAATGACCAAACATTTATTCTAGCACAGAATAAATGAAAATTAGAATTAACCTGTTATGCACTGGCAACCCCAAAATTAAACCCAGAAAATGCTATTTACTATAGAATCAGTAAAAATAGCTTAGAAGGTCTGGTGTGATGGCACATGCCTTTAATACCAACACTAGGGTAGCAGAGGCAAGCAGATTTCTTTTGAGTTTGAAATCAGCCTGGTCTACGTAGTGAGACCATGTCTCAAAACAAAACAAAACGAAACAAAAAATCAACAGCTTATAGTGGGGCTGAAGAAATGACTCAGGTTAAGAGAAGGTGCTGTTCTGTTAGGAGGTCCAATATCAATTTCCAGGACCCACAGCAGGCGGCTCACAATGGCTTGTAACAGCAGCATGGGAAGGATTTGGGGAAAATCTGAACCCTTTTCTGTCTTCCTCAGGCACCTCCAGTCATGTGTACAGACACAAGCACACACAATTTAAAACAAAATTTATCTTTTTTAAAGTATAGCTTAGTTGTTGGGCATGGTACTGAATGCCTGTAACCCCAGCACTTTAGAGATCAAGGCAGGAGAAATGCTGAAGGTTTGACGCTAGCCTAGTCTAAACAGTAAGTTCCAGGCCAACCAGGACAAAAGTCAGACTCAAATAAATAAATAAATAAGATTTTTTTTTAAATAGGAAAAAAAAAAGTCTGGTAGAATAGTACTGTAATTAATTCTAACTACTTTATTAAAATAGAGACTGAGATCATAAATTCAAGACCAACATTGAGTATGTTCAGAATCACCCTGAACTTGACAAGAACTCATACCAAAAACAAAAGGTCTTAATGTATATCTTAGCGTTAGAGCACTGGTATGTGCAAAGTCCTGGGTTGGTCCTCAGCAGGGCTAGCCCCTCTAAGTCCTAATAAGGTGGGAAAAAAATGAAGAAGAAAAATATAAAAGTTAGGATCTTAATTGGTGTTTCTCCAAATACATAAAAGGAAAAATAACCACACAGAAAAATATCCAACATTAGTACTAGAAGGAAGATGAATAGAGACAAAGTGACATTTTCCCATTCACCAGACGTGCAGAGAATGGAAGGTAATAGAGGGAGAGGAAAACAGAAAGGGAGAGGGAGAAGAGGGAGAGGTACAGGGAGAGAAAAGGAACTATCATACTCTGCTAGTGTCAATGTAAAATGTACAAGTACTTCAGAAAATAGTTTAAAAGTACAGCATAGCCTGACTGGAGCGATGGCTCAGCAGTTGAGAGCACTGGTTGCTCTTCCGGAAGACCCAGGTCAACTTTCTAGTATCAGTATACTGGCTCACAAGTGTCTTTAACTCTGGTTCAAGAAATCTGACATCTTGCCGGGTGGTGGTGGCGCACGCCTTTAATCCCAGCACTTGGGAGGCAGAGGCAGGTGGATTTCTGAGTTCGAGGCCAGCCTGGTCTACAGAGCGAGTTCCAGGACAGCCAGGGCTATACAGAGAAACCCTGTCTCGAAAAACCAAAAAGAAAAAAAGAAAAAGAAATCTGACATCTTCTGACCTCTGAGAGCAACATACAACATGCAAGTGGCACACAGACATACCTGCAGACAAAACATACCACACATAAAATGTTTTTTAAAAAGTTAAACATAGTCTGTGCACGACAGCAATCCTTTAATCCCAGCACTCTGGAGGCAGAGACAGGAGAATATACGTTGAGTTCAAGGCCAGCCTAGTCTATATAGGGAGTTTCATGACAGCCAGTGCTACATAGGGAAACCCTATCTCAAACACACAAACAAACAGGTTAACCATAACAGGGCAGGGCCGGAGAGATAACTCAGTGAATAAGAGCACTGGCTGCTCGTCCACAGGACTAGGGTTCAATTCCCAGCACCCACAAGGTGGGTTCATAAGCATCAATAATTCCAGTTCCAGGGGATACAAGGCCTTTTTATGGCCTCCAAGAGCCTATATACACATGGTGTGCAGGCAAAACACAAATATACATAAAAATAAATATTAAAAAAAGTTGGGGGGGGGCTGGAGAGATGGCTCAGTGGTTAAGAGCACCAACTGCTCTTCCAGAGGTCCTGAGTTCAATTTCCAGCAACCACATGGTGGCTCACAACCATCTGTAATGGGATCCGATGCCCTCTTAAGGTGTGTCTGAAGAGTGCTACAGTGTACTCATGTAAATAAAACAAATCTTTAAAAAAAAAAGTCAGGAATAGTGGAGAATGCCTTTAATCCCAGAACTTGGAAGGCAGAGTCAGGCAGATCTCTGTGAGTTTCAATGCTAAACTGTTCTACATAGAGTTCCAGGCCAGCCTAACATGAGCTACATAGTGAGACTGTGTATCCAGAACCCAAAAATCCCGCTAATGAACCAGTGTCTTTAGTTTCTGTCCTCCATACAATCACAGCTATACTTTAAAGACAAAAGACTAACTTCTATCAGATGTGATAAAACTGGTGTTACATAATTGTTTATTTCTTAAATGTTGGCTTTACATAATTTTAAATTAAAGACCACAGAGTAGTTAACAGGGAAGCTCCTTTGAAGCCACTTTGAAGACATGCCCTCAGGCCGTGGTTCATTTCCTCAGCCTGTCCCACTGTCTGCTCCTGCACCTGCACCTGCACCACAAATTTCACACCGTTACTTTATGAAACAGGGACATCTAAGGTACAGTTCTTTCCTGCCATTCACTACACCTTTACAAAAGCTCTCACTTTAAGCAAAGTATTAGACAAGACAGGCTGTGTCAAACTAGCTGACCACAGTATTTGCAAAGTTTTACATTAAAAATGAATATAAAGAAATATATATAGGGCTGGAGAGATGGCTCAGCAGTTAAGAGCACTGACTGCTCTTCCAAAGGTCCTGAGTTCAAATTCCAGCAACCACATGGTAGCTCACAACCATCCTGACGCCCTCTTCTGGTGAGTCTGAAGACAGCTACAATGTACTTATATACATAAAATAAATAATTCTTTAAAAAAAAATAATTAAAAAAATCCTATGTAGCCAGGAGGTGTTGAACACCTTTAATCCCAGCACTTGGGAGGCAGAGGCAGGTGGATTTCTGAGTTCAAGGCCAGTGTGGTCTACAGAGTGAGTTCCAGGACAGCCTAGGGCTATACAGAGAAACCCTGTCTCGAAAAAACAAAAACAAAAACAAACAAACAAACAAAAAAACCAATCTAAACTTTAATTAATAAGCATGAAATCTTAATAAAGATTGAGCACTTCATAAAAATTAAAATGAGGCATTCCCTAATGAGAATAATTATCCTAAACCCAGACATGAACTAAAGCAAGTCATATCATGGCACATATAACTGCTCCTCTTGGGATGCTAGAGTGATAGGTTCCGAGTTTGACACTGAGCTAGACTACACAATGAGACTATATTTCAAAACACAAAGCAGGAGTGGGGGAGCACAGTATGGGCATAGTAGGTTACACTTGTAGTCCTAGCATTTGGGAGGTAAAGGAGGGCAGTCTAGGCTTCATACTATCCTATCTCAAAAATAATAAATAGGCTAAATATGATGGTTCACACTTTGGGAGACAGAAGCACATGGATTTCTGTGAGTTCCAGGCTAGCCAGTGCTACATGAGACCCTGACTTTAAAAAAAAAAATTGTTTTAATTGAAAGAATAATGAGTGAGTGGGTGTGCACCATCTCAAGCTCATGTCATGGTATGCATGTGGAGGTCAGACACTGTAGCTGTCTTCAGACACATATCAGAAGAGGGCATCTCTTTACAGATGGTTGTGAAACACCATGTGGTTGCTAGGAATTGAACCCAGGACCTCTGGAAGAGCAGTCAGTGCTCTTAACCATTGAGCCATTTTTCCAGCCCTTAAACTTTTTATATTTTTATATTTTTATTTTTTTGAGACAGGGTCATTCTATATTGTCCTAGCTATAACTTGTAGTACAGACCAGACTGGCCTTGAACTCAGAGATCCACTTGACTACTGGAATTAAATGCATGTAGTCAAGTGCCACACATGGCAGTATGCCCTCACTTTTGTCAAACAAAAATCTGCTATCTCATTCTAAAACTTGTGTAATATGTCTCTCCAATTATTTCAGATTTTTAACTGGCAGAAAAAAACAAAATTCTCCAGAGGAAAACTTTCCCTTAGTTTCAACTTACTACAATAGAAATATAGTCAAACATAGGAAGAAAAAACTCTCATCATCAAAAATCCTCTTGCTCACTTTTGTGACTACACATAACTTTATTCCTCTAAGGTTTTTATTCTGTTTTTTAAACTCAGATAATAGACACTCAGCTTTATCTATAAATTATCAATTTAGTTTCATCATTTACTGTCTAAAGAATTAACTACATAAATGCCTATAACTTACTAATATAGATTCCAGTACAAAATACTCACAAAGGTGTTATCTGTGCGAACAATGATTAAAAACAAACAAACAAAATATGATAGTTCTAAAAACACAGTAGCTCTGGATACTGGACTTGTTATCAAGTGGCTGTGCACAGCTGATGGGAAAATGACTTAGACACAGCAATGGCTGGTTCTGACAAGACACAGTCCATAACCAGCAAAATGTCCAACAAGCCAGGGTATTTTGAGAAATCTTTAAATTTATTTCATTTAAACCTTTTTAAATTTTATTTCATTTAACATTTACAAAGAAGAAAAAAAATCAACTTACTCTAGATCCCATAGTTAATGAGTATGACCCAAGAGATCTGTATTCCCTATTTTTCTTTTTACTGAATTCAATTTGACATACAAATAGGGACACTGTGAATGAGGCTAATAAAAGGAATCAAGAATCTATGCAGTGCTGTAAGGTGGCGCTGTCTGTTGTCTGAGCTTACTCCTTGGTGCAAAGAGAGAACCAACGGCCAAAGTTGTCACCTTACCCCAAGGCAGTACTATGTCATTATGCAAGCACACGTGCACACATACCCATGCACACACACACACACGTGTGCACATTCGCACATAAACATTCATACATGCACATACACACACACACACACGTGTGCACATTCGCACATACACATTCATACATGCACATACACACACACACACATACATGCAGCAATAATTTGAAAAAGAATCTATACAGGAGCCAACAAACTGGCTCACCTGGTAAAGGCCCTTGCTGCCAAGTCTGAGGACCTAATTTTATCCTTAGATTTCTCACAACTCTCCCAAGTTGTCCTCTGACCCCCCACACATGTGCACACCTCTCCCATCAAAATAAGTAAATATGAAAGCTGGATTTGGGGATGTAAACCTTTTATCACTCAGAAGACAGAGGAAGGAGGATCAAGGAGAACCACAAGGTGAAGGCTAGAATGATCAACACAGTAGGCCCATCCCAATCAGATCTGTTCAATTCAAGTCTTCAGGCTCAGAGCTTCTAGTAGCCAAATTTCTTTTGCCCACTGGGCTATCTCTCTGGTTCAAGACATTTAAATCTATACAATATAACCTGCTGAACTCAGTCAGAGGACACTAATTGTGGGCAATCACTTCTACGGCTCATGCCTCAGTTCCCTTACTATAAAAGAAAGAACTGAGGCAACTCTGGCATGTACCAATGTTAAAGCAAGGATTACATAACTAACTGGAAGTTGTACATTCACCATAGGAAACATATGATTTTCTAAGAACCTAAACTGTTCTCACACTTCAGATTTTTAGAACTTTTTTTTTCCCCCAGAGTAATCTAGACTCTATTTAGGTAGCTGACCCAACGCCATCTCAAGTCTTCCTTCATCCACCTTGAGACATTAAGCCATCTCTTAGTAATACACTCAAGGCCTGGCAGTACACACCACCTATATTCTTGGCACTCAGAAATCTGATGCAAGGGAATTTGCAAACTCAAAAACACATTTGAATTTGAACCTGGCTACACAGTGACACAATGTTTTTTGGGGCTTTGTCTCTTTGTTTTGTTTTTTTTAAGGGACACACTCAAGAGAAACATTTCAATTCTGAAAGCATCTTCTTCAAAATCTTTTTGCTCTTCCTCCTAAATTCCTGTCCCTAAGGTTGTGATCACATTTCATTCTCTGATCCACTTTTCCTGTCCCCCTCCTCGACACCCTTTCAGAATCCTTCCTGCAAAACAAAAGCCAAGAGTAGGCCAACACTCAAACACCTACTGTTCCTGAAGCACATTAAGAAAGAGAAAAGAAAACAAGGCTCCAGTTCATACCAAGTATTGTAATAACTACTGTACTCTCAAAGGATGATAAACCCACAGACTGAAAATTCCACCAGCAACTAATCACAGTACTCACAGAAAGCAACCCTTCTTACCAGTTTTCTCTGGCTCTACTCCAAAGCCACTGCCATATGGAACCAATATAACTGAACAGTGTATCATATTTATAATTAAAGTAATCCTGTGTGTGTTTCAAATTTAGAACTCACCACGTTTGATTAAAAGGCTAAGTGGAATTCCACATGAATTTAAAAAGTGCATGTAATACCCACATTTGGAACTCTGAAATTCTGACTGAGACTCATTTGATTATGAAAAGAATAATCTATGTGGGTCCACTTAATTTCATAAAGTGTTCAAAGTTCTTTATACATAGCATTTCAATAGTTTGCCAGAACGGCACAATTTATTCACTAAAGAAAAACTGGGGGTGAGGAGGCCCCATGTAAATACAGAAAATATCTAACATCAGCTATAAATCCATATTCTTCTACAGATGACATTTAAGACCTATGTCACCAGGAGGTTATTACTGATGACATGTGTCCAGGATTGGTTATTTAGTTTGACGTATCTTTTTTTTTTTACTTTTGGTGTAAAATATGTATGTTTCAATAAGTATTACTGTAGAAAAAGTGATATATCCTAAGTAACAAACTATTAAGACAGCAAAGGTAAAACCATGATGTGCACTAGAAAAGCGATTCTAAATTTAAACTTCAGCAAGGAAAATCCTCACACTATTCACAAGTCTCGGTTCAAGCAATTTATTTTTGGCGAGACAAATCACAGCTGTCAACGCTTTTTTCCACCCTATAATTACATAAATTATTCCGAAAAAAAATAGACATCTTCAACTTGAAGGGAATTAACTTACAAATGCCGTGTGTCGTTATGAATGGTTTTTTTTTTCCTTTAAAAAGTCACACGGAAGGGGGGTTAAAAATAAAAGGCAAACAAACAAACCCTGGAAGATGCAGCAGAGCCCCCTTGCTCCCGAAATAAAACTCCTGGTGGCTGTCACAGCAGTGCTACTCCCGACAGAAGTTTTCAGCTGTCACTTCTAACAGCTGAGCGCTTCCTAGGAGAGAAGCGACAGGCCGAGAAGAGAGGTGGTTGTGGGGAGTCTGAAGATTTAAGACTTGCAATCTTACACTCCAAAGGGAAACCCTTCCGCATCTCACCTGCACTAAGGGGGACACCTAGCAAGATCAGCCCTCCCCACCCCCAGCACACGCTCACACCACCCGGGCCGCACTCAAGCCCCACAGCTCCACAAGCCGACCGCGCGCCTTTTCTCCTCCGCGCTCCAGAAACACATTGCTCGGGGCAGCGCTCAGCTAGGGATCAGGGCGAGACCTGCACCTGCGCGCCCCGCAGAGGCCTCCACCAGGGCCAGGTCCGCCCTCCCGCTCCCCCACTCGGCCGCGCGGCGCCTCAGCTCCTCCCGGAGACCGCTCGCGTCCCCCCGGGTCTCCGCGCCCTAGGACACACCAGGCTTGCCGGGCCCACGCCGCCACCCCGGCCCTGTCACCTCGCCGCCGTCCCCCCCTCCCCATCCCCCGGGGACCCCGGGCCTCACCCCCTCCTCCAGCTCATCCTCAGAGCCTGCATCTTCTGGCTGGTCCAGGTCTATGTCAAACACTCCTGCCATGTCCTCAGCTTCCCTGTGTCGGAAGTCAGGCGCTGGGTAAAAGCCGTCCCGCCTCCGTCGTCGCCTCATGGGCCCGGACCCGCCGCAGACTCCACGGCTGCTGCCGCCATCACCGGCTGCTTAAGCTCAATGCGTCTGCGCCTAGGCCCCAGACTGGCTCCTCAAGTTCAGCCCCGGAGCATGCGTACAAGGTCTTCTGAAGCCATACAGCGGGCAGCGGACATGCGTAGCATTATCTCCTGGTGCCAGGTACTGGCAGGAACATGCGCAGAATACCAACCGAAGCCAAGTCCGGAAAGTACAGCATGCGCGTTTCTGTCTAAGGCGTTTGCGGGACACGGAGCATGCGTACCATATCTGAAGTTGATAAATTGAAATTGAACATGCGTGATTAACCTTTCTAAATAGAAGGGAAACGGGGGTCGAAAAAAGACAAACCCTCTCCAGAACTCTTCGCATAAGGAGCGAGCGCATTTATTTGTTCTAGGTAGTTTTTTTTTTTTAAGAATTGAAAGTGAGCATGCGCGTAGTGAGAGGGTTGGTCTTCTGAAGTTTGAACCGAACTGAAACTGCCGGTCGGAGAGCTGTCAGTGAGTGTGGGGTTAACCGGGAGCTGATAGGGAAGAAAGGTGAAGAGAGACACTTGCCTTGGGTATTTGCTAATTCAGTGGCTTGGGAAAGTTACATAACCCTTCGGTAACTCAATTTCCTTAACTGTAAAACGAGAGTAGTATTACCTACGATGCAATCTTAGACATTAAGTTGAAAGTCTGGTTCGCAAGCTTCTGCTCATTTCCGGGGCTACATAGACTTGATGTGAAGCATTTATCAAAAATACTCTTTTTTAAATAGTCCCTGTTCTCGGAGATGCTGAGACAGAAGGATCATGTGTTTGAAGTCATGACAGTTTGAGGCTTGACTGGGCTACATAGGGAGACCCTGTCTCAAAACAAACAGCTCTCTTTTGTTGTTTAAAAATAATAAAGATCTACTTTCATATTTTATCTGGTCTTTCCCTAAACTCCAACTTTGTTTTTCTTTCTTTTCTTTCCGAGACACGGTCTCACTATGTAGCTCTGGCTTTCCTGAAACTGCACTGTATAGATGCAAAATCATAGAGATCGGTCAGCCTCTGCCTCCCAAGTGCTGGGATGAAAGGTTTGTGCCACTATGTCTGGATCCAACTTTGTGTTTGTTTGTTTGGCTTTTAGTTTTCTGAAACAGGATTTCTCTATGTAGCCCTGGCTGTCCTGGAACACATTGTGAACTCAAACTCAGAGATCTGCTTACCTCTGTCTCTTGAGTGCTGGGGTTAAAGATGTAGCCACCACGACCAGGCTTATTGATCTTAATTGTGCTTACCAGGCCAGAAAATGGTTGGTGAGAAAAGAATAAATAAGTCATTTTCTTGCAAGACGGAAAATTAATGTTATTGAATGTTCTATTGTTGAGCTAACTTCTGGTGTCCATGTAAGTGTGAAATGTATATGAAGAATTCCTTCAACATTATATTTCCTTTAGATAATTTATTTATGTGTGTGAGTGTATATGCACATGTGTGTGAATGTGAGCACTTATGCAAATGCAAAGGAGATGAGGGCATCCAGTTCTTTTCTCTTCTCTTCTCTTCTCTTCTCTCTTTTCTTCTTCTTCTTCTTCTTCTTCTTCTTCTTCTTCTTCTTCTTCTTCTTCTTCTTCTTCTTCTTCCTCCTCCTCCTCCTCCTCCTCCTTCTCTCTCTCTCTCTCTCTCTCTCTCTCTCTCTCTCTCTCTCTCTGAGCTTGGGGCTGAGTTTTCTCAACCAAGCTGGAAGCCAACCACATTGGTTCTTCTGTCTGCACTGGACTTGCATCTGTAACTACAGGCCTGCACAGGACACCTGGCTTGTTATGTGGGTGCTGCATCTAGACTCCGGCCCTCATGATTGCACAGCCCCCCCCCCACAACCAACATTTGTGTTATGGTTTGTTTTCTTTTAAAAGTGTACTTGGGAAAACAGTACAAATCATATTTTGGAAACTATTGAATTGTGTGTGAATGAATTTGGGCATAGTAAACCCTAAATTACAGAGTGAGAGAAATTCTTTAAATGACTTGATTCTTAGATGGAGACAGGAAAAATTGAGGAACATGGGGAGATCAGGAAAATGATGCTTTATTCCACTATTTAGTTGAGGTCTCACCATCTGAGAATCAGGATTCCAGCTCAGAGGACTGGGGAAGATGACTCAGGGGCAAAGTGCTCACAATGCAAGCCTGAGGACCAGAGTATGAATCTCCAGAACCCACGTTAAACCAGATGTGTTAGCCCACATCTATAATCCCAACACCCCTATGGAAAGATGGGGAGTAGAGACAAGAGACTCCCTAGAATCATGGCCAGCTTGTGTGATACACAGCTGCCAACAACAAAAGAGAGACCCATCCTCAGACCTGGTAGAAAGCAAGGACCACGCACATACATATACACAATCAACAAAATTTTCCATGAAAGTTGCCTATGTACAGACAACATTTCTTTTATATAAGGATATTTCAAATAAGACTGCTAAAATAGTAATGAACTGTGCTTATAGCCTAAGAATATATTATTTCTTATTCTGTTTCCAAATATAAGCCTGCAGTTTTCTGGGACTCTCTTGAACAAGGCCATAAGCTCCATTTACAGAAAAACATGTTATAACTCCCTTGCTGCAACCTTTGTGCCCTTTGGTTTTACCTTGTCAGCCTGTTGACCTCCCGAGTACACTCTAGGAAACACTTTGTAATTACACACACAAACACACACACACAAGAAGGAAAGAAAAACAGGTCTCTTGGAAAGTCCTTGAACAATATAATGTCAAGACAATAAAATCAGCCTGGAGAGATGGCTCAGTAGTTAAGAGAACTTGCTGCTCTTGCAAAGGATCCAGGTTCAGTTCCAGGCAATCTACAAGACAATTGTGACTGCATCCCCAGATGATATGTTCTGATGCCCTCTTCTGGCCCTTGAGATCACTGCATGTATGTAGTCAACAGACAGACATGCAGGTAAAACATGCACATAACATAGGAATAAATTCACAACACTCAGGAGGCAGAGGCAAGATGATCTCTGTGAGTTTGAGGTTAGCTTGATCTATTTAGTGAGTCCCAGGACAGCCAGAGCCACACAGTGAAGCCCTGTCTCAAAAACAAGAAAGCAATGATTAAGTGCTTTTAAAAAGAAGCCAACAAAATCACATTAATATATGTGGTTAGTGCTAAGACACTTAAATGTGGTTCTTTCTTGAGAAGTTCACACCCCACATTGGGAGTGTAATATCCTTTTCTTAAGTGCCTTTCTTTCCATTAATACCCTGACTTAAACCTGTGTCAAAAATCTCATGAAAATCTCTGTTACTAAACTTCAGTGCTGCTTCATACTGCCCTCCTGGAGTGCTTTTTGATGGCAAAGCTAAGAATCATAGTTTGCAGAACGTGGTGCTGCATGCCCTTAATCCCTGCATTCCAGGGACAGAAACAGGCTAATCTCCATGAGTTCTAGGCCAGTCAGAGCTACATCATGAGATCCTGTCTTAAAAACAAATAAATATACACACATATACATACATATGCATAGACATATATATGCTTACATACATACACACACACACACACACACATATACATGCATAGTCTCATAAGCTGGCCTGGAACTCATAGAACTCTACCTTCATCTGCTTCCTGAGTGCTAGGACTAAACATGTGTCCCACTATGCCTAGACAAAACAAATATTTTTTATTAGTGTACATATATTTTTAATTTTCTAAAAACATTTTTATGTTGTATGAGAATACCTGCATGACTGTAAGTATGTAAACCATATGCATGCCGTGCCTGAGAAGACCATAAGAGGGTAATTGGATCCTCTAGAGCTGAAGTTCCAGGCAGCAATGTAAGTGCTGAGATCCATCCTTGGTCTTGTGTTAGAGGAGCAAGTGCTTTAACCACTGAGCCATCTCTCCAGCCCTTCCTGATAGAATGTGAGCACGTGGCATATGGTTTGCTCATGTTGGCAATGTGGTGGGTTCTCATATCTGTGTCCCTTTCTTTTACAGGTGACCCACCCCCTTGTGTTTTAGACGAGGCCTCGTTTGTGGCTTGGCATGTCGATAGTGACAGTACAGCTGGGGCAGTGTGGCAATCAGATTGGCTTTGAAGTGTTTGATGCTTTATTTAGAGACTCACACTGTTCCCAGGGACTCTGTTCTAAGAGAGAAAATGAGGCATATCAAGCATCCTGCAAAGAAAGATTTTTCAGAGAGGAAGAAAATGGAGGTAGGCATGGTCGAGAGTCCTCCCCTCACCAGACATCAGCATCTTCAACGTCTGACTCTCAACACCCATCTCTTCCACCTCACTAGGGAAGGCCATTGCTATCCCCCCCCTACTCCATGCTGTGGTTTGAATTCAAGGCCTCAGCAGGCTATGCAAATACTCTACCTCTAACCCCTAGATTAAAAAAAAAAAACAAAAGAAAAACTAAAGAACTGAATGTAGGGCTGGCAATATGGTTCAGTGACTTAGAAGTTTGCACTCTGTGATACCCACATAAAATACATAATTTCTCCCCCTACTCTAGTTCCAGTTGCCCGGGCTGTTCTTGTTGACATGGAACCTAAAGTAATCAATCAAACACTATCAAAAGCTGCCCAGTCTGGCCGATGGAAATACGGTCAGCACACAAGCTATTGTCAGAAACAAGGATCTGGGAACAACTGGGCATATGGGTAAGAACAACTCTGTATGCGTAGCTCTTATTCTCCTAATGTGTCCTCTCCAAGACTGACCGCACCTGTCTGCTGACCTAGGCCCGGCCCTGGGAGTGTCCAGCCTCCTACAACCTAATCTAGGCCTAGAATGTTTTCAGCCTCTGAGAGTTAGTGCTGAACAAGCTCACCCTTTCTTGTTCTTTCTGAACTCTGACTGGTTCAACTCAGCTGTTCTGGTTCAAACTCCTCTCCAAATTGACTGATTCAGTCTGACTTCTCAGCCTCCGACTGAATTGCTGTACTTGGCAATATGTTTTCATCTTCTGGCTCCTTCTCATTCTCTGGCTCGTTTGCCCTCATCTATGTATAACTTGTTCTCTCTCTCTGCAACCTGTCTCTCTATAACTGTCCCAGTGAAACTACCCTACCCCCACACTGCCCCTCTCTCTTCTCATGAGAGTTGGGCATATCCTACTCTGTCAAATCTTTCTCTGATTCATCACTTTGTCTGCTACTCAGTTAGACATCACTTTCAAACATGGGGGCTTCCTTCTACAAACTAACTTTACCTTTGTTGTTTGAGATTAAAGATGTGTACTAAGGGCCTCTCTGTATTCCATCCTGAGGGATTAAAGGTATATGCTAAGGGCTGAGCCACACCACAACTAGAAAAATGATTTTTCAGTAAATAACACAATCTTGGGGCTCACAGTGTGATCAAGTATCCTGCAACACAACTCCTCTTTTTTTTTTGGCTTGGTCTTTTTTTGAGAGAGTTCTCTGTGTAGCCCTGGCTGTCCTGGAACTCACTCTGTAGACCAGGCTGGCCTCGAACTCAGAAATCTGCCTGCCTCTGTCTTCCAAGTGCTGGGATTAAAGGCATGCACCACCACTGCTATAACATACCTCCTCTTGATTTTCAGTGAAGTTACAGCAGTACAGTTAAGTACTCATACCATTATCACTGCATGGTTAATGCAGCAAGCTCAAAATCTTGGAAGTATTATTTTAAAATTTAGAGTCTGGTATGGTGGTACATGCCTTTCATTCCAGCCCTCAGGATGCAGAGACAGACAGATCTCTGTGCATTCAGCTCAGCCGGGTCTACTGAATGAGTTCCAGGCTATCTTACTCATTGTTCTATTGCTATGAAGAGATACCATGACCAAAGCAACTCCTATAAAACAAAACATTTAATTGGGCTGGCTTACAGTTTCAGAGGTTTAGTCCATTATCATGATGGAGGGGAGCGTTGAGACATACAGGTAGACATAGTGCTGGAGAAGGAACTAAGAATTCTACATTTGGATTCACAGGCAGTAGGAAGAGAGACACTGGGCCTCACATGGGCTTTTTTTTATTTAAGATTTATTTATTGTATTTATGTGAATACACTCTGTCTTCAGACACACCAGAAGAGGACATCAGATTCCCTTACAGATGGTTGTGAGTCACCATGTGGTTGCTGGAAATTGAACTCAGGACCTCTGGAAGAGCAGTCAGTGCTATTGACCACTGAGCCATCCCTCCAGCCCCTCACTTGGACTTTTAAAACCTCAAAGTCACCCCCATGATGCACTTTCCCCCACAATGTCTCAACTACTTCCCGTAAGGTCACATCTTCTAATCCTTCACAAGTGGTTCCACTTCCTAATAACTAATTCAAATATATAAACCTATAGGGGCTATTCAAACCACTACATAGTTTACCAAGGCTACCTAATCAAATCCTGTCTCAAGCCAAAACTAAAATAAAATTAAGAATTTGGAGTTGGGCAGTGGTAACACACACCTTTAATCCCAACTCCTTGGAGGCAGAGGCAGATAAATCTCTGTGAGTTCAAGGACAGCCTAGTCTATAGAGTGAGCTCCAGGATAGCCAGGACATCTTTGCAAAAAGACCCTGTTTTGAAAAACCAAAGATAAATAAATTCAAAAAAGAATTTGAGCCAATGAGATGGCTCCCCTCCAACCTGAAGAACTTAGTTCAGTTCCCAAAACCCACAAGGTAGAAAGAGGGAACTGATTCCCCCAAATTATCTTCTGACATCCACACAGGTATCATGGCACACATGCATACCCTCCCGTAAATATACACAATAAAATAAATAAATAAAATTTATAATGTGTTAGGCCTGGTACAAGCCTATAATCCCAGCTATTCAGCAAGATCTCTGGTTCAGTGTCTGCCTGAGCTATAGAGCAAGTTCAAAGTCAGCCTGGGCAGTTTAGCAAACTCCTGTCTCAAAAGGGTCTGAGTGTATAGCTCAGCAATAGAGCTTCTGCCCAGTAATTCCCAAGTTTTGCCATAGGATTTCCAGAAGGCAGCCAGGTAATCCCAGCACTAGGGAGGCTGAGGCAGGATAGTGAGTTCCTGGGCCACTCTCACAAAATATGAAGCCAGCAAGATGACTTGGGGTAAAGACAATTGCTGCCTAGCCTGAGGACCTGAGTTGTCTTCTGGCCTCTACACATGGACCATGGCCTACATTCACACACACACACACACACACACACACACACACACACCATGCAGTGTAATAATAACAAATGAAATAATCTTATTGTTCTCAGTTAAAAAGAACGTCCTAAATCCTGCAAATTTACTCTCCTAGCCATACTATTCACCTCTTAAATATATTTGTTAAATGTTGTCAGTCAGGGCACCTGAGCTATACATGAGCCCCACTGCCATAGCTTTGGAAAGAGCTGTCTCCTAAACATCCTTCCTCTGTACCACCTCGCTGTGGGTAAACTAATGGGTGCTATGTTTGTTCCTTTTGCCATGGCATAGTTACTCTGTACATGGACCAAAGCATGAAGACTCTATAATGAACGTAATCCAAGCAGAGGTGGAGAAATGTGACTCTTTGAGTGGATTTTTCATCATAATGAGTATGGCCGGGGGGACAGGGTCAGGCCTGGGAACCTTCATTACACAGAAGCTACAAGATCAGTACTCCAGTTCCTTGAAAATGAACCAGATAATATGGCCTTATGGAACGGGTGAGGTATGAACATGTTGTTATGTGAGTGTTTGCCTATATGTATGTGCACACATGCGTGTCTAGTGCCCAAGGAGGCTAGAAGAGGCCAGATTTCTGGTCCTAGGGTCATCATTCAGGTTCTGGAAACTAAACCCAGGTCTTCTAGAAGACCAACAAGTGCTCTTAACCACTGAGCCATCTCTTCAGCCCCTGATCAAAGGTTTTATCTTGTATATTCTTTGTTCTCCCTCTTTTTTAATCACTTTAGCCACAAGTAGGATTCTGGATTCATCACATGCTATTTCTTCTTGGTAAATACTCACTAGGGGAGTAATTAGACCATAGTATATTTTCTTTTTAAATTTTACTTATTTTTATGTTATATTTATGTATGTATGAATGGATGTCTATACATCATGTGGTATCAGATCCCCTGGGACTGGAGTTAGACAGTTGTGAACTGTCATATCGGTGCTGGAATCAAACCCTGGTCCTCTGGAAGACAATCTAGTGCTTTAACCCCTGAACTATCTCTCTAGCCCCCTGTATTCTTTGTTTTTAAAGTGAATATGAGCCGGGCGGTGGTGGCGCACGCTTTTAATCTCAGCACTTGGGAGGCAGAGGCAGGAGGATTTCTGAGTTCGAGGCCAGCCTGGTCTACAAAGTGAGTTCCAGGACAGCCAGGGCTACACAGAGAAACCCTGTCTCGAAAAATCAAAAAAAAAAAAAGTGAATATGAATAATGTTGAGTTCCAGCTTCAGGACTGATTGTGATATTTATGTGAACAATTGATTTAATCTTGGTTATATTTCCCACACATATGAAGCATCCTTTGTTTTTTTAAATCTTTTGTTTCATTTTGGTTTTAGTTTTTTTTTAAGGTAGTCTTACTTATCCAGTTTAGGCTGGCTTCTACCTCAAGACCTGTCTGCCCAGTGCATGGCTGAGGCATCTTTAAAAACAAAACAAAACAAACAAAAAATTAAGCCTGTCATGGTATCGCATGTTTTTAAATACCAAAAAAAAAAGTGTAGATTCCAAAGTCACCCTGCCTGGCTCCAAGCCCTTGGCTGTTACTTTCCAGCACCATCACTTTGAAGTTATTTAATCTCTCTGTGCATTGCTTTCCTCTGTGTAAAATGGGAACAAAATATCTGCCTCTGAAGGTGAAGGATATAATACAAGAAAAGCATGCGGCAAGGTGGATGGTGGCAGCACAGCCTTTAGTCCCAGCGTTCTGCAGGCTGAGGCAGAGACAGGTTAATCTCTGTCCATCTACAGAGCAAGTTCTGGACTAGCCAGGGCTATACAGTCTCAAAACAAAACATTATTGCTCCCGCACTTCTAGCCTGAATCATTTCCTACATTTGGTTTTCCTACTAGGAAGATCAACAGGAAATTTGTATGCATATAAATTTCTGCTCAATAGAGAGAAATTAAGATCATTTGAAGACTAGCCACAATGCCACGGACCCCACAAGGTCCTTCTTTGAAGTACTAGAAGAACCAACCCAGAAAGGGTCTCCTGAAAGATACAAAATCTTTTTTTTTTTTCTTTTCAAGACAGGATTTCTCTGTATAGCCCTGGCTGTCCTGGAACTCACTCTGTAGACCAGGCTGGCCTTGAACTCAGAAATCTGCCTGCCTCTGCCTCCCAAGTGCTGGGATTAAAGGCATGCACCACCACTGCCCGGCATGAAATCATTTTTTTAATTCATTGATGTTATTCTTTTTTTTTAACTTTTTATTTTTTTGAGACTGGGTTTGTTTGTGTAGCCCTGGCTGTCCTGGAACTCACTCTATAGAACAGGCTGTTCCCAGACTCACAGAGATTTCCTGCCTCTGCCTCCCAAGTGCTGAGATTGAAGATGTGATCACTACCACAGGGCTGTAAACTACACTCTTAACTACTCAGCCTCTCTTCCTGTCTTTGACCCTTTTCTCTCCAGGTTATTGTGCAGAACTATAACTCCATCCTGACTCTCTCTCACTTGTACCGGTCTTCAGATGCCCTTCTCATTCATGAGAATGACACTGTCCATAAGATCTGTGCGAAACGGATGAACATCAAGCAGATCTCCTTCAGAGATCTAAATCAAGTTCTCGCCCACCAGCTGGGGAACGTGTTCCAGCCTGTGTACTCTGAGGACGGCTCATCGCACTACCGCAGAAACCCACTAGGTACTTGACCCTTCTGTTATTTGTAGAAAAACCATATGTTCTGAAAGCCCCAAAGTTATTTTTCACTGTCTCCTCCCCTCTGCCTGGAGATACATCCAAGATATATACCCTACACCCTGCCTTCATCCCTGAGCTGTCTGTCTTATTGAAAAGCTCAAGAAGTTACTAAATTTCTTAGAAGCATATGGTGCGGGCATCTAAGTGCTCCCCACTGACTACACCGTTTGTGGGACCACTGTCTTCCTGGGACCTAAACCAGGGCATGGCAAATAGCAAGCACTCGATAGAACATTCATTGGGTAAAAAGTGTGTGTGTTTTGTACTGCTGGGGACACTCTAAGCAGTCTTATACCACTGAACTACAACCAACAGATGAAAGGTAGATAGACGTGGTGTCCAGAGAAATGATGGGGTTGGGCTTAGTGGTTAAGAGCACTTGTTCTTGCAGAGGATGTTCCTGGCTCCTCTTGTGATTCACAAGCATCCATAACTCCAGGTCTGACTCCCACTCCTGACCTCAGGGGCACCAGGCATGCACATAGTGCACTTACTTACATGCAGACAGAGCATTCATACACACAAAATAAGTCTTTGAAGAAGAAGAGGAGGAGGGAGAGGAGGAGGAGGAGGAAGTGGTAGTGGTGGTGGGGATGTGGGCTTCTAATTGGATTGGCATTGTGTTTAAGGATTGAAAACTCAGGAGAGGGTTTGCTGTCAGTCATGTGACCTACTGCCATGCTCGACAGCATTCTCTGACCTATACTGTCATTTTTCTTTGGGTAAAGTTTCCTTGCTACTTTTCAATAATGAAGAGAGAGGGAAGATGGGGTAGGGGAACATGAAGAAGAGAAAGAAAATGCAGAGAGACTCCAGGCTGCCATGTGGTGTTGTGTCCTGTAGTTGTGCTCTGATAGGAAAGATGAGGAGTAGGGTCAGTCCAAGATTCCGAGAACAAGGAAGACAGATAGTCTGAGAAGGAAGAAGCCCATGGACAAGGGTCTCAGTCAGTCCTGGAATTGCTAGGCCAAGTCAGAGTAAGAGGGACAGCAGAGTGGCCTTGGACATGACTTAATAGCAGAGTGTGGCTGAGCATGTAAGCCGCTGGGGGTGGAGATAACCCTTAGAGGCGTGAATGACAGGTAGGTTGTTGCAACCTGTCCTCTCTTCTGGCTTTTTATGTATTTATTTTATTCTGGGTCTTGCTCTGTTGCCTAAGTTGGTCTTGGACTCTTGGGCTGACAAGATCCTCTTGGTCTCTACCTCAGTCTCTGGAACTGTGGGACCAGGCCAGCCTCATTCCTTGAATTTTCATTTGGTGGCTCTCTACCACAGACTATGTTTCTATCCCCAAACAGGTTTGATTATCATTTAGCAATATAAATAGAAGATCTGGAATGTTTTCTAAGGAACATTTAGTGACTATAGAATGAAAGAAAAGTGTCTTAATTATCTTTTATAATTAAGATTGGTTTTCCTAGAGTTTAGTGAATTAGTCACTCATATTTCTACTGATAATTCTTTTGGCAAAGTGTATGGTGTTTATTTTGTTTTTGTCTGTTTCTCTTTCCTCCATCCCTTCCTTCTTCTTTTTTTGAAACAGGGTCTCACTGTGGTAGCTCTGGCTATCCTAGAACTCATTCTGGACCAGGCTGGCCTTGAATTCACAGAAATCTCCCTGCCTCTGCCTCCCAAGTGCTGGATTAAAGGTATACACAACTGTGCATGGATATCCATTTCAGTTTTGAGACAGGGTCTTACTATGGAATCTCTTGAGTTGGAACCTGTGGGCAGTCTCCTGCCTCTGACCGCTAAGTGTTAGGATTACAAACATAAGCCACCATGCCCATTATAAGTATGCTTTCTCAGCCATGCTAAAATGAAGCAAAGATCTAGGCTTAATGGTGCATGCCTTTAATCCCAGCATTCTAAAAGCATAGGCAGATGGATCTCTGTGAGTACAAGAACAGCTTAGAGTACAAAGGGAATTCCAGGTCAGTCAGGGCTACACAGTGAGGCGCCCTGTGTCAAAATACATAAGAAATGAATGAAATGAAGCAAAAATATAGTCTGTAGCACACGCTGTGTCTAAAAATTCACTATTTTAATGTTTAAGTAATTCTAGTATGGAGAAAACACATTTGACTCTAAGCTTCATTAAGTCACAGTTGTATAAAAGTCAATGGCACCATTGTGGGTGAAGTCAATTTAGTTCACGTTGCATTATTTTTTTTTCTTACAGGAGACTTAATGGAGCATTTAGTTCCCCACCCTGAATTTAAGATGCTGGGTGTCCGTAACATTCCTCAGATGTCTGCGGAGTCGCTGGCATACAGCACGTTTACCTGGGCTGGCCTCCTCAAGCATTTAAGACAGATGCTTATTTCCAGTGCAAAAATGGAGGAAGGTAAAGGGATATTTTAAAAATAGACAACCCACATACCAGGGAAGCGCCTGTCCTGGAGCCCTGGGTATAAACTGGCTTAGGCTGGTTAAAAGAAAGGCCTCTTCTTCTACCTTAGGAGCCTCCTACAGAAACTTGCTGGGAAGTTGCTAAGGGTTTCTTGATGGCTTTACAGTTTCATCTGGAAAGGACATGTCAGAAAAGTGCCATCTTATTTCAAATCTTTATTTTAGTTTGTTCAAAGTAAAATATGAATGTAGTTTTTAAAATCAAGTAGTTAGCTTACCTAACCTGTGTAAGGCCCTACATTCAGCACTAAGCACCCCAAAAACAGGGGTGGAAGTACATGCATGTCTGTGACCCCAACATTGCAGATATAGAAGCAGGAAGATCAGCCACAGAAGCAAACTAAACCGTGCACATTGAGAAGACCCCATGGGTAAAGGTGCCGTGTCCAAGCTGATGGCCTGAGTCTAATCCCTGGGACCCACAAAGTGAAAGGGGAGAATCAACTCCTGCACACTTCCCCTGACTTCCACACATGAGCACACACCTAAATGCATGAATGCACACACCACATGCAAATAAATAAATCAATTTTCTTTTCAAGACAGGGTTACTTTGTATAGCCCTGGCTGTCCTAGAACTCACTGTAGACCAGACTGGCTTCAAACTCACAGAGATCCTCCTGAGTGCTGGGAATAAAGACATGTGCCACCACTGCCTTGTCAATTAATTTTTTATAAATCAAATAATCAAGTAGTTAAAATTCACCTAAGGACTAGAGGTGTACTCATTGGCAGTGTACACAATTTTGAAACTTTTTCTTTATTTTCTATGTATGGGTGTTTTACCTGCACGTATGTCTGTGCACTACATGCTTGGTGCTATGGAGACCAAGAGTTCGTCAGATTCCCTGAGACCAGTTATAGACAGTTGTGAGTCACCATGTGGTTGCTGGGACTAGACCCTGGGTCCTGTGGAAGAGCAGCCAGTACGCCATCTCTCCAGCCTCCCAGCCGACTCTGCATGAGAGGCCCTGATTTGATCCCTCACACTACACTATGGGCACATTGTAAGTCAGCAGTGTCGTGGGCAGAGCAGTTGCGTGGCACACCTGTGTAAGGGGAGCACCACAGTGCCCGCCCTCGCTCCCTGTCACTCAGGGAAAGCCAATGTCCACAGCCTCAGCTGTTCCTTCTGAGGTTTATTTTCTTGCTCCTGAATATTTGGCTCAGATTTTTATCCCAGCTTTAACTATTACCAGTTTCCTTCCTCCTTTTCCTTGCTTTTTTTTTTTTTAGTTTTAATTTGGTTTTGTTTGCTTTTTATTTTTTAAAATATTCCTGCATGTGTATGTATGTGTGGTGTGCATGTGTGTCCGTGCATGTAGAGGCCAGTTCACGTGGTTGACGTTGGGTATCCTCTGCAGTCTTTCTCCACTTTATTTATTGAGGCAGGTTCTCATGCTGAAGCCAGAACTCAGTTCTGCTGTGGATAGCCAGCTTGCTCAGGGACCTCTTGTCTCTGTCTCCTCAGTGCTGGGATTTCAGGCAGCCCACCTTGCCTACCTAGCTTTTATATGGGTGCTCGGATCTGAACTCTGGCTCTCACACTTGAGACGCGGTCTCACGTAATTCAGCCTCAAACCTGCCAAGGCTGGTCTTGAATTCCTGCTCCTCCTGATTCCACCCCCCACCCAGCACTTTAGAGGCAGAGGCAGGAGGGTCTCTGAGTTCAAGGCCAGCCTGGTCTATAGAGCGAGTTCCAGGACAGCCCCAAACTTCCCTGCCTTTGTAGTATGTCCACTATATTGATGAGAATCCTTGCAAGAGGAACAGAGAGGAGTCTCAAGGCTTAAGGATGGAGAAGGCGGTGTCAGGATTGCTCATGAAAGCTCAGCTGTAGGTTGGGGGTGGACCACGTACAAAGCAGCCACAAGTCTTTGGGTTTAAGTCACTGTCCCAGCACTGATCTTCTCAGAGCTGGGGTAGGTAGAGCTTCCACACAGTGACCCAGTTTCCCACAAGCCTCTGAGTAGCAGCACAGTCCCTGAGGCTGCGGGCCTTGCTGGCTTAGCTTTTCAGAGCAGAAATCTCCCTGTGCCCTCTGCTGTTAGAAATGTCTGTCTTGATCTCAGGATTTACTCTAATGTTGTTCAGTGCCATTTCTAAGCTGTCACACTTTTCCTCTGTGCTAGGTATCGACTGGCAGGTGCGGCCTCCTCTGTCAGGCCTTCCACCTCTTGGCAAAGCGTCTACCCACAAAGAACCTCGTTTTAACACTTCTCTTGCTAACTTGGTCATCCTCCGAGGGAGAGAGGTACACAGTGCAGACGTGGGTAAGCATAAATTCAGGGGAAAATTGAGGCACATATTTTGGAGCACATGCGTGTTCTAAAAACAACTTCTGGGACTTTCAAGATGGTGCAGTGGGGAGGAGCACTTACCTTGTGCCTGACAAACCTGAGCTGACTGGAACTCATGTAAAGGTAGGCGAAGGGACTGACTGCACATAGCTATCCAAACTCTACACACACTTAATTTGAGCATTGTTAGCTAGGCATTTAACCACTCTAATCCCAGATCAGGGAACAGAAACAGGCAGATCCCTGTGAGTTTGAGGGCAGCCTGGTCTAC
This sequence comes from Tokudaia tokunoshimensis, assembly GCA_036184795.1. NCBI lineage: Eukaryota > Metazoa > Chordata > Mammalia > Rodentia > Muridae > Tokudaia > Tokudaia tokunoshimensis. The sequence goes on along the minus strand of BTHU01000010.1, from coordinate 35,229,969 downwards.
TTAATGAGTTCCAGGTAGCCAGGGCTATTAGTGAGACCCTGACTCAAAAAAAAAAACAAGTCAGATATGGTGGAACACTCCTTTAGTCCTGGCACTCAGGAGGCAGAGGCAGGTACATCTCTAAGTTCAAGGCCAGCCTGGTCTACAGAGTGAGTTCTAGAACAGCCAGGGCTACACAGAGAAACCCTGTCTGGAAAACCCAAAAAAATCAAACCAAACCAAAAACCCCACACATCCACCCCCAAAACAAAACAAAACAAAACAAACAAACACAAACCTAATTAGGGGTTGGAGTATATAACCCACTGAGCCATCTTTCCAGCCAAGCCAATATTCTTTGGAATTCAGTAGCACATGAGTGTGTGCATGCATGTGTGCATATGTGTGCCTGTGGAGGCCAGAGACCAGTGTGTGTCCTTCCTTAGGTGTCATCTGCCCTGGAATTCTGTTTCTTTGTTGTTTTAGATGGAGTCTCTCATGTATGTGAGAGACCAAATTTGCTATGTGGCTGTGGCTGGTTTTGAACTCTTGATCTTCCTGCTTCTACTTTTCAAGTGCTAGGGTTACAGGGTGTGCCACTCTCCACATCTCATCTTACTTTTGAGACAGAGTCTCTTACTAACTTGGTACTTTCTGAGGAACTTAGATTTGGCTGGCCAGTGATTCCCAGTGCCCATGCCAAGCTCATGACTTGGGCTCCGTGGATGAAGTGAGATCCTTGAGCAGACTGAGCCACATCCTCTCCCCTTAGGAAGAGAAGCTTAGTACATCTGTGTGTGCGCGTGTGCGTGTGCGTGTGCGTGTGTGTGTGTGTGTGTGTGTGTGTCGGGGTGCACATGTACTCTGTATGGGGATGGGAAACAATTTGTTGGTTCTCTCTGTCCACTGTGTGGGTCCCAGAGATTGAATCAGGTCGTTAAGCTTAGGGGCCAGCATCCCTGGTTCAAGAGGAAATTATTAGCATAGGTGTAAACACTGGGGCTCACAGAAGCAGGCGTGTAGGGGGAGGGTAACCACACTCAAGCGTGTATGTGGTCTGGGTGCATATGCCTGCACACTCACATGCAGAGACCAGAGGAGGACGTGGGGTGTCTTCATCTGCTGCTGCTCCCTGCCTTATTCCTGTGAGGCAGGGTCTCTCACTGAACCTGAAGCTTGCCCTGTTGGCTCTGCGAGACTGACTGGAAAGTTCCTGGGGTCTGCCCATCCCTGACCACTAGCTTACTCACCAAGCACTCTTACCCACTGAGCCATCTCTCAGCCTCTGGAGGTGTTCAATTTTGGTGGCTTCCAAAGTCCGATTTCAAAGCTTTGCCTAGGGACCTGAATGAACACATACAGTGGGTTCATTCACGCTGGGTTACAGCTGACAAGGTGACATGAGACGGGCTAGAAGAGGGAAATTTGGGGACTTAGGAAGGCCAAAGGGGCCTCTCACCACCCAAAACCCAAAGATTCCAGTTTGTCAGCATAGACACCGTATTTTATGTAGAAGTTTCTTCAAACAAGAATGTTAAGCGGACAGTGACCCAGGCTTAGGGCTTGAATGTGTAGGACCCTAGGCCTGGCCTCGCTCCTCTTGCAGACATTTTCTGGGGATCTTGCAAACAAAACTAACACCTTGTTTCTGGTGAAGACCCCCTACCCTCCTTCATTCCTGTGGTCTAGAGTTTACCTCCTCATTGAAATCCTGTCCATGACTCTTCAGGAATATCCTATGACCTCATTAACATTCCTTAGCAGCTCCTTGAAGACAGTAAGTTCAGCAATCACCACAGTACTGTACTGAACAATGGAGCCCAACTCTTCCATGGATCTACACTCATGGGGGCAGAGGGGGAGAAGGGGAGGGCTTTACTCTCCTCTGGAGGACCTCAATTTCTGTATTTAAGCTCTGTGTAAAAAATGTCGGCCAGGCAGTGGTAGTGCACACCTTTAATCCCAGCACTTGGGAGGCAGAGGCAGGTGGATTTCTGAGTTCGAGGCCAGCCTGGTCTACAGAGTGAGTTCCAGGACATCCAGGGCTATACAGAGAAACCCTGTCTCAAAAAACCAAAAAAAAAAAAAAAAAAAAAAGTCTTTTGGGGCTGGAGAGATGGCTCAGCAGTTAAGAGCACTGACTGCTCTTCCAGAGGTCCTAAGTTCAATCCCCAGCAACCACCTGGTGGCTCACAACCATCCATAATGAGACCTAACACCCTCTTCTAGTGTGTCTGAAGACAGCTACTTACATATAATAAATAATCTTTAAAAAAAAAAGTCTTTCAGTGAAGACTGCCTCTACCTCCTGCTGTCTCATTCTGAAATTCTTTTCTCCCACAAAACCAAGGAATAGCCTCAGTTTGAGCCACTGACACGATGCTGGGTCAGGGAGTTAGAACAGCATTGACTAGACTCGGGCTTATCCTCATGTTCTAGATAATCCCAGATCGCTGGCTCACAGCTGAGAAAGTGATAAGGAAGGTCAGAGGCTCTTGGACCTCAAGCACTCCCTGCTGCTACTTTAACATTCGTATGTGAATTAGCGTTTTTTTTAAGGTTTCTGTGTGACCCTGGCTGTCCTGAAACTCAGCCAGGCTGGCCTGGAATTAAGAGATCCACCTGCCTCTGCCTCTGCCTCTGCCTCCTGAGTGCTGTGCTCAGTAGGAAATTTTGGCTTTTATTATTTTATGTATATGATTGCTTGCATGTAATTTGTACCTCTGGTGCCCACTGCCAGAGAAGGATGTCAGATCCCCTGGGACTGGAGTTACAGACAGTTATGATTGCCTCTGTGGATGCAGGGAATTAAACTTGGGTCCTTGCCTTCTTTCTCTCTCTCTCTTTTTTTAATTTTTTAAGACTTATTTATTTATTTTATGTGTATGAGTACTCTGTAGTTGTCTTCAGACACACCAGAAGAGGGCATTGGATCCAATTACAGATGGTTATGAGCCACCAGGTGGTTGCTGGGACTTGAACTCAGGACCTCTGAAAGAGCAGACAGTACTCTTAACCACTGAGCCATCTCTCCATCTCTGCCTTCTCTCTCTTCAGTTCCTACTTTTTATCTTTCCTCAGAATTACTAGCTGTTTTCCTTTTTTGTTTTCAAACGTGTGTGTGTGTGTGTGTGTGTGTGTGTGTGTGCATGGCATGGCATGTTGCCACAGTGCGTGTACCACAGGACACTTGTAGAGCTCAGAGGACAACTTGTAGAAGAGTCAATTCTCCCCTTCCATCATGTGGGTCCCAGGAATTGAACTCATGTCATCAGGCTTGTCAGCAAGCAAGTGTACTCCCTGAGCCATCTTGCCAGCCCTTGTTATAACGTTTTCACACGTGTATAGAAGGGACTTTGCTCATATGTTTTTAACTCTAGAGGGATTTAAAGACCCAGCTCTCTACACTTCCTGGTTGGAGCCTGTTGATGCTTTCAGCGTGTGGAAAACCCAGCGAGCCTTTGACAAGTATGAGAAGTCTGCAGCCCTGGTCAGCAATAGCCAGCTCTTAGTAAAGCCACTGGATATGATTGTGGGCAAGGCGTGGAATATGTTCTCATCCAAGTAAGTAGAAATAAGTCTCCAGACTTCCCCACCTTAGCCAGATAATGCCAAGGCAGCCAAGGCAAAGTGTGATGCGCGGTGGAGCAGCCCAAGGCCCCCCGTGCAGCCGTGAGGCCTTGGAGGCGTGACTCCTCATCTGTGCAGGATCAGTGAGGAAACCATGCAGAGCACCCGGAACAGCACTTGGCTAGAGCGCAAAAAGTGTTCTGTACTGTTATTTTTATTTTCTTTCTTTTTGTTTTATATTATGTGTATGGGTATTTTGCCTGCATGTATGTCTATGTATCATAGGCATTGCCAGAGCTTTTGGAGGGTAAAAGAGGGTGTTGGACTCCCTGGGACTAGAGTTACAGATGGTTTGGAGTCTCTATGTAGATGCTGGAAATCGAACCTGGTCCACTGAACAGTTTCTAGGCAAAATTCAAATTTTCATAGTAAGATGATTTTCAAAAGAAGATCTTTGGGATCAGGGCTGTTGCTCGGGAGTAGAACACTTGCCCAGCATGAGAGAGGGCCTGAGTTCTGTCCCTAGCACTGGGATGAGGCAGGAAAATGGCCCTGGGGCATGGAGGAGACTCTAGTCCTCCTCAGTAATAGCACTGAAGAGCTCAGCTCCACTGGGTACAACACACTGGATTGTGTATGGTCAAAATAAAGCTCCCCAGATGACTGGCCAGTTATGATTTCCCAGGGCCCAGGCTGTTCCATCTGTCTCCTCCTCACCTGGACCCCAAGTCCTCTCTTTGTCCAAGCTCTTTTTTTTTAATGAAAAAGGAAGTAAGAACATTTTATGATAAAATTAAAGATTTACATGAAAATGTTTCTGACAAAATTGAAGAAGCAAATAGAAAAACACATTAAGATTGACAATTTTCATGGAAAATTAAAGAGAATCTTCTAACTCTCACTGTGAGATCAGTGTATTTTGTGTCTGCCCTTGCTGTTCTTGTGAGACCTGGGGGTGGTGGGGGATCTGAGAAAACCACTCAGGCAGAACCCTGGCTTTGTTTCCAATCTCAAACCTTAAGTGAAACTTCCGAGCTCTTTTTTTTAGAGTCAGTCTGAGGTAGTCACCTTCTGTGGTGTACTGAGCCTGCGTGCTGGGACTACAGAATCCAACATGTGCCTTTCCTGTGCCTTCTGGGACACTAACAGCAGAGGCAGCGTGGTGACAGCTAAAGTTTGCTAATGTTATTTATTGATTCAGAGTGAACAAGTGACCCACACCTAACAAGGACCCCCCGAGACTTTATGAGCTTTGAGTGCTCCTAAGTCTGGTTATTGCTTAAGTTCTTGTTTGGCTGGAATACCTGATTGCATTTTCCGCTTTCTCCCCAGAGCCTACATCCATCAGTACACAAAATTTGGAATGGAGGAAGAAGACTTTTTGGACAGCTTTACATTGTTGGAACAAGTTGTTGCCAGCTATGGTAGTCTTTGACCCTAAACCAAGAGGAAAAGCTCTTTACTTATTATTTATCTTTTTTATTTTTTGGACTAAAATGTTCTCAAAATTGAGCTGTGCTCGGTGGTGCTTGCCTGTGATCCCAGCACTCTGGAATTAGAAGCAGGAGGATCAGGAGCTCAAGGTCATCCTTGGCTCCATTGAAAGTCCAGGCCAACCTGGACTAAATGAGCCCCTGTCTCAGACTAGATAGATAATACAAATTCTTTCAGATTCAGTCTGTTAAGTAATAAAGTAGAATGCTGATTCTAGTTTATGTACTCTGTCCACAGACATGAAGAAAACACTTCCAGTGGAATGGAGTGTATTTTCAGTGAAAACATGTGTTTGGAAGCTGAGGCTGGAGTATTATAGCAAGTCCCAGGCTGTCCTGGGCTACAGAGACTCTGTCTAGGAAAAACGAAAACAAACAAAACTCCACTCTGGAGCCAAAGAGATGGCTCAGGGGTGACACGCTTACTCGTAGAGGGTCAGAAATCACTTACATCTCCATTTGTAAGAAAAAACAATGCTTCTATGAAGAACACAGTTTGGGGGCTGGAGAGATAGCTCAATGGTTAAGAGGTCCTGAGTTCAATTACCAGCAACCACATGGTGACTCACAACATCTGTAATGGGCTTTGATGCCCTTTTCTGGGGTGTTTGAAGAAAGTGACAGTGTACTGATATAAAACAAACAAACAAATAAATCTTTAAAAAAAAACAACACCGTTTTGTTAAAAAGGGTCTTGAACTGTTGGGCAAGTTCAAGACCCTATTTGTGTGTGTGTGTGTATGTGCGTGTGTACGTGAACATGTATGAAGCTACCCATGGAGGCCAGAGGGAACATTAGATGCTTTGGAACTGAAGATGCAAGTGATTTCTGACCCTCTACGAGTAAGCGTGTCACCCCTGAGCCATCTCTTTGGCTCCAGAGTGGATTTTTGTTTGTTTGGTTTCATTTTTTCTAGACAGAGTCTCTGTAGCCCATGACAGCCTGGGACTTGCTATGATACTCCAGCCTCAGCTTCCAAAGTGTTAAGCACTGTATTTGTTAAGCGCTGAAGTGAACCTCTATACTTGGGTCTGAGAATTACAATTCTGTAAATATGTTTGCCTTTGAAAATGATTGCTTCGAACCACCAGAGGGAGATGTTGTCAAATGCTACACTGTGACCAGTAAGATACTCTATATAGCCATTTAAAAAAGAACACTGGGCCAGGTGCAGCTGTGCCCTGGACATCAGCACTCAGGTGACTGGGACAGGAGGATCTGTTTAGTTTGGAGTTCTGGGAAAAAAAAAAAAAAAAAAAAAAAAAAAAAAAGAAGGCAAATGTCTGTAACCCCAGTTCTGGGAGAGGAAGGTAAGAGATCAGGAGTAATGGGCACCCTTGAGCACATATCAAGCTCCAGGTCAGATAGGGTTAAACACAGCAAGAGCTTGTCTCAGGCGCCGAAGCCAGGGGTTGCAGACATGGCTCATGAGGTAAAGGCACTTGGTGCCAAGCCTGACAACTGAGACTTATCCCTGCACCCACATGATGGGAGAAGAGAAGCTACTCCTCCGACCACACGTGCTGTGGCATGTGCATGCCCCACACATATTAATGAAATATTGATTTTAAGACAGGGTCTCACTGTGAAGTCCTGGCTGGCTTCAAACTTGCTCTGTAGATCAGATTGATCTCAAACTCAGAGATCCAACTGCCTCTGCCTCCTGAGTGTTGGGATTAAAGGCTGGGCTACCATACCTAGATTTTTGTTTGTTTTAAGTAGACAGGTAAATGTGATAATTGTGTGCCTGGGGGGCGGCTTGATTGATTGATTGAGACTGGGTTTCTCTGTGAAACCCTGACTGTCCTGGAACTCACTTTGTAGACCAGGCTGGCCTCGAACTCACAGAGATCCACCTGCCTCTGCCTCCTGTGTTCTGGGATCAAAGGTCTGTGCCACTATGACTTTTTTTTTTTTTTTTTTGAGACAGGGTTTCTCTGTGTAGTCTTAGCTGTCCTGGAACTTGGTCTGTAGACTAGGCTTCTAACTCAGAACTCAAGAGATCTGCCTGTCTCTGCCTCTTGAGTGCTGAGATTAAAGGAGTGCATCACCATTGCCCAGCAAGACTCCTAGGTTTTGAGCTGCTACAGAAGGAAGTTTATATGCTTTGTGGCAAATTTGAATTATACTCCTGTGTTTGTGTGTGTGAGTGTGTGTACATGCATGAGCATGCTTGTGCTACAGTGCGGATTAGGAGGTCAGAGGACAGCTTGGAGCATTGGCTGTGTCCAGAGGCTCACAGTCAGCTCATAAGGCTTGGTGGAGGGCACTTTTTCCAGGTTAGCCACCTTGTCAGCCCTTCAGTAAGACTCTCCCAGCTGGGTGGTGGTGGCACACACCTGTAATCCCGCAAGCAGAGGCAGAGGCAGATGGCTGTGACTTCAGGACAGTCTGGTCTGCAGAGTAAGTTCTAGGACAGCCAGGGAAGCAGAGAAATCCTGTTTTGAAAAACCAAAACAAAACAAAACAAAAAGGTGGAATTAACAAAGGAAGACACAGGAACCACAGCTGCATAAAATGTGACAGTGTGAGGGAAACAGTGTATCTAACGATATAAAAATAAGGGCAAAACAGAAGCGTTGACTATTTCTGCCCAGTCTACCAGTCCTGACTTATTGTTGCATGGAAAAACTACAGTTCCCAACTTCACCGCTTTCTCTCCATATGGAAATGATTACTATTTCGCTGTTTTTCTTATCGACTGTTGCCATGGTTTAAAATACTGGACTATATCTTATTTCAAAAGAATGTAGACAGTGGTCTGTTGAGCTGCTAGAAGGCACACCCCACTGGCTGCATTCTGTTAAATATACTTGAGAAATAATTAGATCGTAATTCTCACAAGACAAAACTGTTCGGCTCTGGACACATCAGAGGCCTTAACTTCCCGGATGAGACGAGTGCTATCGCAGACCTGTGGCTGTGCAACCTCACGGGGGTGGGGCTGGGGCTGGGGGTGGGGTGGGGGGGGTGAGCTGACTCGGGAATCTTGCTAGACGGAATGCACTTGAGAGAAGTCAGAATTTGAAATTACTTGACATTTGAGAGAGGAATTCATGAGGTACAAATGGGGTGAAGGTATTTTTATTTGAAAGCTATGTAATCAACAACAAGTGAGTATTTGAAACTCCGACAGGCACCCAGGCCACATCCTTGTGTGTGACCTTTTTTTTTTTCAAGGACTCCATTAGTTGACATAATGTGGATACCAAAATATCTGAAGCTTGCTTTAAACATTTACATGGAAAATAGTGTTTTAAGAATTTTTTTATAATGAAGTTTTTTAATTAGAGTTGCAGTTTTAACACAAATTAACACTGCAGGCCAGATGTGGAGGCATATGCTAATACCTCCAGCTGTAGGGGAGGCTAAAACAGGAGGAGCAGCTGAGCCCTGGACTGAAGTCAACCCTGGCAATATATTGGGATGCCCCTGCCCTCGTCAAACCAACCCAATCCAACAGAACCCTCAGGAACCTAAGTCAAAACTTCATAATTTAAGATGAGAAAACATTTGAAATGTGATTTTGAAGCCAAGCATGGCCGCACACACCTGCACTCTCGAGCCTGCGCCGGACTGGACGGCACAGAAGGCGCACTGACTCCGGGCGCATCCCAATCTCCAATGCTCCGTAGGCATCCAGCGAAGAGTTATGGATGCTGGGTCAGTACTGCAGGGGGATGGAATGCTTACAATTCATGGTCTCCTTGGTTGTATGGAGCTATGATTCTGGCTTCCTAATTACTGCCTTTGACTGTTTATATACACAAGTTTACCCCCTTTTAAATGGGAAAGAATGTAGTTCCAGAAAGAATAACAGCAGGGATTGCTGGCCTGGCCTTTGAATGTTGCAATGTCTGCTCTGGCTCGGGATGGCTTTGCAGCGTGCATACCAGCGATTCCTCTTCTGGCCACCATGTTTATCACTCGCTTGAATTCTTGTCCAACGTTTTGTTTTAAAACATGCTCCATATGTCTCTGTCCCACTGTTCCTCCCCGTGAGTCCACATTTGGCAATCCACCCTCTCTTCTTCTGCCATCTTCTTACCAAATATGGTTTTATCAGTCGACTTGTCAATTTTTAAGACTGACTTAAAAGACACTGCCTCGTCCCCCATCAATCAAAAGTAATCTGGGCAAGAGGGGTGTGTAGGAATGTGAATGAAAAAAAAAAGTTTAAATTCTTATTTAATAATTTCTTGCTCCTAAACCCTGACATGCCTTGGAAGATGTGGGCTTAGCTTTAGTAACAGAGAACTCCACTCCCACAAGCAGGAAGGTTTGCACAAGGAGCTATGATAAACTGTACAGATGTTTCTAGTTTCTGAGAAACTGTCAGTTTAACATGGAAGAAAATAGGGAATTCACACTATGGAAACAGAGAGAGAGAGAAAGAGAGAGAGAGAGAGAGGTGATGACCACACCCCCCTCCCCTCACCCCATCCCCCACCCCTGCTGTCACCACCAAACATGCGGCTTACAGCATTTCAAAAGTAATTTATTGTTTTGTTTGTAGCCCTGGCTGGCCTCAAAATCACCAGCATCCACTTGCCTCTGCTTCCCAAGTGCTGGGATCAAAAGTGTGTGCCACCATGCCTGTTTTTTGGGAGTTTTGTTTGTTTGTTTGTTTTTAAATTACTGGCTTTAACCTAATGGCAAATTCTATGACTAGGTTATAAGAACAGTTTTAAATGAAAGCGCCTCAGAAGAGTGGGGACAGGAACATGGAGAAGTAAGAGAACACCAGGGCATTAGTCAAGATCCTGTCTAAAACAAAACAAGGAGGGGGCCAGAGGGCTGGAGAGCTAGCTCAGGGGAGCACAAGCTGCTCCTCCAGGGTCCTGAGTTCAATTCCCAGCAAATACACGGTGGCTCACAACCATCTGTAATGGGATCTGGTGCCCTCTTCTGGTATGCAGGAATACATGCAGATAGAAGACTCACACATAAAAGAAATAAATCTTAAAACAAAACAAAAGCTAAGAAATTACTTTAAAATATTTTAAAGATTCAAATGACGAATCCACTTGGCATGCATGCTGCTTTGTCATAGTTTGTCCCCTGCCAATAAAGTCATTGTAACTGATGTTTCTATGGCTTCTTGTTCTACTTGAATTTAAGCATTGAAGTGGTACAAAAAACATTCGAAGATTTTGTCCCATGTCGTCCAAACACATGACCATCGGCCACATGTGGTTAGTGCTGTGAATGGAGAATACACATCAGACTTCCAAGACAATATGGTAATGGTAATATAGCTCAGTGGTCAGGCACTTGGCTAGTGTCTGTATGGCCCAGGACTTGATCCCAGTGCTACAGGGCAAAAAGACTACATGAATACAATGTACTCCTAGCTGTCCTAGATCTCACTCTGTAGATCAGGCTGGCCTTAAACTCAGAGATCAACCTACCTCTGCCTCCCAAGTGCTGAAATTAAGGTGTGCACCACCACTGCCAGGCTGATATATTAATATATTAATTATTGTAATTTTTTAGATAGCAGGCTAGTAATATTAACTTTGGTTGCTTCTCCTTAAAATTTAAAATTAGACATACACTTTCAAATTAGATTTTAAATGAGATATATGGGAAATAGTTCATCTAAAGCAAAGTCCTGGGAATTATGTGTGAACAAACGTTTGTTACTAGGTGAGAAGGCATGGGAATCAGACAGGAAGAAACACAAGCTGGGCCATGGTGGTGTACACCCTTTAACCACAGCACTCCGGAGGCAAAGGCAAACCAGCCACATGTACAGAGCAAGCTCCAAGACAGTCAGCCCACAGGGAAACCCTGTCTCAAAAAAGAAAAGAAAACATGACATGAGACAATATATGGAAGTTTCCTTTTTGGAAAAAAGAGGCCATTACTTCGGCTGGACTCCTGAGATCTGTGTGTAAGAGCAGGATGTGAGCTGTACTCAACTAACGCCCACCGCACACCTGCGAGGAAAGACAGTGTGCCGAGAGAGTTACAGAAATGAGTCTATCCCGGCCCCTGCCGGGAAGAGGGTCACCACTTGGTACACTCTGTGCTGCCAAGCCTGTGCCTGGCGCACGAGAGACTCCATGTTTACTAAACAGATGGACTTAGGTCTCTAGTGTCAGAAGGGATGTCCAGCTGTGACTGGGACACAGTGAAACCTGTCCCGGTTCTGGGGATTGTGCAGCAAGCGCCCCCAGCTGCTGAGCTTCCTCTGGCCTCACAAGGACAATTAAAAATCACTCTGGGTTGGTGGTGCAAGTTGGTAATCCAGCACTTGGGAAGGCAGGAGGATCAGAAGTTCAAGACCAGTCTCAGCTACATAGCAAGTTCAGGTCCAGCCTGGGCTACATGAAGCCCTATGTTAAACAACAAAACAGAACAAAACAAAACACCATGCCTGGAAATGTTGCTAAAATAGTGAGCACGTGCCTAGCATGTTTGAAACCCCTAGGTTCAACAGCCAGCACCGCATGAAGTGGGCACACTGGTGTATATCGGCACTCTCAGCACTCTGGAGGTAGAGACAGGAGGGTTAGAAGTGCAGGGTCATCTTGGCTACATAGAGAATTCCAGGCCACGCTGGGACACGAGATCATAGCTCAAAAGCCAAACAGACCAGTAATGTATTTCAGCAGGTAAGGTCCTTGCTGCCAGGCCTCACTACCCAAGTTCAGTCTCCTCAGCCTACAGGGTGGAAGAAAAGAAAATAAGCTCTGTAAATTATCAATTGACCTCCACACAAGTAAGTAACATAACTTAAAAACTGGAGGGCTGGAGAGATAGGCCAGCAGGTAAGAGCACTGGCCCTTCCAAGAGGTCCTGTTTCCATTCTTAAAGCATTCACACAGCAGCTCACTGCCATCTGCAACTCTAGTTCCAAGGCATCTGAGACTCTGGCCTCTGTGGGTTCAGACAACATGCAGGCAAAACACCCATATGTATTTTTAAAAATTAAAATTTCAAACAAAAATTAATGATGTTTCTGGGGCTATTTTATACGTGTGTATACACATATATGTACACAAGCGCAAACACACATACACACATATGGAATTGACATATGTACACACACATATATATGCAATTGAAAACATGTTTAAAAACACAAATTCAGCCAGGAGTAGCAAGCACACTGAACCCAGCATTCTGAAAGCAGAGACAGGTACATCTCTATGAGTTTGTGGCCAGCCTTGTCTACTAGGGAGCCCCAAGCCAGCCAAGGCACATACTGATATCATCTCAAAAATAATAATAATAATAAAAAGACAAAATAGAAACAAGGAAGGAACACTCCCAAAGACAATGAGACAGGCCATATAGAACCTGCCCCTTCCTCTGCTCAGGCCACTAGGTCCCCAAGAGGAAGAGACTGGGAGTCAGGAATGTGTGAGTGTTGGGATTCAAACCCAGAACTTCATGCACAGTAAACAAGCATTCCCCACCTAGCAACACTCCCAGTCCTATCAGAACACGGAGCACTGGGTTTCGTGAGTCCATTACAGTTATAATACCTTTTACTCTCTTAAACACACACATAAAAAAGAAAAGCCCCAAGGCCTCAAATTCCAGGAAAATATAATACAGGACACCTAGGAACTGAGGATAAGTTCCAGGTGAAGACTCACTTAGCATGTGCCAGGTCCTGGGTTTGCTTCTCAGCTTTACTCTGTGTGTGTGTGTGTGTGTGTGCAAGTGTGTACATGTACAGGCTAGAGGTCAATACTAGGTACTATTAGACATCTATTTTTTAAAAATTACATGTATTTACTTATGTGGCTATTTGTGTGTGGAAGCCATAGAGTTGGTTCTTTCCTTCCACCAAGTAGGTTCTGGGGATTAAACCCAGATCTTCAGGCTTGTACAGCAAATACCTTTTTCCCACTGAGTCCTCCTCCCTCCCCTTGGACTTTTGTTTGGAGACAAAAGTTCACCTTTATGCCCAGCTTTTGGTTTTGTTTTTTTGTTTTTTTGAGACAGGGTTTCTCTGTGTAGCCCTGGCTGTCCTGGAACTCACTGTGTAGACCAGGCTGGTCTCGAACTCAGAAATCCTCCTGCCTCTGCCTCCCAAGTGCTGGGATTAAAGGCGTGCGCCACCACCACCCGGCCGGTTTTTGTTTTTTAAGGCAGAGTTTTGGGCTAGAGGGATGGCTCAGCAGTTAAGAGCACTGGCTGCTCTTCCAGTGGACTGGAGTTGAAGTCCCAGTACCCACATGGTGGTTCAGTCTTCTGTAGTCCCAGTTCCAGAGGATCTAATGCCGTCTTCTGACCTCCTTGGCATAAGCCATTGGCATGGTGCAATGGCACAGGTGAGGACAAGCATAAAGCACTTTGCCAACTGAGCTCTCTGGCATCACAGGTGTTTGTTGCTGTCTAGTTTATGTGCTGTTAGGGAAACCAGGGCTTCCTGCTTGCTACGCAAACACTCTTTACCAATTGAGCTCGATTCGCAACATCTCCCCACCCCCTTGTTTGTTCTCGAGACAAAGTCTTACTATATAGCTCTGGAACTTGCTATGTAAACCAGGCTGGCTTCAAACTCACAACAATTCAAATTCAAACTCAATCCAAACTCACAACAATCTGAGTCTTGTGCTGGAATGAAAGGTGTGAACCACCACCAGGCCTGACAGCTTTTTTTTTTTTTCTGCTCTATTGCCCAGTCTGGCCTTGAACTCCTAGCTCCAGACAAGTCTCTTTCTGTCTCAGCCTCTGAAGGAATTGAGACTTCAGACACACAATGCTGTGACTTAGGAAAAGAATTTATTAAAAGATGTTAACACCCACATGGAAACAGTCTGAAGAATGGAGACTGAGGTCTAGTGAGTCAGCCAATGTAACAAAGGGTAGAAAGAGTTAATTAGGAACTTTTTTACTTCCTTCTGCAGGGACTAGGAAATCCCTCCCCCCCACACACACACACGGTCTCCAGGGTCATCTCTGACTTGCTATGTGGCTAAGGAAGACCCTGTACTTACTTTACTAGGTGGTGGGTGTAGAGGCACCTGATAGGTGCATAGTTAGTTGCCTGTGGATTCCAGAAGAGTATATGGGATCTCCTGGAACTGGGATGCTGTCACCACAAACTTGGGTCCTTGGGAAGAGCAGCAAGTGTTAACTATTGAACCATCTCCTCCTGAGGTGTGGCCTTAAGTCTGTCATCGTCTCCTTTGTGTTGGGATACTCAGCTTGCGCCCCCATGCCCTGCTTACGCAGTGCCCAGGGCTTCATGCATTCTGGGCAAGCTCTCCACCACTTAAGTACATCCCCTCTCTGGATTCTTTGTACAAGTGTTTTGCTTGCATGTATGTGTATGTATGTGTACCATGTAAATGCCCAGTGCCCACCCAAGCCTGAGGGCACTGGATCCTTTGGAAGAGCAACAGGTGCTCTTAACAACAGAGCTGTCTCTCGTCTCTGCTTCCTTTATCTTTGAAGCAAGCAAATGCAGAGAGCATCTGAGAATTGAATTGATTGCTACACGCTTAAGGGACCATATGGCATCTCTCTCTCTCTCTCTCTGAAACTCCTGTTTATATCTTTACAGGATGGGCATCTAATTATGCCAGATTCTATGAGAACAGTGTCATCCCAATCAATCCTCGTGGTCCTTGAAAACAATGCAGGAACCTACAAGTGGAATTTGCTTTCCCCATTCTCCACCACAGAAGTATACACAAGTTAAGCCTCTCTTGCAGAACTCTGATGCTCCTGCAGGGTGGTATCATTGTGGTTACATGCCATTTATTCTGAATGCCTATTCAGTCAACTTCAATAAGCAACAGCTCGTCTACTAAATAACGTGTAAACAACCTCAGCACCAAAGCAGCCAAGTGGAAAGCTGTCTTCATCACAAACTCCAGAAGGTGCGGCAGAGTCAAGATGCTTCCTCTGCGTTTGGCAGAGGTGGCTGGGAAAAGCCCTCACTCTATCTTGAATACACATCTGGGCTCCTGGCTACATCCAGGGGAACACAGCAACACCCAGTACCCAACTTTTCTCCTTATATAGAAAGACCATCTCTGCAGGGATCACCACCCTGCAGCCTCACTGGGAGGAGTCACTGGCTCAGCCAGCAGGACACAACAGGAGAGAGGAAGTTTTAGAGTTTCCTGTGACTCAAAGCACTAGTCACATTTCAGCAAATGATCACTCAAGTGAAGGTTGCTGTGGCGTCCGACGAAGCTTGGACAGCATTTGCGTGGGGTCCCGCAAAGTCCAATGTATATGCCAGCAGAGCAGTGTGGGGATAACGTCTCTAGGAGCCAGAACCCTGAGTGGGCGCCTTTCCACACCTACTCCTTTTATAATTCTTTCCTAGAGGGCAGTCATATTCTTTCTTCCCTTTCTATCTTTGAGTGACGCATGCACGTGGGTGTCTGATGTTCTGTCATTGACAACTGTAATTTTTTTAAGGTCTCTCATAGAACTCACTGATTAGGCTGGCCAGTGAGCTCTGGAGACCCTGTGACTTCTGCTCCCCAAGTGCTAGGGTACAGATGTGGACTCTGGGGACTGCACTCAGGGCCTCACGCTTGTGTGACAAGCATTTTACACAGAGCTAATCCCCCAGCCCCTTTCCTCATGCCTCTTTTACTCCAGCCTTGGTCCATACCCCAGCCTCTATTTGTCAAGTAGCCCCTAACTAGACTGCTGCAGTACTCACTCAGTACGTGCTATGGGCTGTGCACACAGTGGGCCCCTACAGAGATAATATTCTAGTGGCCAAAACAGATTAAACACAAGAAAAGGACAAATGGGTTGTAAATTCAGTACTTTGCTTTGTGTTGGTGGGACCGGAGATCCAATCTACAGCTTCCTCAAGAAAACAAAACAGACTACAAGAAATAGAGGACTTGGGTAGACTGACCCAGCGGATGTATCCACTGATCTTGCCTCTTCTATACACCCCATACACAGCCCCCTGCTGTTTTTTCTCTCTCAGAGAAGGGTCTCATCCAGCCTAGGGTGGCCTTCAACAGCTGGTCCTCCAGCTTTTTCCTCTCAAATGCTGGGATTACAGGCTAAGCCACCACCACACCTAGCTTCTCCTAATCTTCTGCCAAGTTTCCTCTGATTAGCATGCCTTCTCTTGACTCATAGCTGCCTTTCAGTTCTAATACCAGTCTACGGAAACATCTTTTACTTCACAATCAGAAATTTTCTGCTTTTAAATTCCTTAACCTTAAAAAAAATTTTTTTAACAAGGTCTCACTACATAGCACAGATTGACCTCAAATTTGAAATTCCCCTGCCTCTGCTTCCTGAGTTCTGAGATCATGGAGGAGTAACACCATAGTACGCTTTTTTTTTTTTTGTAAAGTGTGGCTAATGCCATTCCTGGCACCGACGATTTCACTTGGCTGTTAGGAAGATTAAAACAGGTAACTCAAGATGGGAAACGACTCGGAAAATGAAGAAAGGTGCACACCTTTTATCCCAGAGAGGCAGAGGCAGGCAGATCTCGGCCAATTTTAGGCCAGCTGGGGCTACAAAGAGAGACCTTGTCCCCAAATTGAAAAAATGTCTATACAAATATGAATTGTTTAGTAATCATCGTTACCCCCAAGTGCACTCTGGGAAGCTGGCCAGGCAGGATGTCTTGGGGGCTGGGGGGGCGCGCGGAGAGGGACCAGCTCTTTGAACCCCGTGACATAGGAAGTGGAAAAGCTGCCTGCCTGACTTCTTATGCAGTGCTTGGTTTTCTGCTCTCTTCCGTTCTCCACCAACTCAGTTGATCACAAGATGCAACTTGAACTTTTGCACTGATTTCCACACAAGAGTTTGTAAGAGCAGAAACACCAAGGCCTCGATGTCCACTTCCCTGTTTGTGCCCCCCTCTCCCCCCCCCCCGCACAAACAGCTGAACCTCCCAGTCTTGATGCCCTCCTGAGGTTGCAGTAAGGATTAAACGATAAAGTACATGCAATACACTTATAGTGCCGCTGAAGACAGCGTCTGGTACAAAGCAGGCAATCCTGATCAAAGTTACAGAAACCCACTGTGCTTCCTGGTTCAGGGCTTATCAGAGAGGTCCCTGTGGGAAGGGGAAGGTGCAATGGGCAGAGTAGAGGTGCTTGGAGCATTGAGAACATGGCCAAATGGTGCAGGCTCTGCGTCATGTGGGGTTGAGCAGTCTTCCGACAGGAGACCTAGGAGCTCTAACTGGAGGCCCAGGACCCGACCTCCCGCTCGGTGGGGGAGGGGCTGCAGAGAGAGGCTTTCTAGCTTTATTCTCGGCCTGGCCTTCTTGGAAGGTGGCTGGGTTGAGCACACAGCATTCCTTTCAGCCTTGGCCAGTGAGCCAGGCTCCTCCTGCACTGTCGTCCGGAGCACGTGGTGAGAAGAGGGAGGGAGGCAACCGTGAGTGCTAAACTCCAGCGAAAGGCGCGGCCATCACTTTCTCACAAATGCTCGCTACCCCAAAACATTTTTTTCTTTCTGATCTTAAACAGCCTAGAACACAATTAAGCAATGCTGTCCAGCTAGGTCAGTCCAAAGAGACTCCAAGAAAAAGACTGCTTATTTTTTGTCCCCCCCCCCCCCGGGAGAGATGGCAACAGGAAAATGCCATATTTAGGATAGTGGGAGTAGAGCGGCAAGAGGCCTCTCAGAATTAGCAAGATTTTGGGGTAAAGACCATCAGCGGAGGCAAGGAACTCCCTAAAGAACCTGTCAGTTGGCATAGGTGGCTCAGGGGTCCCAGGAGGCTGGAGTTTTTTCTGAATTCTGGAATGTGGTTTCCGATGCAAATAAAGGCTAATTAGTAGAAATGTGTTGGAGTGTGTCCAAGCACTTCCTGTCTGTCCTTTGAGTCATTTGGAAATGGTTAACAACTAGGTTGGACACCTGGCTCCAAATGGGAGAAGGGAATTTCCACGAAAAGCTTGAACGGTACAGGTCTTCTTTCCCGAAGCAATTCAGACCAGGACTGAAGTGCACCCTAATGACTCCAAAGTCCTAAACGGGCTCAGCTAAGTCAGAGCAACTGCTGCAGACTGGAGGAAACTCTGTGCATGTAAAAAAGGCTTCGTTGAGAGGGACAGATGTGTTTCTAGCGTCGATGGCTGGTGGATCTGGGTGACAAACCCTCAAAAGTTGCATTTCTGTCTGTTCCCAGACCCAGCCAGCCACTTGCAACAGACTTACTCTCACTGGATGGGACAATTTACATAAATTCAGACCTGAAATGAATTCAGATGGGGAGCAGGGGTCATCCAAAACAACCTCCTTTTCGATTTCACATTAACGCCCACACAGATCTGTGCAGGTCCAGTGGGTCAAAGAACGACAACAGTTGGCACCTGCCTATCACAGCGCCAAGCAATTCTCAAGGCCTGAGTATGCAGCTGTGGGCCACAGGCTTTTGTAAGATCTCTTCCCGGAACAGATTAAATATGCAAATGTACGTGGGTAGGTTATTTGCTGCAATGCAAGGCCCCACCTCTAAGGCAAACAAATTACCTCAGGTGAACTCTTGACCCTGTAGAGAAGGAACAAGTCCTTGTCGACCACAGGTGATCCTAAGATCGATGTGGCCTTTTTTTGTTGCTGTCTGAGAATGCCAGAGAAGGTTGGCTAATAACAATCTTTTTAATTCTTTTTGTTATTTTGTCTTTTTTTTTTTTCCAGAGCTGAGGACTGAACCCAGGGCCTTGCGCTTGCTAGGCAAGCGCTCTACCACTGAGCTATAAATCCCCAACCCCAAATTTTTTATTTATTTATTTATTTATTTTTGGTTTTTCGAGACAGGGTTTCTCTGTGTAGCCCTGGCTGTCCTGGAACTCACTTTGTGGACCAGGCTGGCCTCGAACTCAGAAGTCTTCCTGCCTCTGCCTCCCAAGTGCTAGGATTAAAGGCGTGCGCCACCACTGCCCGGCTATCTTTTTAATTCTTAGGTAGCAAGTCAAGCTGGATGCTGTTACCTGTGTATAATCTGAACACTCTGGCCTAGGCAGGACGCTACACTATCACAATCACATGCACACAAAACCAAGTGATTAATGAAGAAAATGCATGAGCTTTTTTGGTGCCTATTTAAAAAGGTAGGGCCAGGTGTAGTGGCACACGCCTCTTATTCCAGCACTCGGGAGGCAGAGACAGGGGGATTTCTGAGTTCGAGGTCAGCCTGGTCTACAGTTTCAGAGCATCCAGGGTGACACAGAGAAACCCTTTTTGTTTTTTTTGTCTCAGAAACAAAAAGTTTGAGCATGCCATCAAATCTCTTTTTTGTCTTTTTTTTTTCTTCAGAGCTGAGGACTGAACCCAGGACCTTGCACATGCTAGGCAAGCGCTCTACCACTGAGATAAATCCCCAACCCCATCAAATCTCTTTTTAATCAGTTACCTATTTTACTAGAATTATCTAAGTTCAGTTCTGAAAGCTATTTTCCCTTTCAAACTTTTCTTTCTTTTTTTAATATTTATTTATCAAGTATGTGTGTACTGTGTATGTGGAGGACCAAGGACAATCTGTACTTGTGGATTCTGTCCTCCCACCATGTGCATCCCAGGGTCAGGCTTGGCAGCAAGCTCCTTCATCCACTAAGCCACCATGTTGGCTGTAGTCACTTTTTTTCTCTGTCTTCTAGTACAGTCTTTTTCCTCTCCCCCTCCCCCATTTCTTGAGATAAGGTCCTTATAGGTTTCAATTTCAATACTGCACTGCCTCAGATCCCCTGGTGCTGAGATCAAGGGGCGTGTCACCAAGTCTTTTTTTTTTTTTTTAATTAATTTGAGCTCTTTTGTTTTAAGACAGAATCATGCAGCCCTGGTTGCCCTGGCTGGCCTCAAACTCAGAGATCCCTCTGCTTCCTAAGTGCTGCGATCAAGGGCATTTCACCATGTCCAGCCTAAGATGGACTGTATGAATGCTTTCTGGCCTGGTGAAATGGCTGTGCGGCAGGCGTGCCCGGCACTAGGGCTGAAGCTCTGAGTTTGACTCTTTTTTTTTTTTTTTTTGGTTTTTCGAGACAGGGTTTCTCTGTGTAGCCTTGGCTGTCCTGGAACTCACTCTGTGGACCAGGCTGGCCTCGAACTCAGAAATCCACCTGCCTCTGCCTCCCAAGTGCTGGGATTAAAGGCGTGCGCCACCATCGCCCGGCCTGAGTTTGACTCTTGAGGCTCACATTGTAGGAAAAGGAAACTCGCCTCGGCACGTGCATGCTCATACACAAAAAAATAAAACGTAGTTTAAAAACTTGTCAAGCTGGAATGTAGCCTCAGCACTGGAAAGAAGATACACACAGTACACACACAACCTCCACAACACAATACCCATCAAAATAAAATTTAAAAAGTTTGGCCAAATAGTCATTTTTTCACTTACTACAAAAACTTATCTAAGCTGCCAAAGGCTTCAAGAGAGCACTGGAAGACAGGGTGCAGCCCAGCGGCAGCATGTGCTTGGCGGCAGTGCTAAAAGCCTAGGTTTGAAGCAGAGAACCTGCAAGTTAGTTTCTGGTGCACTAGATACATTATGACATTTCTGCATGTGTCTAAGATAATCTTTGATGATTTAAAAACTGAAGACCGGGGTGGGGGGGGTTGGTGTGTGTGTGTGTGTGGGGGTGGGGTGGGGTGGAGAGAAGGCTAGCAGGTGAGAGCAAACACTGCTCATGTAGAAGCCCTAGGCTTACTTAGCTCCTAAGACAGCTCACAACCACCTGTAATTCCAGCTCCACATGCAATGCCTTTGTTCTGACACTGTAACACTTGTGCACATACACTCCCCCAAATACATGTAACTAAAAATAAAATAATCCTATTGATGATAAGATACATATCAGTCTAAAAACCTGGAGTTAAGGCCAGGTGTGATTAGTCCCAGCACTTGGGAGTCCCAAGACAACTAGGGCTACACAGACAGACCCTGTCTCAAAGCAGACAAGCAAAATAAAACAAAAACTGGAGCTATAGGAACATTTACCACAGCAACTTACTAAGTTTAATGCAGTTTTGTTTTTGGTGGGTGATGGCTGAGTTACTAGTGACCAGGAATCTCATACTGTCTTTATGCTACAGAAGGCAGAGCATGCTGGAGACATGGGAGCTAAGGATGCTCACCACAGGAGGCTGGTACTAGGCCGGTGGTCCTCGGCCTCCCTGATGCTGGGACCCTTGAATATAGCTGCTCACGCTGGGGGTCCCCAACCATGAGATGATTTTGATCGCTGCTTCATAACTGTCATTTTGCTACTGTTATGAATCATAATGTATTTTAGGAGATAGAGGACTGCTAAGGGGCTATGACCCACAGGTTGAGAACCACTGAACTATATGTTCATTATCCAAATAAATGGAAGTGTCCTTCTTCAGAGCCCCACAGTCCAGATTATGGGTGTATAAGATTCTAGCCCCAGCTCCCATTCTCCTGGCAGTGCCCGAGTGAATAAACTGCAGATGGGGCATGCAGCTGGCGCAGAGAGGAACGAAACAAGACTCATGAGGAGATGGAGTCGGAATGCCTCTCAAGTTTTAGGAATATCAAACCATCCACTTGCAAACTTTCTGGGTTCCTACTAGCTTGACTTAAGTAGTAGTATCTTTGGAGACATATAACTATATATCTACGTTAGTGGTTAATGGAACCAGGCAACCACTGGGCAGAAGAGTTATCACACTGCTTCAGCTGGGATCCAGGACAAATGAACAGCGTTTAGGACTTGATTAGTCTCCTAGACTTTTAGCTTAGGAAACCATTTTTTTCCCCCTTAAATATTCTACCCTGAAGTAAGTTTATAAATAAATCCCAAAGACTTTATATAATTCACATTTAACATCTTTCTTCAATTAAACATGAAATAAAATAGTGAGGGAAAGAGATGAAACAATTGCAAAGCAGGATGGGAATTCTGATGCTAGCTAGTTAACATATGAATTATATTGGTCTAATCCTGGCAGCATGGTTCATATGAAGTTCATCTTGGGAGGCAAGGGTGTGTTGATCTCTCTGAGTCCAAGACTAACCTGGTCTCCATAGTGAAGCCTTATCTCAAAACAAATAAGTAAATAAACAAACAAGCAAACAAATAAATAAAAATTCCATTGGTTAATTTGGACATTGCTTTTCAAGTATGGTCAGGTAACAAACTGTTAGTTCCTGTAAAGAAAAAAACATAAACCAACCAGTCAACCAAAAGCCAACGAAGGACAATCTTTCCAAAATCCATGAGGCGAGGTGACTTTTCACTTCATTTATTTAGTTATGACTATGCCGACTACCCCAATTTCCTAGGAAGTTTTCTCTTGATATTGCTGCTGTTTCATGGTATAAGGGCTGCAAGTCTCACAAGACATGAGGACCACAATTTTTGACTGCAAACCATGATGCTGGGTAATGTTTGAATGAAAATATTTGATATGGATGGTCAGATGAAAGATACCAAAATGTCAGCCAGCCCATCGACTGCTGTTGCCATGAGATTCAACAGTCAACATCAGTCTGATAAGCTACCCGACAAGGTGGTACAGCCATGCAGATGTCACGACCACGACAGGGGGCAAGCACGAGGTGCTCAGGCAGGGTTTAAAGCAAAGCAAACATCTCTGGCTTGCCGGGGCTTAATGCCAATTCTAGGAAAGAAAGCTGTTTATTTTCCTACCAAGCAAAACAAAATGAACAGGGTCAATCAGGAAAATGTCAAAGGAAAATCACATTGAAATAAAACACAGAAACACACAGAGAAGTAAACTTTCACCTGTGAAAGCCCGAGTACAAACAGCTAAAACTACCAGGAATGTGGATGCCGTTCTTGCTCGTGTCCCCTGACTACACATCACCGCTTCTTGTTTTTATGAAGTAAGAGATGCCCATTCCAGGCGCACCTCATGGTTCCGCTTAGCTCTCCAGATCCAACAGAACAAAGTACCTTGGTGGCGGCTCTCTTGGGCCAGGTGAGAAAGCTCAGGCAATTCTGGTTTACAGCTAATTGGCAAGGCTGCCACTCACTTTGTAGAAGTGACAAAGAAACAAAAAAACATAGCACTAAAGAAAACGGACACAATTTCGGAATGATCAAAGATGTCTTTATAAAGTTTTTCACGACTTCATTCTAAATATACAGAATAAAAAATGGCGGACTCATTTGTGAGACGCCAACCAGATTTTCCTTATACTGTCTCAAAATTTAAAGATCAGTTTCCCCAGAGGGTGTGCAATGCATCATAAAATGGCCTTTTTGAGGGTGGGAAAGGAAGGCATATTAAATTGTTCCATGATAGACATGCAAGACTGCTATCCAATATATATAACTTATATACATTTGGTGACTTAGAAAAAAACAATCATTTGTGACAAGCCTAAAAAGCCTGACATATTTAAGATACTTCAGAAAGTTCTGTATGGCCAAGGTTCTCCAGTTGGACCATGTGGCCCTGTGAAAGTATCAGAAGGCCAGTTTTTGTTAAGTTTGCAGCAGAACTCACATCCACCCTAAAGAATACAACGTGGACTGAACTGAGGGTGGAGATCTTACCTTAACAAATAAAGCAAAAGTATGTCAGTGTAAAATATGGACTAAGCTGCTTTCAGGAAGAATGTTTTAAGAATCAATACAAGTTGGAAATGGGGATCTTCCTTCCAGGTTAGAACCCTCCTGATGTAAGGCAGGACTCCACCATGTTAACTTCTGCAGATAAAAACTCTCTGCTTATTTAGTTTTCTCCTCTGAGTTCAAGCGCTGCTGGATTCGTTTGGCATAGCTTTGTGCCATGGAGTTAATGATAGACAGGATAAAGTAACACACCATCGCCACAACCAGCTTCTCAAACATCCAGGATAACCAGTTTTCTCCCTGTAGGGAAGAGAAAGCAGAACAATTCAAGAAAAAGGGTTTCCTCGCTTCAACACTAAGGAGATTATTAGCAACACTTCAAGGGAAATGATGAGAACTTGAGGCTTGCCTACAAAACAATTAAAAACCGGTCTCGAGGTATGCTGAAATCTACATTCAGGCCAAGTTTTTTCCGCACTGTCAGTTTAAGCTGCTGGATGGATAGCTGATGCTAACTTGTATAGCTTAGGGAGGGAGGAGAGGGCGGACTGTTCTTTAATGCTGTGTCCGAGTGGTCTGGTTAAAGTCTACTCTCTCAGCAGCCTCACAGATCTTGCTTAGAAGGGGAAGAGGATCTAAACTTTGTTTCAGTGTTAGAGCTGCTTTTAGAACATAAATGTGAGCCATATTTGGACACCGACAGCAGCACAGAGCTACTCGAAGTCTAAAGCCAAGGGAAAACAACTGCTCTCCTCCAGGCTCCCTGTTTAGGGTGCTGCCATCACATCTGCTGGTTCTTTGCTCTCTGCCTTGGGAACTGAAGGCAAAATGGCCAGGCAGTTTATTCAAGTTAAAAGTTCAGCTGTGGTAGGAGCCTTGCTTTATTTAAAAAGAAAGAAAGAAAGAAAAAAAAAAAGCAAGCAGTTGCTTTCCTACAGCAGAGATGAAAGGGGATAATCATGTTACCTAATACTTGGTGATGGTGTACGTTTTAACTTTTTAACCCAGTCTGGAAGTGTATGTAATAACTCATTTAAGATCAGGACAACACTGCACACAACAGAATCCTGTCTTCCATTACCCCATTCCTTTTTTTCTGAAAAATCACTAGATAGAGACCAGTAAACTACCTCAGCCACCCCATCTAGAAATCGGGAGAGCTCCGAATCTAATTTGATCCTGCCGCTGCCGCTGCCGCTGCCACGGGGGGAGAAGCCAGAGGGGTCCTCACCTGCGGTGTGCCCGCTTCACTTCTGTGATGGAGCTTCTGCCGCTGTGCCTCCAGGTATTCCTGGAAAGGCTTCTGCAGAGACGGACCTATGCCGGGGACAGCACTGGAAGCAGGGACCAAAGGAAAGACACATTTGGGAAGAAAAAGCAAGAGAAATGTTAAAGGAAATCCACTTACCCTTCAGATTTTAAAAAATAAAAAAAGGGGGAGGGAGCAAGGACTGCATAAAAAGGACAAAATTCAACAATCAAAGACGCAGCAATCCTGTGAAGCTTGGTCAGTGATAAAATCCCTCTTGAACTCCTTAGAGACATCGGCAACATTAATGCATTTGGGAGACAGCAGGAGAGAGCCCAGAGCCACTGCTATGTCAGGAGGGTGAGGCCAGCGCAGCTGAGACTGCACACTGCTGTGGCACAAAGAATAAAATGAATGACTTCTGAGAAGTCCCACATTTATCACCACTAGTTCCTGTAAGAACTGGTTTAAACCGATTAATAAGGAAATGACTTATGCTTGTGTCATCTCTAGTTAAAAAAGAAACTGCCCTCCCCCTCTCTGACTGTCCCGTCTTCTCAGGGGGGATGGGGTGGGTGGGAGGTGCTTTCTCAATCTAAGTCCTTATTAGGACAACCCCTGCGTCATCCTTATCCAAAAAGAATGCATTAGCACATTGGGGAGGCACCTCCCCCAGCCAGAAGTCAGTGATTAACAAAGGAACAAAGAGGAACTACGGACCCTGAATCATTTCATGGCTTATGATGGATGTTTGCACAGAAACTCCTGTACATTACTAAACAGCTTGTTCCAAGATGTCTGGATAGCTATCTCTGATAAGGCTCTGGACCAACCAAGGTCCCCAGAGTTTGTAGAGCCAGGGCTGTAAAACCGGTCTGGCAACTGAAGTTACCAGGCTCCTTCCCACCCCCACCCCTTTTTCTTTTGATAGCTAACAGGTTGTGTAAAATGGTACTGTGGGGCAACTTTGAAAAAGTAAACATCCTTACTTCCTGTACCCTTTATTTTCTCATCTGTCTTATTTCCTACAAGGCAAATAAGCATGTACTTTTTCTAGGGCCAGTGAAGTATAGCAGGCGCATGTGGGCAGTGCCCAGTGCTATTGTGCAAAGTGTACTGAACTCTTTTTTTCCCTGGGACAATTAAGTTGCTGCTTACAAAAGCAAAATCATAAGAGAAGACTCTTTTTGCTACTGTATTTGACAGCCAGTAACAACTTCTCAATCGCTGGCCATTCTTTTTCTTTTTGTACTATTATTACCTATCAATCTTTTACCTAGTAATCTTTTAACATTTAAAGGAGTCCCTACTTTGTGTCCACACTATAAAAAAAAGAGAAAAACAAAACACCCCCAAACAAAATGCAGCTGGGCATATTAGCACACTCAGGCAGTTCCAGCACTCATGAGGCAGAGGCAGGTGAGTCTCTGTTAAGAGGCTAGCCTGGTCTTTTGTAGGGACAGCTAGGACAGCCAGAGCTACACAGAGACCTTGTTTCAAAACCAAACAGGAGCAAGTACAATCCTAAATGCTCAGTGTAGAAAATAAGTGATAAAAGCACTGGGAGGAGAAAGGAGAGATGACTGAGGGACGGTGATTATAGCCTGAACAGATGAGCTTCGAGGGTGAGGCAGAGGGAGACTGACGGCAGACCTACAATGGCAGTGAGGCAGTGCAGTCCCAGGTTGGACGCTCTCTCAGTGGATGGACAGACGTCTCTTTAGCTTAAGCAACTGTTCCTTCTGGTACAGGCAGGAATGCAAATATTCTCTCCATTTACACTAGGGATAAATTATCTAGATATCAAAACCATTCCAGCAAACTGTGTGGACAGATACACTGGCTTTGAATGCACCACCATCCCCAGAGGACAACTTCTGGTTCTTCTTCCTACACGTGGGTCCTAGGAACCTAACTCAGGTTGTTAGGCATCTTTACCTGCTGAGCCACCTCACAGGTCCCCACAAAGTATTTTCACACCAGAGATTTTGAATAATAATGATTAATAATAATAATAATAATAATAATAATAATAATAATAATAACAGCTACTACAACAAGTGCTTTTAACCACTGAGCCAGCTTTCTACTGCCCACTTCCCCCCTTTTTCTTAGACAGGGGCTCAAACAGCTCAGACTGGGCTAGAACTTGTTAAACAATCCACACTTGCCAAGACTCCTGATCTTCTTGCCTCTGCCTGGAGAGTGCTGGGATTACAGGCCTGTAGCATCATACCCAGTTTATCCATAGAAGACACCCCACCATCCTCGGCCAGAGCTGGCACGCTCAGTACACATTCAAGACAAACTATAACAGCTCAAAAACTCATCCCTCAAGTTATGTTTGAGAATAGACCAGAAGTATGAGCCTATTTTCTGACACACTAGGAAGTGTGCTTGGTGTTGTGTGTGTGTGTGCCTGTGCATGTATACATACATGTTCAGTGTTGGTTACACTTGTCATTCTGAAGGCATTAAGTTCAGAGCCACCCTGTGCCCACAGCTAAGAACTCTTTATCTAACCCTCAATAGTGGGTGAAGCTCAGAGAACTAGTTTGTGATACAGAAGAACACAATGGTGTGGAAGGACAAATATAGACAGAGCTATAATTTAGTACTGAGCTGTTTTGTAGCACCCTTTATTAGACTAAAATGTACTTAAGCCAGTTTTATAAATAGCTACTTGCTCTCGATAAGAAAGCATTAAAAGAGGGAAGGTCATCTGATTTACCCTTTCCTTGTTGTCCTTTAAAACAATAGGGAGAAAAAATTCTACGGATAAATTGGGAGGCAGAGGCAGGTAAATCTGAGCTTGAGGCCAGTCTGGACTACAGATAGAGTTCCAATACAACCAGGCTTCACAAAGAAACTCTGTTTTGAAAAACAAACAAAATTAAGCCCAAAGCAGACAAACAAACAAACAAACATAAATTTTGTAGGTGATAGGCTTATTTTTTTTTGTTACTGATTTTTTTTTTGGGGGGGGGTCACAAAACAACAAAAACCAATCCTAAACTCTTAAAAGAAAAACCTCAAAAGTTCAGAACTCAAAACTGATTTCATGTGTCTGACTGTTTCCCATGGTTTTGTACCTAAGTATATGTTAGCACAAACAGAAGACAGACTTCCTGACAAACAGTAATTACTGTTTAAAAAAAAGAAAAAGAAAAAAAGAAAAATGCAGCGGCATGCAGTGGTTCACACATACAACTACATCACCTGAAGCAGGAGAAATGTGCAAGACATGCCAGCGCTACAGCCTGGACAGCAGTGTAAGGAGGAGCCGAGTGCAAACAAAGCAAACAGACAACACTAAGCAACCAACCAAACCAACAAACAAATAAATACACTCAAAATAACACTTGAGAAAAATAAGAGTCCTGATCACTTTGTAAGTAAAATCTTTTATTTTTAAAATAGTTTTAGAAACATTTAACTCTATTTGTCTAAATCATATACCTAACAAGAATGTGCACTCTGAACTTTCCTCATCCTTTGCATCATTTTCTGTCCTCAGATATGCCAGGAATGGTCTGTCTGTCCCGAGAGGCGCAGAGCTGGGGAGCATGTGGAAGAGTGCATGGGATAAGTATCCCACAGTGCAGACATCTTTATTTGTTGCTTAATACAGAACCCATACCCAACTGAAGTACACTAGAACCACCACGTCCTCTTCCTCCTCCTCATGGGAATTCTTTCAAACCGTGTCTCAAGCAAGTTGGTTCATCACGTATAAAAACACATCTAATTACCTTTGAGTCACTTCTCTGCCATGGAGATAGTAACCTAACTAGAACTTTTCCTTGTACTTGTCATAATTCTGTTTGGTCTTTTCTAGTCAGATATGTTTTTGGTTACTGTATTGTCTGTCATAGCACTGTACTTAATAGAAATGTGAACTGAAAAAGTACACTGTTTTGCTGAAAATGGGAGATCATGTCTATAATCCCTGCAGTGGGTAAACTGAGGCAGGAAGCAAGTTTCTGGTGAAACTGTCTTAAAATCAAAACAAGATCATTCAAGCAGCTCAGTAGGACAGGAACACACACACACACACACACACCCCATAAGAACAATAATGCCAGGCATAGTGGCATATGCCTTTAATCTCAGCTCCTGGGAGGCAGAGGCCGGCCTAGTCTATAGAGTGTGCTCCAGGATAGCCAGAGCTAGAGAGACCCTGTGTGTGTCATCCTCAACCCTCTAAAAAATAACCCCAAACCAAACCAACAAAAATGTACTGTTTTGTTAAGTGGTCGAAATTCATCTGGCTAGTGCAGGGGCATGACTGAAGTACATTTCAAACTTAATCCAAGCTTTGCTTCTTTCTTGACTACTTCCCTAGGATCGCAGTCTGAAAAGGAGCACGTAAAAACATACTGGTGTGGGTCCTAAACAAGGAAGCTATGGTATAGAGTTGTTTTCCCCTTTACCTCATTGTGTGGCACTTCAAGGCTAAGTTTTTGGCACCTCCTGGTGATTAAGAGTACTAGCCTCAAAGCTGGGCGGTGGTGGCGCACGCCTTTAATCCTAGCACTTGGGAGGCAGAGGCAGGCGGATTTCTGAGTTCGAGGCCAGCCTGGTCTACAGAGCAAGTTCCAGGACAGCCAAGGCTACACAGAGAAACCCTGTCTCGAAAAACCACAAAAAAAAAAAAAAAAAAAAAAGAGTACTAGCCTCAGGTGCTAACACAGGGATCACTGAAAACTCATAAGGTCATTACCACAATATTATTAATAATAATAATTTATTGCTTTGGTTATATACACACAAAAGCCCCACTTTACTTGTGTGCACACGCACAGAACACTGCAGCTTGTAGTAGAGGTCAGAGGACAACATGGAGGATGGTTCTTTCAGCCCGCCATGTGGATCTTAGGAACTGAGCTCAGGCCAGCACATCGGCAGTAAGTGAGCCATCTTATTGGCACTCTTTTGTTTGTCAGTTTGAGATATGGTTTCATGTAGCCCAGGTTGGCCTGGAACTTTTTATATAACTAAGGATGATCTTGAACTCCTGATCCTTCTGTCTCTACATCTAGTGCTAGAATTAGAAGAATGTGCCACATCTGCCTTCTAAACCCATCTTAAGGCTTGGTTAGCAGTCTAATTAAATGTCAAGGAGGAAGGCAAACTATATCTACAAAAACAAACACTTCTCCTCCCCCTCTCTCCTTTCTACACAGCCCAGGCCGTCCTGTCGGAACTCAAAGATCCACCTGCCCCTGCCTCCCGAGTGCTGGGATCACAGGCCTGATCCTTTGTACCCAGCAGTCTCTCGTCTTTATAGTGGACAGCTATAAAGTATCTTTTAGGCATCTGGACAGCCAAACCTGTGCTAAAAACCTGTGCTCTGAGAAAAAACTTTTAAGAATTTTCTGGATTAAATTAGTAAATTTCAATAGTGAATGAAATTCAGGTAGGCTCTGAACTCACATCCTCCTGCCTGGGCTTCTCATATGCTGGGCTTATAGGCATGTACCAGGCTTTTCTGGAGAATTTAAGATATGGATGGGATGCAGTTCAGAAGCTTAGGAATAGAGTCCTAAGCAGAAAACTAGGACTTTTTCCTGTTCTTTTTTCAGGGCTGGTGGGTGGTAGACAGAGTCTCCTTATAGAGCCCAGGCTGGCCTGGAACTCTCAAGTGTCCTGACTGAGTCTGGCATTGCAAGCACACACTAACATTCTGGGTTAGAGTGATCCTCTTCTGACTGAAGCCAGCAGAGTCCTCTGAAGACAATGCACTGGACACTTACAGCAACAATGGGACAAATGGGGTAGATATACTCTGGGGATAAAATAAAAGTCCTCTCTCATTCTACTTCCATCATATGCAGACCTGTCTTCTATATAATAATAAAAAAAAGAGGCAATAATTCTCTCTCTTGGTAAGACATTTATAAATAATTCTGTTTTTAGAAATATGTACAAAAGAAAGAAAGGAAAGGAAGGAAGGAAGAGGGAAGAGAGGGAAGAGAGAGAAGAGAAGAGAAGAGAAGAGAAGAGAAGAGAAGAGAAGAGAAGAGAAGAGAAGAGAAGAGAAGAGAAGAGAAGAGGAGAGGACATTATAGTTAAACATTGTAGGGTTAAAATTTCCTCTCCACCCCCAGACAGTGAGTGATCTAAACAGGCTTAACGGTTAGTATTTTAATGAGTTGTCATTTCCTGTCTGATAAAGATTCTCACAGTGTTTAACCACCAGTTTCCCTGGGGACCAACCAATACTAAAGCTCTATTCATAGTGACTCAGAGCCGACCTCAGACTCCTAGCTTGATTCAACAATGACAGATTACCCGAAACTCTCCACTTAAGGTAGACTCCTGGCAGGGGAATTTATCATGAAATCTTCTGAAGAAGCCAAAGGCCATCTCATAGGGCCTTCATTAATATTAATACCTGTCTTGCCCTCAGAGATTAGAGGGGAAAAATAAGAAGACACCAATTGTTAGCTAACTATTGCAGGAGTGAGTGAGTGGACTGGCACTGACTGAAAACCAGCATCTTTAACTTGGTGAGAGGAAGATCTGGAGTCTGGGTTCCCGGGATGAAGGTGTTGCTGTCGTTACCACTTCGCTGGACATAGAACGCAATCTGCAAAGCTGATGTTGCCAGGGGAACTGGCAAACTGACTTGAATATTCTACCTCTTCTGGATTTGAAATGTGGTTTCTTTATACACAGGGTTTTGGAAGAGTATCCCAACATACAATGAATGCAGAGTGAGAATTACATACTGCACTGGAAATTCTAGGCCTCTTATATGGACTTGTTTGCACTGACAGTCTCTGGCACCTTCTAAAATCTGCTGTGATCCTAACTTCAGGGCTTGGGATGAAAACATCTTGAATTTCATTTGCATCTGTGTCCCTCTGAAATAATTAAAGTTTCTTTTGTATTCAACTTAGCTCACTGTGTACCCAGTGGTATTATTTATACACGATAGCATCCCTTTCTTCTAGGCTTGGTAGAAGACAGACCACATTGCTTTTTCCAGAGACTTCAGGCAAATGGTTGCTACTGCCTCACAAGGAGTTTCTAGCACGAAAGGTTTTGCAATGCCCTTGCTTTTGAATGTCTGGGATCGTTTCTTCAGAATGCAGACCTGAGTATGAAGGACAGGCAGGAACTTCTGTCAATGGTAAAGCAGGAGTTTAAGTCTGTTCTAGTGGGGTATAAACCGTGCTCGCTGTATTCAAACAGCTGACGGAGACTGGCTCTCCATGCACATCTCAAACTTCCAAGTCTGTAGGACAAACACTGCCTTCCGTGGTGCTCTCTCAGCACGCCTTGGAAACACATCTTCATTCCAGTTTCCAAACAACAGAGGCTAATAAACACATCAGGTTGTGTTTGAGACTCTGTAGCTCAGGTTGGACTGGAAATCATGGTAATCCTCCTGCTTCAGCTTCCTACCTGTGAAGATTACTAGAGTGAGCTACCAGGCAAGAATTCTTCTCATCTATCTCCATTGATATTTTCTTTTTACGTTGTTCTGGCTATCCTAGAACTTGCTGTGGAGACCAGGCTGGCCTCTAACTCACATAGATTCGCCTGTCTCTGCCTCCAGATTATTGGAATTAAAGGCATATATGCAGTACCATGCCTAGCTAGCTTTTATATTTTTACTGTTTCCCCTCCCCCCCCAGCTTTTAATTTCCTCTTCTCTCCCCACTCTCCTACATGGTGCACACCACCATGCTCAGTAGTAATTTGTGTTTTCTATTTCCTTAAAGTTTTTTTTTGTTTGTATATATCTGTGCCCAAATGGTTGTTTGTGCGCACGCGCACACACACACACACACACGTGCCTAAGAAGGCCAGAAAAGGGCACTGGATCTCATCGAGACAGTTACAGGCAGTTATGTCCTACCCAATACAGGTGCTGGAAACAAAACCTGGGTCTGCCTGAAAAATAGCAAGTGCTCTTAATTGCTGAGCCATCTCCCCAGCCCTGTAATTTATATTTTTGCTCTAGTTTTTTTTTTTTTTGGCTAGTATTTCCCTCATCCAAAACCACATAGTAATTCTTCCTATTAATTAAAGAATAGGTTTATGTATCTTGAAACTATTTATGGGGTAATTAAAATGTGTCAGGAATGTCTGACTGCCTTTTGCTTTACCCTGTATTATCTAACATAAATGGTTTTTAGCTTTACTATTCCACTGAAATGCTCTGATAATGGTAACTTCCTAATAAAATACCCATTTCTCATCAACAGTCTAACTATGCTGCATCCCAGCATCTATGACAGAAATAAGGAAGAGTTTCTATAGATTACCACAGACACAACAAGGGAGGCTTTCATCAACTGCAGAGGGAGGTAACTTTAAAATCAGAGTGTAGAATTGCATCACCATAGCTGGGTTCTAAGCTAGCAATCCTTTTCCAGATCACAGAAATGAATATTTGTGGTCCAGACTTCTATAACCTTTTAAGAAAATTATTTTCATAAGGACCAATGTAAAACAGAATCAGAGATATGTACTAGATTATATTTTATAATAAAAAGATAGTCATGCAAGGTAGCCCAACCCTTTAATCCTAGACAGAATTCTGTGACTTCAAGGCCATTTGGGTTTACATGAAGTGAGTTGCAGGCCAGTCAGGGCTACAGAGTAAGACCCTCTTTTCAACAGCAGCAGCAACAACAAAAGAAGCCACCAAAAATCAAAAAACCAAAAAACAAACAAAAAACCCCAGAAAAAATAAGAAAAATAAATAAATAAAAAGTTGAGTTTTCCTCCTGTGGTCCTGGCTGACATAGCTCATTCTAACTACTTTCCATAGAGTGACAAAGAACAAGAAACATCATTCCGATTTCAGAACTTAATTACTAACTGGTTCAAATGATCTCTCTTGCCCACAGGCAAGCCTGACGCTGAGGTCAAACATCAAGTTAACTCAAAAATAGGAGACAGCAAAGAAGAGCATGGAACATTCTGTATCTGGTAAAAAGTCCCTGTCCCAGCCCAGCCCATCCCCCAGCCCTCCAGTTCAACGACTGAGTTATGGAAACTTCTCTTGTGTGGTAAAACTGGGACTTTGTCTTCCAATAAGATCCTGGCAAGCTGACAGCAGCCAATGTTCTGCATATGGCTTATTGCAAGTCATAGGCTTAATGTTATTTTCTGGGAATTCTTAGCTTCTATTTGGTGAGAATTCCAGAACATGTCATCTTATAATTACAATTTTTATCATTT
Source organism: Tokudaia tokunoshimensis (assembly GCA_036184795.1). Taxonomy (NCBI): domain Eukaryota; kingdom Metazoa; phylum Chordata; class Mammalia; order Rodentia; family Muridae; genus Tokudaia; species Tokudaia tokunoshimensis. Next base: position 35,196,000 of record BTHU01000010.1, on the reverse strand, counting down.
GGTTCTGTACTTTAAGAAATACGTGCAGGTCTCACGTATTTCTTACAATATAAGTCTATAATGAATAAAAATCAGTTTTATGTCATCACAATAATAGGCAACAAGAAATGAACGGTGGCTTTCAAGCTCTCACGTTTGCTGATGCTTTGGCTCTGACTTCCCTCTGACTTACTCAAGGAGTGCACACCTTTGTACAAGGGACATCTTTAAAAACAAAAGAATTCTGTCCCTGCCCACCTGCTAAACACACCATAAATTAGAAAGCTGTTATCTATATTCTAGTCTTTCAGAATATGTAAGTGGTCCAGTATATCCAATTATTTACAGAGTATAACTTAGATCAATCTATTGATTTCGATAATAAGGACATTTTCCCTTAAACCTATTGATATTGGTAACTACTTTCTAGAATTGTCCTAGTAATAGAACTGTTAATTATGATTGGGGAATAGGTATTATTTAAACGAGGGTATCATGTTTAGCTAGGTTACTCCATACTTATATTAAGAAGAGCAGTCCATTGGGGCTAGAGAGGCAGCTCAGTGGTTAAGAGTACTGGCTGTTCTTCCAGAGGATCTGAGCTGAGTTTCCAGCACACAGGCAAATGACCACCTGTAACTCCAGCTCCAAGGACTCTGACACTGTCTTCCACTGGCACTCAAATACATGTGATATTTACTCACAAAGAAATACATGCATACACATAAGTAAAAATATCAAGGTCAACCTGGGGTACATTGTGAGTTCTAGGTAGCCACAATGCATAGTTGAGAGAAAGTTACAAAAGAAAAGGGGGGAAAAAAAGAAAAAAAAAAAAGAAAAAAGAAAGGAAAGAGTTTAAGATTATTCTGAGTTATATATGGAGAACCAGACAAACCTGAGCTATATGAACCTCTGCCTTCAGGATTTAGTGTTATATTTATTGTTTGTTACAGTGCTAAATATCCCCTGTAAACTCTCTACCACAGAGCTACACCTCCAGCCATATTGGTAATTTTCATTTTGAACACTTATATTTAAAAACATCTAGGCAGGCCTCTTTAATCCTAGCACTGTGGCTAGAGACTATGATTATAATTTAATTACTGACAAAATACTTTTGGTATCTGATGATGAAGCCAAATCTAATTAACTTACATTATTTAAAGATATTTAAAGATTTATTTAACACAGACATGCATGCATGCACACGTAATTTAGTAAAAGTTTCTCTGAGTAGCCTTAGCTGTCCTAGAACTTATTCTGTAGACCAGGCTATCTTTGAACTCACAAAGATTTGCCTGACTACCACCCGAGTGCTAGGGTATAAAGGTATGCGCCACTACCAGGGGGCTTATATATAATAATTAATAATGTGTATGCATATGTATCAGCATGTAGGTATGTGCACTTAGAAATGTGCCCTCAGAGGTCAGGACTGGAGTGAGTCCTTTGGAGCTGGAGTTGCAGGTGGTTAGGAGTCATTGATGTGGGTGTTTAAGCCAGAGCCATCTCTCCAGTCCCTCACTGGGATTCTTTCAGGGACCATGCGAATGCAGTTTAAAAGAAAGGAATACGGGACAGAATATGCTACAATTTAACTAAGTTGTCCAAATATTAAAGGCACTTCAACTTCTATATACTGTAGAGAAATGGCAGAATTTCTTAGAAACTCCAAAATCAAAGGAAACAGAAGAATATGGGCTATACAAAAGATCTGCTAATTTTGTAGGGTGGACCTTTATTTGAACAGCATGTGGTCATTTCCTGAGTATCTGCTCTATGTGAGTCAGGCTGTCAGGTGCTCAGAACAGTAAACAATACACATGGTCTCTGAAATTAAGAAGCTCACAGATGCTGGACATGGGTCAGTAGAAGCAGGTGGACCTCTGTGGGTTGGCAGAAACAAGATGGTCATCAGGGCTAGGGAGGTAGCTGAGTTGGTCCAGCATGCAAAAAATCTTAGATTTGATTCCCAAAGCCACATAAACTGAGCCTGGTGGGGCACATCTTTAATTCCAGCTCAGGAGGGGGAGGAAAGTTTAAGACCAGTCTCAATTACATAAGAATGTTTGAAGTCAGCCTGGGCTGCATAGGACTCCCAGAAAAAAAACAGGGGCAAAGGGGGAGCCATAGAAGTAATCATACATTCATAAACATAAAAATAAAACTGTAAATGTATGTCGTCGTATGTTGCTATACAGAGAAGTCCCTGGCTCAGGAATATTTGACCAAGTCACAGAAGTTTTCTGAGGATAAAAGCTGAAATCTAATGGACATTCTTACTGTGGATGATGGATTTACCCTCCATACATTTGTCACCAGTGTGGAATACTACACTTTTTGTGGTGCTGGGGAATATACTTGGAACATTCCATATGAGAGGCCTATGCTCTACAACTCAGCTACCCATGGCTAGGAGATGATAATTGTTATTTGCACTGCCAGAAGTTGAACTCAGAGCCTCAAGCACACTGCCAAAATGGTATTCTGCTAAGCAAGTGCTTTAGCACCTGAGATAACTTGATGGGCAGACTGGGAGTTGCTAAGGGTATATAATGTATAGAGGGCTAGGCGTCTTAACAACACATGGGACAGTCCCTCATAACACAGGACTATTTGGCCTAAAACATGAGTGTAAAGGTCACGACATCCTGAGGCAGGCAAAAGAGACACAGACTCAGACATGACTGCTGGGATCCAAGCATCCGTGACATTGAGCAGGAGAAGAATACTCAGAGCTCCTACATCTTAAGGACTTTTGGTTTTATTTTAAGGGGGGTGGGGGTGGGGGAGAGAACTGGGGGTATTGTTGGTAACATGCCAGATTAAAAAGGTTTCTGATGGCGGTGCGGTGTGACAGATCTGAAAGGATAGGAACAGATTGGGTATGTGAGACAGGCAGCTCTGTAATACAAGTTTCTAGAAACTCCAGAGGCTGGAGAAACAGATGATGGTGGAGAGGTTGTGAAGTAGCTGAAACTATTCCTGCTACAAACACTTAGTCTGAGGAAAGAAAAATGAAGAAAGTGGGTGCAGTGCGGCAGGACACACTGTCACTCTCCAGTGGGCATGTATGATGGGTAACAGCATGTCTGTCCTTTTAGAATTTTCTCAAGGGAGGTGGAATAGTCTCTAAGGTTTGATGAATATAAAATAGGAAATTTCCTTCAAAAATAGGATACAAAAATATCCAGTCCCCACATCCCCATGCAACATGTAGTAGCTCAGGATGGCCTCAGACTCTGGACCCTGCCTTAGCCTACCCCAGCGCTGGGGTGACAGGCCTCTGCAGCAGGCCCACCTCCCCTTCTCTTGCTGTCAAAGTGACGTATGATGACATACAAAGCATTTTGTTTATACAAATTCAGGCAGCATAAAAGCCAGACTAGTTGTCCCTTCCTTCCTTCCTTCCTTCCTTCTTGATATAGCCCTGGCTTTCCTAGAACTTAATTTGTAGACAAGGCTAGCTTTGGATTTATAGAAATTCCCCCAGCCACTGTCTCTTGAATACTGGGATGGGATTAAAGGCATGAGCCTTTAATGTATAAATTATATTTCACATAAATAATCAAAAGATTAGGAATTAATAAACCAGTGCTTGGTTCTATTTAGTATATTCTCAAGAATGTATTTTTCCTTAATTATTTCATTAGAGATATAAAATATTAGAAAAACTCTTTTATTATAAAACATATACAAGAGTATCTATGCTATATAGTGAGCGGTTTGAAGAGTAATAAATCAACACGAACTAACCACCAAGTAGCAATTCATTTTAAACAGTAACAAATTTTCACAAATAATTTGGTTGCGTCAGTGACTTTTAAGATGGAAATTTACATTAAAAGTAAGAAAAATGCACAACTTAACCAGTTCCCATCATGCACCACTCTATTACTAAATGAAAGAAAATTCTTTGTAAAAAACAAAAAACCAAAAATGAACAAACAAACAAACAAAAAACCCAAACCACATGAAAGAAGTAAGCAAGCTAAAAACTCAACAATTCTTGATTTTATTTCTACCATCTGACTCTGTTCATATTCCATTTGAAAGTTAATCAAAATGGGTGGGTTTTTTTTTTTAAAAAAAAACTTTTGATGACCTGAAGCTGGCAATTTTGTGACATTATGCTTTGAACTGAATGTTCAAACGGTCTTACTTCTGAAAACTGCAAAAATAGATAAATGTATCAAATAGTTTAGCCTTTTAATTGGCCTAATTTTTCTCTCGTGAAGTAACAACTTCCTATTTGACAAATTTTGAGACTACTATAGCATTGCACAACCTTTAATAAAATACTACAACATTATGTAAAGTATATATTTAACTTGCTTACATGCAACTGAGTAGTTGGCCCAAAGCTATGTTAAACTGTAACGACACATACATGCTTTTTCTACAAAGAAGGGTCACATATTCTAACCCCAAAGCTCTTTAAAATCTCGAATTATGGGAATCGATACATTTAGTTTCCAAAGAAATGGAAAAAGTGAGCTTTATTTTTCCCTTCAATTGGGTAAAAATGTCTTTTTAATAACAATAGGGCAAACATTTTTTCCCTCAAAACCAGCTGTTTTAGATTTTATCCCAATGTATTCTTCCACACACATTTACTCCACTCAAAACACAGTATTAATATTAGTCTTTAAGGAATTACTCACCCAATGAAAGCCACCATCTGCTCCACGATGTGCTTGCTGAAAGTTACTATAACAAAGATTTTCTGAAAGAAAACACCAGTTAAAATAATCAATTATTTACAAGAACTACCTGTAAATTCCAAAGTATAACTGTCTAAAAGAAGGTGGTGTGCTGCCCATAACTGTAATTTAATATATATTTTTTAAAAAAGAGACCATTTAATTCAGACAGTAGTTGGTATTTTAAAGATGCTTTTCTTAGGCCCAGCTGTCGTCTTTTACTAGGATACAAGACTGTCTCAGAGAGCTTGTGCGTCATGAAACCTGAGCCTGGGAGGGACAGTGGAGAAGTCACTCTTTCTGTCTTAAGAGTTCTATACAAAGCAGAAGCCAGGGGCTCCCATGTGAGCCCACTATGGACTCAAAGCTGATTACTCTAACAGAAGCCTTACCTGAATGTACTTCAGAGATTTTAGGAAGACAGCCTATCTTTTTAGAAAGGTTTTACAGCAACACTATCAAAGTTCCTAGAACCTGATCTCCCAGACTTAGGGCTAGATGGACTTTTCAAGTTTTTAGTTTGGTGAGAATGAAGTTTTCCCTCTGTTAATTAAAGATATTGATGCCTGACACTAAAACAGAAAAAAGAGGGCTGGGTGTGGTGGCGCACGCCTTTAGTCCCAGCGCCCGGGAGGCAGAGGCAGGAGGATCTCTGAGTTTGAGGCCAGCCTGGTCTACAGAGGGAGTTCCAGGACAGCCAGGACTACACGGAGAGACCCCGTCTTGACAAAAACAGAAACAAACAAAAAACCCCAGATACCTTTAGGGCTAATAGCAAATATTCTCAGCTTCATTCAACACACGTGAACATAAAGTACTTATTATGGATAACATCAGGCATCAGTAAGGGCTTTTGGGAAACAAGAAGCTGAGAACACTTCTTACATCTTGAGTTTTCTACAAATGGTAGAAATCTGGTATAGAAACTCTCTCTCTCTCTCTCTCTCTCTCTCTCTCTCTCTCTCTCTCTCTCTCTTTCTCTCTCACACACACACACACACACACACACACGTCCCTCACACATGAGGGACACCTCCCCCTCAAATGCCACTAGTAGTTAAAGGAGAAGGAGGAAGGAGCCACCACTAACATGGAAGTGCAGGGAACGGGAAGGCCACGCTTAGCTGTAGAACTGACTATGGATTCAACAGTTTCTATTTAACTTTAGCTTATAAGGATGCATAATAATTCTGTGAATAAGGCTGGATCCCTGGAGTTTCTCCAAGTTCCTGACAACGAGCTCTTTAACGCTCTGTTGTTTGCTCAATAATTATGTTAGCCAACGTAACCAAAGGAGAGGTGGGAATAAAACAAAGGACAGCGGCCTTCTTCTTCCCCACTCTCTACAACCATGATACCCTGAGCAGGCAAGATGGCTCAAAGGAGAGAGCTCTAAAAAGCACACCGGAGTTCTAGGAATGGTGGAAGAACATAACAGCCTAACGAGACAGCTGTTAAAGTAAACGGAGAGGGGAAAGCAATAGTATAGAGAGGTCCACACCAAGAACCAGTTATTCTTGGAGTCATAAATCTTTCAATAATCAACAGAAATAATGGTTGTAACTTTCAGTGATTTCAACACCATAAGCTTTCCCTACCATCATTGCCTAACAATGCAAAATCAGCCTGTGCCCAATAATTGCACAACTTCATTGCTTGAGAAACAAAACACAATTTCCTTTTTATATGTAACAGCTTAAAAATTCACTGGGCTGGGTAGGACATAAAATGTATCAGCCATTTAAGAACCCATGTCTCAGTCTTGAAAGCTGTAAGGCTGAGTTGGGATTCTACCAGATAAGCATACGGCACAAACAGGTGAATGTTTTTCTCACTCATGTGCATACAAGAAACAAGGGAGCCAGGTGGTGGCACATACCATTAATCCCAGCACTCAGGAGACAGAGGCAGCTGAAACTCTTGTGAGTTTGAGGCCAGCCTGGACTACAGAGAGAGCTCCGTACAGCCAAGGATACAGAGAGAGGATATCTCCAAAACCAAACAAAGAACAAATCCAAAAACACTCCAACAAAAAAAGCCCAACAACAATAAAATCAACCAAACCAAACAGCAACAAACAAAGAAACAAACACAAGGGAAAGGATATGTAAGATAAAGGATCTGAGCATAGGAACTAATGAACAGTGCCTGAGTCAATATAGAAGAGACCACCGTACTAAAGTGCCTTTAATGGCCAAAACCAAGGAACTAAGCTTTCTGACGCTTAAGGCTCACAATCCAGTTAAGTGTGTATGTGCTTTCATGGGGATGCAGACAGGCAAAAACCAAAAGTCACAGTGAGTAAGATGCACACAAATAGACAATCATGTTAATTTTCTTCTTTATTTGGGAACAAGATAAGAATCCTCTTCTAGGCAGAAAAGCTGAATCTACCTATCCAACAGGAAAGCTTTGATCCAACATAGTAGATGTAACTGGTGGGAATTTTTTCAAGAAGATTAACGGACAGCAAGACATTAATAAAAATAACTTATCGGAAAGCTGAGGAAAAGTTAAGCTGAGGGAAAAAAAAAGGATGAAAGAAAAGCAAATGGGGAGATGGGCTTTAGTAGAGTACAGAAGAATTTGTGTGTGGGTGTTTCTCTGGACTCTCGAACTGACCAAAATGTTTATATTACTCATTAATACTGCCTACTCAGGGAACGAGAAAGGCTTGTTCTAAGCTACATCTGGATGCACATCAAGTGACATGCCTTAATAAGGAAAGTTATTATGTGCAATGGAACACAGTAAACATATCCCACAGTCAGGAAAAGAATCCAGACCCAAGCCTCAGAAAGACAAATGGGTTTTCCTTCTTTTTTCTCTACATAGTAGGTAGAGGAATAACTTCACCCTCCAGAGCTTGTTTTGAATTTCAGGTCCTAAGGCAAACCTTTTTCCTTCTAAATGTTAAATTTCTCTGTGAAATCTGCACAACTACCTCATACCCATAATTGGTCCTGATAATCAGCCAGCAGTAAAACATTTACTTTCCTTAGTTGATCTGGGTTCAAATTCCACCTGTCAGCACTCTTGACACATATTGTTTATTAGCAACTTAAGTATGAGTACTGTACTTAGAACACGTCCTTTATACTAGAATTCTACAGAGTTTAAAGTATGAGGTACAATATGAATTGAGCCAGGCAGTGGTGGCAAATGCTTTTAACCCTAGCACTTAATAGGCAGAGGCAGGCAGATAGATGATCCCTGAATTTGAGGCTAGCCTGGTGGCAGATTGAGTTCCAGGACAGCCAAGGTTACATAGAGAAACAAAACAAACCAGAATAGGTATATCTTAGAAGAAAATCTACTTATGATGCTTAAAAGTATTATCAATTTTGACCACTTTTCTGAAATGAAAAGGTCTGACAAGCTATACATAAATAGCTACAGCTAAGGTGCTTAGCATTCAAATTTTACAACAATTTTCCTTATGGGTATGGCCCTGGTAGGTCTACCATGTTTCAGGGGGAGGCCATATAACTATGAGTACATGTGTAGCACAAATTGGATTAGATGAGTTCAAAATTAAAACAGGTATGGAAGGTGAGGAGGGGAGTGAATAAAATGAAAATGTATTGTACAAAATAAAAAAGAAACAGGCAATAAAAATTATAATACTATAAAGAAAGTTACTATATTCAAGAAGTATAAAATAAGACATACAGATTTACAGATTATGGGACTGAAGAGAGGGCTTAGTAGTTAACAGCACCTGCTGCTCTTGAAGAGGTCTAGGGTTTGGCACCAAAGGGACAACTTCTCCAGCCTCTGTGGTACAGGTGTGTATGCAGTGCACATTTCATGCAGGTGAAACATTCAAAGAGATGAAACAAAGTATATGTACAGATTACATTAACTGTTATGCTAGGAATTAAAATGACTGAGTACTTAGGCATTAACTCAAAAAGCTATGTCAGCATTGGTTTTGTTTTTTGAGATAGGCTTTCTCTGTGCAGCCCTGGCTGTCCTGGAACTCACTCTGTAGACCAGGCTGGCTTCGAATTCAGAGATCCACTTGCTTCTGCCTCCTGAGTGCTGGGATTAAAGTCATGCACCAACATGCCAGACATCCCTCCCTCCTTTAAAAGAGTTATTTATTTGTGTATGGGTGTTTTGTCTGCATGTATGTACATGAACTATGTGCATTCAGTGCCTGCAGAGGACAGAAGAGGATGTTAGATCTCCTGGGATTAGAGCTACACATGGTTGTGAGCGGCCATGTGGGTGCTGTGAACTGAACCAGGGTCCTCTTCAGTGCTCTTTACTGCTGAGCCATTTCTCTAGTCCTTCATCATCACTGGAGATAGACTTTTATTTTTAGAGACGTTAGTTAATTGTTCTTAACTTTCTTCTTTAGCAAATTCTTACTTGCTGTGAAACACACTGATTTACAAAAATTCTTTTTTAGATTTTTTTTTATTACTGAGAGTTGCCCTTAGATGGAACAATTCACAGTTCAAGGCACAGCCATTTCTCCCTCACTTAGGTTCTTAGTCTCTCTATTTGTGTGTATATAGCTTAAAGATGTTAGTGGCTCTGGGGGCTAGCAGAGTCTCACTTCTCTCACCACACAACCCACATTTCCTCACGGTTTCACTATCCTGCTCTTGCCCACAAACATCTGCCTGGCTTTCGGTAAAGGATATTGGTGACAAGCAAGGAAGTGCTATGCAGTATGTGAAAGAAAGCAAGAATCAATGAAAGGTGATCCTCTTTCAGGTGGTGGTCAAGTACACAGCTTTTGACTGTACATGAAAATGATATGCATTTTCTTACATAAGTACACTACTTTTTTTAAATAAAGAAAGCAAGAAGGAAGAGAAAAGAAACACAAACAGCAGAATTTACATATTTCTAAATTTGCATACTTTATTATCTAACTGATAGGAGGAACCAAGAAAGAGTCATGGTCCTATCAAGGTCATTAAGCAGTGACTCATTTATAATTACCTGGATATGCATTTTAATGATTGCTTTTCCAATCAGGGTTGCACCAAAGAAAGTCCAAAAAGGTACAAGGAAGTGTCCACATGTTATTCCAGCCAGGTCAAACAGGGGATTTGGAATCTATGGAGAGAGAGAAAAAAGACTTCTATGAATAATTTAAAAAAATGTTTTTAAAACCCGTTGGTGTGTGGTGTCCTGCTTTAATCATCGCTTTCTATATGACACGAGATAAAGGTCCCTGATGAGTATATGACACTGTTCAAAAGACTATCGAGGAGTTCTAATAGCAGTTCCCAAGCTGGATCTCATTCTCGGTAGACTGCCATTCTATAAGACCACAGCAAACTAAGATGCACCTCAAACAAATAGTTTTTAACACAGGAGGAATGGATACAACCTTGGATCTGCAGAAATTTAATCCCTTTTAGTAGATTTCTGTTCATTTGGTGGCTGTTTTCTTTGGTAAAGTATGAATGAATTGTTAAGATTATTAGAGAAGTTCTAAGTAAATTCTTACCAAAACCACAATTATCTGGAAGTGTTCATATCTTCAGTAAACATGTGAGATCCCAATTACACTTACTGGTGGATGCTTTCAACATTTAAACTTACTATGTGCCTCAGCTGTAGCCTTTGGGAGGTAAGGCCGGCAGGGGTTCAAGGTTACTCTTGGCCACAAAGTGGACAGAGTAGGTTGAGATCCTGCTCAAAAATAATTCATTATTTGTATTTTATATCAAGAAAGCCTACAGCTCTGGGGCCATGTGGCATATTTTAAAAGATCAAGGGTGGAGGGTGAGGGCGCACTAACTCAGATATTTTGAATACTCTATCCTAGGCAAAGAAGTGACTCATGATAAACACCTTTCCAAACATTCCCACACTAAAACAATTTCATGTAAAAATGTGAAGAAACCACAACTGTTTTTAAGCACTTCACTTATTTTCCTCCCACAGAAATACTCTGCCCTTGTGACTGTTGGCTGAGCCATTTGTAAACCAATTAATTTATATAATTTTATTTTTGAGCTCTGAAAAAAAGCCCAGTTGTTTAAAAAAATATTTGCCACATGCAGTCTTCTAAGACTATTGTTAAGACTAAATGAGAACTCAAGCACTCTCTGCCATGACTGTTGGACTCTGCACTCAAACTCTCTGTACAGCCTGCTCTTCCTGTAACTACAGCGTGCAGAGGCCACACCTTACCTTTTTTCTTTTTTATGCTCACAAGTCTATGAAATATAATTTTGTTTATTTTCTTTTTTTTTTTTTGAGACAGGGTTTTTCAGGGTAGCCCTGGCTGTGCTAGAACTTACTTTGCAGACCAGACTGGCTTTAAGCTTAGGATCCACCTGCCTTGAGAGCACTGAGATTAAAGTAGAGCACCACCACTACTCTAGTGTTTATTTATTTACTTTATGTATATGAGTACACTGAAGCTATCTTCAGAAGAGGTCATTGGATCCCATTAAGGATGGTTGTGAGCCACCATCAAGTTGGTGGGAGCTGAACTCAGGAAGAGCGGTCTCTCCCGCCCAGCTATTGTTTATTTTCATGCTTTAATCCACAGTAAGTGGAAATGGGTTTAAAATGAAAATCAGAACAGACACAAATTCTAACTTGTCAACCTGCTAGGAATTTCACTCTGGATATTCTCAGAAAAGGATAGTCAAGCCATGAGGAGACATGCCTGCTACTGTTCGTTGTTTTTCCTGAAGCTATAACTAAATAAACCAACAGGACAATTAGAACTAAAACTATTTGATTGTGGGGCTGGAGAGATAGCTCAGAGGCTGCTCTTCCAGAAGGGTTCAATTCTCACACACATGGTGGCTAACAACCACCTGTCACTGTAGTACTAGTGGATCCAATGCCCTCTCTTTGCCCCTGCAGACCCAGTTACAGACATGCATACAGACAAAACATCCATGTATAATAAACTAATAATAACAATACAAACAAACAAAAAACCCTACAGGATTGCTTTAAAATTTCCTCTCAACTAGGATTTTATCTTAGTTTAAATGTTGACATCAAGATAATTAATAAGTACCCTTTAACTTTCATTAAAAACATCTTAGAAAAAATTTGTAGCTAGCCAAACTCATCTTTAAATTGAACTTAACTCTAACTATATGTGACCAATATAAGGAATTCATAGAATGGATGGTGAGCTTCTAACACACAGGCAATGAGTGACTGTGAATAAAGATTTCCTGCTTTGGGAAATTAAAGGCATTTCACTTTCCCTAGGCACACGCTATATGATATTTATTATACTTATTTTGTAGAAAACAATGGTAAGACAGAGTAGGACATTTCCTCCCATGAAAAAGATCTGAACCCAGGCAACTGGTCTCAGATTAAGAACATTATTATCTAATAGGCTTCTCAGCTTATCCACTTATCCATATTACTTTTCACCTCTCTCTGTCTCTGTCTCACGCACACATGTATGCACACACCAGGATTTCTCTGTGTAATTCTGGATTTCCTAGAACTCACCCAGTGGACAAGGCTGGCCATGAACTCACAGAGATGTGCCTGTCTCTATTTACCAAATTCAGGGATTAAAGGCATGGTTACCACACTGGGTTTTTAACACTGTATTTCAACTGTCTGTAATTACTGGCTTCTAGATCTTTGGAATAGAAAACACCTCTCACTTTTCTCCTCCTTTGGTTTTTGTTGCTATTTGTTTTGTTTTGGTTTTGATTGAGACAGTCTTTCCATGTAGCTTTGGTTGTTCTGCAACTCACCATGTAGACCAGACTGTCCTCAAACTCAAGTCAGAATGGTCTTGAATTTATAGCTCTCCTCCAGCTTCAGAGCCCCAAGTGCTGAGACTGAAGATATGTGCTATCACTACCTGTTTCTCATTTACTCCTAGGATGCAGTAGCTGATAAAATCTGATAAATCACAGTAAAAATAAATGAGTATTTATGTGAGAAGCACTATATTGTTCTTGCAAAAATGTTTTATCTTGTGTGTGTATTTACACAAACATGCATGTGAATGAATGTCAGGAAGACTTAGGCATCTTCTCCCTTTCCTTGGATTGTTGGGACTGAACTCAGGTTCTGCACTCTCAGGACACAGTGCCTTTACTTGCTGAGTCATCTTACCAATGCACAGATTGTTTTGGAGATAAGGTCTCATGTATCCTAGGCTGAACTCAAACCCTCACATCTGCTATGTCACCAGGGATCACTCTGAACTTCTGATCCCCTTGTCCCACTCTCAGGGCTGGGCTGAGGCTGTGTCTGTCGCATGTGGTTTTCACAAATATTCTCATAAATCCTATCAGCCTTATGAGGTAGCTTTCTTGGGCCACTTTATATCTGTTGTCACAGAGGCTGCACTGGGAGAATGTCTAGTACTTCCAGCATCAACAACAGTAGTTTAGGCATGTGGACTTTTTGGTTTGTGTGTGTGCACATTTGTGTGAACCAGGGATCCATCTGTCTGCATCTCCCATCCTGCCATCACTGATATTACAGGTGCATACAAAGATTACGTTTCATGGGGACTCTGAGAATCCAAACTGAATTCCTCATGCTTCCAAGGTACCTGCCCAAACCTAAAGAGGAGTTAAGATGTCTTAAGTCAGGTTTTAAAGGAATCTTCCTATTAATACTTAAAACTCTGGAAAAACACTTCATTATTAATTCTTCATAGGAATAATGGATTTTATTTTGTTTCTTTGTTATCACCAAATCAAGCCTTGAAGATTGAAGCCACTCTAGTCTACAAAGAGAGTCCATGATGGCCAGGACTTGTTACACAGAGAAACCCTGTATTGAAAAACCAACCAACCAACCAACCAACCAACCAACCAACCAACCAACCAAGCAACCAACCAACCAACCAAAGGGGCTAGAGGGGTGGCTCAGAGGACAGTTCAGTTTCCATCACACACATCTAACCTTTGCAGGCATCAGACATGAATGTGATACACATGCATACATACATAAAAGAACACAAAACACTAACATGTATAACAAATTGATCAAAATATATTCATAGCATTTAGTGAAATTTATAACTTTTAAATATAATCTACTTACAGAAGCACAGGCCAAAATTCCGAAAAATCCAACTTTCTGTACTAGTTTTTGAACTGCCAGTTTAGCCCGTGATGCAAAGTCCTGTAAAACAAATGTTTTGAAATATTAATAAAAAGTACAAAGAAGAAAAACAACTTTTTTTAAAAAAGTTTTTTAAAAAGATTTGTTTATTTATTATATGTAAGTACACTGTAGCAGTCTTCAGACACACCAGAAGAGGATGTCAGATCTCATTACGGATGGTTGTGAGCCACCATGTGGTCGCCAGGATCTGAACTCAGGACCTTCGGAAGAGCAGTCATGGCTTTTAACCACCAAGCCATCTCTCCAGCCCGAAAAACAACTTTTATTTTTAAAAATTTCCATTCATTTGTTTATTTGTGGTTGTATATGTACACATACACATGTGCAGATAGTTCTCTCCTTTCACCATGTAGGTTCTGGGAATTGAACTCAGGTCATTAGGCTTGCAGACAAATATCTTTACTCAAAGAGGCATCTTGCTGCCCCCAAAGACAACTCTTTATGACAATTTATTGTATTATCTATCTTACAATCTGAGACCAATTGATTCTTATTTGTTTGTGTACAGATTCTTGCTTTGCACTGCACACTAGCCTTGAACTCATGATCCTTCTCTCTCTCCTCCTGGGTGCTAGGAATAAAGGTCTGTATGTATCACTCCCTGACTCCTACTGATCCATACTGAGTTGCAGGTTGTTTGTGGGAAAACAAATCTTCAAAAAGTCTTCAAAAAGTCCCACATCCTTAAAGTCTTCCCACATTTAAGAATGGATTGCTGTATCTTTGGGGTTCTCTCTGGATGCTCTAGAGAAGACAAAATAGGGTAAACCACATGTGCTAAATCACTGTTTGAAACCCTGGTTTATCCTATCGTTTTCTTTTTCCTGTAATAACTTAACAGACTTAATCTCCAAATCATAGCATGGTAGAAAGCCAGAGTTTTCAGGACAATGAAGACATCTCTGCCTAAGCTAGCCGTTTTGAAATTCATGCTATCATACCACAGAATTCTGGAACTAGTCCTCATCCCCTATGTGCCCTTGTACCTGTTAGCCACCATCTCTCCATCCTCCCCTTCCCATGCCTAAGAGAAGAAATTATTCTCTTGCTTATTTTAGATCAACATATTAGCTTCCACATACCAGTGACAATTAGTGGTATTTATCTTCCTGTCCTTGATTTTTTGTTGTGTTTTGAGAAGGGGTTTCTCTGTGTAGCCCTGTTGTCCTGGAACTCAGAGCTGCCTGTCTCTGCTTCCCTAGCACTGGGATTAAAGTCCTGGCCACTATGCCCAGATGGAAGTTTTATTTTTTACAAATGGTGAAAGTCAGTTTGTTGCCATTATCATTTATCTATATAGACACCTCCCTCTATCGTGATGATGACAACCACTAGAGAGATCCACCTGTCTCTCTCCCCGGTGTTGACTATATGGTCATGTGGTGCCATCCATGCCTTGCTCTTACTTAGGTGATGATTATCTAGACTTGGGTCCTCACGCTTGCTCAGCAAACCTTTCCTCACTGAGCCATCTCCCCAGCCACACCAATAAAGTTTTAATTTGAAGTAGTTTTAAGGATTGAACTCATGGCCTCCATGAACTCTAACTGAAATATCCCAGATCTAAAAATTAAATAGGAACATCATTCTTTTATCACCCTACATGTTTTACATTATAAATGTAATCTTGCTTTCTTAGTTACCAGTCAAGTTAAAAGTCATGTATTTATTTGAGACAGGGTCTCACTGTATAAGCCTGGGTCCCAGCCTGGAACTCCTAGAGTTCGCCCTGCTTCTGCCTCTCAGTGCTAAGATTAAAGGCATGAGCCAACATGCCTCATGTGTTGTTTTGTTTTATTGTGGTTGTAAATTATATACTTATTTCTTAAAATGTATTTATTTTATATGAATTTGTATCATGGTCATACAGTAGAGGCCAGAAGGTGACACCAGTTTACCTGGAAGTAGAGTTAGATAGAGATGACCCATTATGTGTGTACTAGGGACCAAATCTAGGTCCTCTGCAAGAATAAAGAGTAGCCACAGCTCTAACAGCAAAGCCATCTCTCTAGCCTTCAGTACTTTTTATCATTTGTATAATTTTTCTTTAAAAAAATAAATTTTCAATCAGATGAGAGTGCCAACGTATTCCTCCATTACCATAAAGTATGCAGTTGCGTGTCCTCCACTTTAGGGAATTACAGGGGCAGCACAGCTGGAGCACAATGTCTTGGTCATGGTGTCTCCCCTAGCTGCTAAGTTTTGTTTCTGTATGTAGCCCTGGCTGTCCTGAAACTCACTCTGTATACCAGGCTGGCCTTGAACTCACAGAGAGTTGCCTGCCTCTGCCTCATGAGAGATTAAAGGTGTGTGCCACCATCGTCCAGTGATACAAGTATTTGTGTAATCTGACAGTTATTTTCATGTTGATTTTAATGTCCATGAATTATAATATTAGTATTTTAACGTGCCTTTAAAACATCCAGTGAATTTTACTCTCTTTTTATATTATTTGGCAATTCACAGTAAAAACCCAGAAGTGTCAACAACCATCACCAGAAAAAAACCCTCAGTTCCTAAAGTTTAAGAGAAATATTTTAAACAAAAGTTGCTGTCTTTTACTTCAAGTACAATGAATAAGCCAAATGAAAATATGTAGCAATAATATTTTTAAATAAAAACAGTAGAAAAAGATTAATAAGAAATGAATTGAATGTTAGGCATTCAATTCTCTAGTTATATATAAAAGAAAATTAACATTTCATTTGAATATTCTTGTAGTCTTTGTGGGAACAACGCTGAGAGTCCAATTTGATTGCTTCTTCAATTGTCATTTGCCATTTTATGAAAAAAAAATCTGTACCACAAAATATAAATTCCTTTTTATAGTTTCATTTCTCTGTATTCACATTTCACAACCTTTATCTATTTCACAATTTAAGTGCCTGAGAGACATGTTCATTCTCTACCTCTCCTTAAATAAATTACATAATCCACAATTAGTACCATGTATCATTTTCTATTTTTCTCAGTTATAAACCCATTATCTGGAAAGTTCCACTTCCCAGCCCCACCCACAGTGACTAGGCATCTATTTGAGCACTTTTGAAACAGCTTAAGATATGAGCAACATATTCTCCAATACTGTGAGAAAGCAGAGGCGGAAACAGCCATTTATACCACCAGAGGCTCCAAGGCCTAATGGAGGAAAGGAAACAGGCCTTACAGTACACTATCCCCAGATCACTGCTGCTTTATAGTTCCTGTAAAAAAAAAAGGGGGGGGGGTAGGAGTATCAAAGAAGAGAAACTACAGGACTGATTGTAAGCAGAAAAGTGCTAATCTTTGGCTGCAACATTTTAAGTATAAATATATTAAATAATATTTATCTCCAAGCAGTAACAGTATATCATGGAAAGACCTCTTTATTTATTGAATTGATTTTGGTCTTTTGGAACTTGCTTTGTAGACCAGACTGGCCTTGAACTCACAGAGATCCACCTGCCTCTGACCTAGAAGGACCTAGAAGGATGGATTAAAAGTGTTCATTAGCATGCCCAGCTGAAAAAAAATACAAAACCTTTTTAAAAGCAGCATTTAAATGAATATAACAATCCTGGAGAAAAATACTGTATTGTCTCAGTATCTTATGAAAGTTTAAGTAACCTGTCTTTTTTTCTAATTGAATTCTTTTTTTTTTTTTTAATGTGTGTTCTGCCAGACGTATTTCTGGTGCCTATGGAGGCTAGAAGGTGGCATTGGATCCTGTGAAACAGAAGTTACAAACAATGGGTGCTGGGAATTGAGCCTGGGTGCTCTTCAAGAGCAGCAAATGCTTCTAATTGATGAGCTATCTTTCCAGCCCCTAACCTACCTTTTGTTTTTTTAAAGATTTCTTTATCTAATTACTTGTGGGTTTTTGTTGTTGTTTTGGACAGGCTTTCTCTGTGTAGTCCTGACTGTCCTCAAACTCACAGAGATCTGCCTGCCTCTACCTCCTGAGTGCTGGAATTAAAGAGGTGTACCACAACCACCAGGTCTTAAAGATTTATTTCTATTATTATTTTAACATTTTATTGAGTCTTTATGAATTTCATATTATGTACACCAATCCCATTCATCTTCCTGTCCCTTTGTATCCGCCCTCTGCCCTTACAACCTCCCCACCAAAAGAAATTAAAACAGACTCTGTGTGTGTGTGTGTGTGTGTGTGTGTGTGTGTGTGTAAACTAATCCTGGAGCGAATAGTGTGCCACACACACAGTATACCCTTTTGTCTACACATCTTTACTTGGAAAAATTTGTTGCAATGAGTCATTGGTCTGGTTCAAGGCCCCTGGCTTCTGTTACACTATTAATACTGGAACCTACCAGGACACCTCTCGGATATCCTGTTGTTGTCCTATGTAACAAAGATCCTGCAGCACTGGATCTGCAGGACCAGCCCTTTCATGTACTCCAGCAGTTCACAGATGGGGATGCTGGGGTGGGCCAACTCAAAGCTTTGGATCTGGGTCTGGTAGTAGCTGAGTTGGTCAGCCCCCCAGCTCTCCTATACCTCCTGGGCCAAGTCTGCTTTCTTGCTCTCATGACCTCAGAGGCCAGCTCGCCTGCCTGCCACAAGTGGCAAGGGGCAACTGGGGAGGGGGCATCTCCCCCTTGTCCAAGTCACCCACACAGTCTAGGGGCGGGGCTAGGTCACCTGCACTCATGCCCCTGGGGTTTGTTCCTAGCCTACCCAACCATCAATAAGGGTCAGCTCTACTGTGTTGCAAGCAGGAGCTGGGCTAGCTCAGCACAGTGCCTCAGGTGGCAGGCAACATAGGCTACTCAGATTAGCATGCCACCAACAGACAGCACGGCCCTCATATATCCACGTGGTGTCTGATGGCAGCCCAGACCACAGAAATGGACACAGACCCCAGCTATAGCAGGACCACTGAGCCAGACAAGGCTTTTTTTTTTTTTTTTTAACCAGCAGCCCAGGCCACAATCTCACCATGGCCTCCTTGTATCTACTTGTTCCTCAATGACACTGAGTTCAACCTTTCTCCACAGTGTACTAACAAAGTCCTTTGGCTTCATGGTTTCTTCCATTTCTTTACCACACACACCATCTTTCCCAGCTCTCCAACACACATTTGCCCATCAGGTAGCGCTCAAAGCGTGATTGGGTCTTTCTTCTGGTCTCCCCAGGCCAGTGCAGCTTGGGCCAGTGCTTGAGTATCTTCTCCATTTTTACTATTATTAGGTGTGTGTGTGTGTGTGTGCGCGCACACGCACGCATGTGTGTTTCTGCATGTGAATATGTGCAAGTGACAGGCCAAAAGGTGTTAGATCCCCTGGAGGGAAAGTCATGAGCCACCTGATGAGGGTGCTGGGAACTGAATTTGGGTCCTCGGGAAAACTATGAGCCATTTCTAAAGCCCCTACCTACCAGCTTAATTGATTATATGCTAAAACTCATTCTGATCTAATAGTGTTCTTGATTTTGTTACTGAAATAGCATCAAGGTTAGTATTAAAAATGTCAGAGTAGGCTTGGTGTAGTGATGCACACCTTAGTCCCAGCACTGGGGAGACAGAGGCACACACATGCACATGTGTGTACACACACACTTAAGGGATGAAAACTTGATTGTAACTAGAAATCTGAAAAATCCAGATTTTGTTCTTATTCATTATATTATCTAGTGTGATTATATTAAACTAATAAACTAAATTTCATTGTGAAATTTAGTCACAATGGTATCTTTTTATTAAAAACAACTTAAACTTTTTTTAGCATGGGTGTTTTAATTGGATGCCACATGTGTGCTTGATGCCCACAGAGGCCAGAACAAGTAATCAGATTCCCTGGTATTGTAGTTAACTAATGGCTGTGAGCTGTTGCGTAGACGTTAGGAATCTAACCCAGGTCTTCTGAAACAATCGCCAATGCTTTTACATAACCACCTGAGTTATCTCTCCAGCCCGACCTTCTCTCCTTAATGAACAGAATAAAACAGTAAGATTACACATATCTTGCAAATATATACTGTGTGCTATGGGTTGACACAGTTTGTATGGCAGAGTGTGGAGAAAAGTAATCTATGAAAGGTAATCAGCTCATGGAGACACTGCCTTGTGAATGAAAACATCATAAAAGGGGCAGCTCTACTGGCCCCCACTCCTTTCTTTCAATTTTTTCTGAGGCAGGGTTTCTTTCTCAGTGTAGCTTTAGCTGTCCTGGAACTGGCTCTGTAGACTACTGCTCTTGAACTCTCAGATCTGCCTGCTTCTGCCTCCCCAGTGCTGGGATTAAAGGCGTGTGCTATCACCTCCAGGTACTCTCTCCTTTAAAAAGAATTTCTGCTCTTTTACTTCTTATCTCTCTCTATTATTCTCTCACTCTCAGCTTCTCTCTTGCCCCTCTTGGGCTCTCCTTCCCTCCCCCCTCTCTCCATGTGGTCATGGCCGGCCTCTGCTTCTCTACTCTTTCCCTCTCTCTGCCTTTCTCTGCCTCCACTACCCCCTTAACTCCCATCCCATGCCCTGAATAAATTTTATTCTATACTTAAAAAAAAAAAAGAATTTTTGAAATTAAAATATAATTACATCTTTCCTACCTGTAATCCTTCTTATGTATCTTCCCTTGCTGTCTCTCAAATTTATGGCCTTCTTTTTCTTTGTTTCACATATATACTCTTAGTTATATTCCTAAATATATAAATACAACCTGCTCTGCCCATATAGTATTACTTTTATGTAGATAACTGCAGGGCCAACCACTTGGTCCTTCTTTCTCTTTTACCATGATACACTCTAACATACTATCATGCAACAAGAGGCCTTCACAGACTCTGGCCCATATATCATGAACATATAGAACTATATAAGCTAAATAAAGTCTTATGGTGTATAACTTACTGTTATTCTGCTGTAGCAGGAGAGAACAGGCTACAATACTATTTCTATAGACATTTATTTCAGTTACACATATGTTAGGCTCTGGAATGCAAAGTACAATGCATTTTGGTATTGTGGGCTGTAACAAAAATTGTGCCTAAGCCAGTATTAGTGATCAAGCCTCAACATAGCATAAAGCAAATTTCATGACACTTCACCCAAACAATACCTTCAAATATTAAATAGAAATTGGTAAGTGTTTTCTTTCCCCTGAAAATAAAATACATGAGGCCTATGAGATAGCTCAGTGCATAAAGGGAACTGTGGCCAAGAGACAACCTACATTTGATTCCCAAGAACCCAAATGATGGAAAGAGAAACCAACTTGTACAAGCTGTCCTCTGATCTATACATGTAAGCTGTATGCATCCTCCCTGCCAGTAAGTACATGCACAAATAAATACATAAATATGCAAAAATCACATGAAGGCATATGTGGTAGTATATACAGTAATCCTGGTATTGTGAGGCTCTGCTTAAAAAAAATGAAAAAAAAATGTTATATGTAATTTACAATGAAGAACAAACATTTCAAGTGCTAAAATAGGAAGCTGTTAATCACAATGAGGCTTCCATGGATTTCACGGTATACAGATGTAAAGTGTCACCAAATTTACTTTTGCTTAGGACTGAGTTTAAATCCCAGGCTGGAAAAGCCCAGCAAAGTCATTCAGATTTATAACCCTAGTATTGTGGGAGACAGTGGACACTGGGACCTGCTGTTCACCAGGCTACAGATTCAGAGAGAGAGAGAGAGAGAGAGCACACTCCTGTCAAAAGGAACAGGGCTGACATGATAGGTGCCTTCCTCTGGCCTCCAGCACATATACATATAGAGGGTGTTTATGCACATGTATAAGCCTTTTTAAAAAAAAAAAAAAAAGACAGGGTCTCTCTATGTAGCTCTGGCTATCCTGAATCCTTTTTACACAGACCAGGATAGTATCAAAAATCACAGAGGTCTGCCTGCTTCTGCCTTCTGAGTGCTGAGATTAAGAATATGTGATAACATGCCTGGCTCATACAGATTTCTTTATAAAACAGAGACAGAACAAATGTACGCTATACAAATTAAAAATATACATTTTGATGGATTTTATAAAAACAAAAGTGTTAAGGACCACTGAGATGAAAGACAGAACATTAGTCTAAGAAGTCAGTCCTTTTACCAGAGTTACAGTTTTAGCTTTTCCTATTTTTGAGCTTAATAAGAACAGGATTCCTACAGTATCTCCTCTTGTAGGTCTGGCACTGTTAGCTCTGCATTACATCTAGTGTTTCTTCCATGCTGTCAATGTGGAGTAACGGAACTGCTAAAGTGATATGCATTATTCTATTGTAGGAATATACCACAATTCGTTCTAATTTTAGTATACTACTAAGGTTGTTGTCAGTTTGAGATAATTATAAATAATACACAGTGGTGGCACACATCTTTAATCCCAGCATTTGGGAAGTAGAGGCAGGTGGACCTCTGTGAATTCACAGAGTAATGGTCTACAGAGTAAGATCCACAACGGTCAGGGCTACCCTGTTTCAAAAAAAAAAAAAAAACCAAACAAACAAAAAAAAAAAAAAAAAAAAAAAAACCAAAAAACCAAACCAAACCAAACCAACAAAATCCCAAAAAACAAACCAAACCCAAAAACCCAAACAAACCATATACATACATACATATACATACATACATACATACATACATACACATACATATATATATGTGTATATATATATATATATATCCCACAAGTACTATTACTGTTATTTTGGATGGGGTCTTACCACATAACCCCATCATATCTAGAACTCTTGGGTCTTCATGCATCACAGTACTATCCTAAGCATGCCTGGCTTACTGTAACTTAAATACTCTCTTTGTTTTGTTTCACTGTTATTTTGAAACAGGGTCTCACTATGTAACCCTGGCTGCACGAAATTCTCTATGTAGACCCAATCTGACCTCAAACTCAGAGATCTGTTTGCCTCTGTCCCCTAAATGCTGAGATTAAAGATGTGTGCCACCACAGTTGGCAAAGGCCCAGCTGTTAAGTGTTAATGTAGGCCTGAGAGGTAGCTCAGGTTAAATGAGCTTGCTCTCTTCCAGAAGACCAAAGTTCAATTCTGTGAACACATGTTAAACAGCTCACAACCTTCTGTAGCTTCAGCTCCAGGGGATCTAATACCTTTTATTGATTTCCATGACACTTGCACATATATGTGAATACACACACTCAAACATACATTAATAAAAATAAAACAAATTCCTTTTAAAAAGCGGGACTGGAGATGATGGTTGAATTTGTAAAGCACTTGTTACATATGATTTTTTAAGATTTGTATCTAAGAATTTTATTATGGGTTGGAAAAAGATGAAAATACTTTTTTATTTTTTTTGGTCTTTCAAGACAGGGTTTTGCTGTGTAGTTCTGGCTGTTCTGGAACTAACTCTGTACACCGGGATAGCCTCAAACTCAGAGATCCACTTACTTCTGCCACACAAGTGCTGGGATTGAAGGTATATACTGTATTTTTCAAGCTGCATTTTAAAGAGTCAGTTCTCTTCACCATGTGAGTCCCAGAGATTTAACTCAGATCACCAGGCTGTGGAGTAAGCGCCTGTACCTGCTGATCCAGCTCACCAGTCCTAAAGTAATTTCATTGTTGTTTTTGTTATAAATAAGTTTGTATAAGTGCTCATATTCGAACTGGAATTAAAGAGAAATTTAGGCAAACATACACACAAAATGGCTGGGTATTGTAGGATGTGTAGCTGTAATCTTGGTTTTCCATAGAGTAAGGCAGGAGGACTGCAAGTACAGGGAAAGAAACCCTGTCTCTAAAGCAACCAAGGCAACATATACCAGGGAATCGTCTATGACAGTACATTGCAGTAACAGTCAGTCAGTGGGAGAAAAGGTCATAATTGTTCAGATGAGCTTAAATTATACACTTAAGGCTTTGAAAACAAGTTATGAAACAGGCATAGACAGAAAATGTAGCCTGATAAAGAATGAGGATATTGAGCCTAGTAGTATACACCTCTGATCCCAGCACACAAGGCGGAAGCAAGTGGGACTATGGAAAACTGCAGCAGAAGAAGTATTGAGTGATGCCAGCAGGAGCCTACAGAGCAAGTGAGGCTATACAGCAGGACCTTGTCTCAAAACAAAATAAAAACCACAAGGGCAGATAAAAGTAATGAAACCCATGATTTTATACCATTAATAATATGTTAAATAAAACACACATAAAAATTACCAAAGACATGGGGAAAGGACAAAGAAACTTTAAGTATAGACATACACTTCCTAATAATGAAGATATATTTTGAGAAATGTCTAACTGGGCAATTCAATCATTACATAATACAAACACTACAGAATGGGTTTATTTGATGACACCAGGTGATATATTCTTTTTTTTTTTTTAAGATTTATTCATTATTATATGTGAGTACATTGTAGCTATCTTCAGACACACTAGAAGAGGGAGTCAGATGCCATTACAGATGGTTGTGAGCCACTATGTGGTTGCTGGGATTTGAACTCAGGATCTTCAGAAGAGCAGTTTGTGCTCTTAACCGCTGAGCCATCTCTCCAGCCCCAGGTGATATATCCTTATGGGGCAACTGTTGTATACGAGGTCTGTCACAGATGGAAATGGCATTATGTGGCATGTAGCTGTATACTGCTGTGTGTGTGTGTGTGTGTGTGTGTGTGTGTGTGTGTAACACATATTAAATACCAAGTCAGTAAGTCTTTAAATACCAAGATACAAAATAGGAAAAATGGAAAGAAAACTAATAAAAAACATTCCTATAATGCCTAGCAAAAACTCCAAAACAAACCAAGTCAAATAATAAACTTTCCAGATCTCTCACGACAGATCACATACCCTGGCTAATTGAAAATCAACACAGCAGGTGTTATTCCGCTGTCCTTCCTACCTACCGTCTAATTCTGATCCTGAGCCACAACTCCCATGAGCGCTTAGCAATCAGAGCAGGGAGGGGACTTAGGAGAATGGTACTGATGTAAAAATCATTCAGCAAAAACACAGAGCCACGTATAGTCTGATAGTCCAAGTTTCAATGAAAGGGAACTTTCTAGAGGCATTTTACAAAAGGTGTTTAAAATATAAAAACCTGCAAAGAAACCACCTGTCAATCAGTTAACAAGGGTGACATAATGCTTACCCACTGCTCATTTCTGTTCATACTGTAAACAGGTGTGGAGGAGAACGGAACAAAGCAAACACAAATAAAACCATTCCACTCCAATTTCCAAAGCAAACTAAGAAAACCTTAAATAATACTTGCTCTGCTTTCTTGCTGACTGGGTTGTATTAACCTCTTATTTTTATTTGAAAATCAGATGGTCTAAATTAGAATTGCTTCATCATTAAAAAAACAGAATATTTAAAAAATTAAATTTCACAGAAGACTTTTCCTCGGGTGTTGTTGACTCCTTAAACATAACAACAGGTATTATTAAAATTAAATGTTAACTGAAAAAAATTAAATTTATCTTGTGAGTTAAGGAGTCCAGCAGAACATAATTTTAAATGTCCACCATTCTCTAGTCTCTTGACAACATTTTCTTTTATATGTATTTTGTTGTAAAAAGATAAACAGAAAAAAATTATTAGGAGATTGGATTTAGATGCTTTTATTCTATTTCTTAAATAAGGAAGTGAGTGTGTGTGTGTGTATGTTTAAGAGTACTTCCTGCTCTTCCAGAGGACCAGAGTTCAGTTCCCAGCACCCATGTTGGGCTTGTAACTCCAATTCCAACTCCAACCCTCTTTTCTTGCCTTCTCTAGCACTTACTTCGACCCATGTGTATACACATATGCATAAATAAGTAATAAAATAAGCCTGATTGAAGATGACAAGCTTAAATCAGAAATGAGCATGGAAGTCTTGCATGGTGGTGGTAAACGCCTGTAATCCTGGCATAAGACTAAATGATCCATGTTTCAAAAGGCAAAACAAGGGCTGGTGAGACTCACTCAATGTGTAAGAGTGTAAAAGTGATTGCTGCACACACCTCATCAACTGAACTCAGCATCAGCATCCCACTGAGGACTGAGAGCTGGCCTGTCCCTGCCACACATCCCTAAGGCAAACGTGAAGCCAAACACTGCATAAACCAGCATAAAGAAAAGAGACCGACTCAGAGCCTTCCCAGTGGCCATCCATTCTGCAGCTTGCATCAAGCCACAACTATCTTTCCTGTTCAGTTAATGCTATACCACTGAATAAAAGAAGAATCAGAAAACCAAGAAAGAGCCAAATCTAGGAATGGGAGTGACCAAAGAACAATTTAGTATTATGAAAAAGTTTCTTGAAACAATAAAAGAAGCCATGAAAAATTCTAATAAGTCATGTTGAGTTTGAGTGTTCAAATGACAACTACTGAACATTAATTTTTTTAAATTTTATTTTGTGTGAAGGGATGCTTTGCCTGTATGCATGTCTGAGTACCATATATGCATCAGGTGCCTCTGTTGGATCTCCCTGGAACTGGAGTTAGACAGCTGTAACCTGACATGTGGGTCCCTCTGTAACAGCAGCAAGTGCTTAATCACTAAGCCATCTCTCTCTATGCCTCCCCACTAGAGACAGTCTAAGTACTACCTTTTCTTCCTTCCTTCCTTCCTTCCTTCCTTCCGTACTCAAACTTGATTGTCCCAATAGTTGAGATATTCTATAACAGAATCTCATTAAAAGCTCACTTAAGGAAGAGATGGCTCATCTGTTAAAAATACTGGCTGCTCTCCCTCTGGCAGCAGAACTAGGCTCAATTTTTAACACCCACTTAGCAGCTCACAACCATCCTTGATTCTAGTTCAGGGGTTCCAACAACTTCTTCTGACCTCTTCATGAATAAGGTACACATACAAACATGTAGGCAAACACTCACAAACATAAAAGATTTTAAACAACAAAATCCTGAATGTCACTGGGTGTGGTTGGTTGGATCTGAAAGGAGATCTATATGACAGGGCCTCTAATGATAATGAGCCTAGAATGAGCATTTCTAATACTTTATCAGTTTAACTCAAAGCAAAAAAGCAAAAGATCCTGAAAGGAGGAAGCTTTTCCCAGGAACTGATATAACACAAACCATAGTAGTTGCTGCAAAACTTAATGCAAACTCTCTAGAGTCCACGTTGACAAATTCTTTAACAAGCCCTGTGGTTACAGGGAAGCTGGTTTCACTCTGACTCATGCCTGCTCAAACAGTTTACTGGAAATGAAGGGGAGGGGGAATTTTCAGAGAAGTCATGTGATGGCCAGACAAACCACAACCAGCAAAGGGTTCAACAGAGTCAAAAACAGGTCCCAGCAACAAATGACATTAAAAACATGAAAATGACCCCTGTTTCAGATCATCTCTATACTATACCATGAGCTCTTTCATAAAATCTTTGTATGACAAAGAACAGAAAGAACTTCATAGGGGGAAAACCCAGCAGGCACCGGCATGGTATATCCAACTGCTAACACTCACAGGAAAATGTGCTCAACAAACAATATAAATGGAGTGCTGAAGCACTTATTGAGCATCTCAGTGACCATGATCAAATGCTTTCCCACAGTCTCCAAACTCAAATAATGAAACAAATTCTCTGTCATTGTCAACAAAAACCCAAAGAATCCTTCATTTACACCTTGTTCTTTGAAAGGAAAAATGTCTTTGTCATTTGAAAAGAAAAGGCAAAGATCACGAGAGTTTGTCAAAAAAAGTGATAAGATTGGTTCCCCCCCCAACTAACGCAAAAAAATAGAAATTTCTGAAAAAATAAGAATCTTACT
Organism: Tokudaia tokunoshimensis; assembly: GCA_036184795.1. Classification (NCBI taxonomy): domain Eukaryota; kingdom Metazoa; phylum Chordata; class Mammalia; order Rodentia; family Muridae; genus Tokudaia; species Tokudaia tokunoshimensis. Next base: position 35,168,500 of record BTHU01000010.1, on the reverse strand, counting down.
AGGAAAAAAAAAATCCTTTTAGCCTTAAATTTAATACAAACTAATAAGGGAAAGATACTACAATATATGCTTAATATGGTCATTTAGTTTTAATACATAGATTAAGTGCAAATATTGATTAATCTAAATATGGCTAGCTTGAAGAGAACATTCTCTTGAAATAAGATAAATCAAAAACATATAAACTAGTCTTTATCTTATTTATTTATTTTTAAGAATTATTTATTTATTTTATGTACGTAAGTACACTATTGCTCTCTTCAGATACACCAGAAGAGAGCATCAGATCCCATTATAGATGGTGTGAGCCACCATGTGGTTGCTGGGAATTGAACTCAGGACCTCTGCAAGAGCAGTCGGTGCTCTTCCCTGCTGAGCCATCTCTCCAGCCCCCTAAACTAGTATTTAAAGAGATGTCTGATATAAGTAGTTTACCGAGTCTGGGCAAGTGGCACAGGCATCTAATCCCAGCTGCTTGACAGGCTCAGTCAGGAAGATAACTGGGCCAACTGAGCAGAGATAGTGCCTCAAAACTAAACCAAACCCAAAATGAAACACAAGGACTGGGAATGTAGTTTAGTGGGAAAAATGTACCAAGCCTCAGTCAGGCTCACTCCAGGGCAGGGAGAGGTAAAGAGTCACAAGTGATACCCAATAGAAAGACAAGCTAACTAGAACGAATATGGAGAAACAAACTAGCATTTTACTAAAAGGTGAAGTTAGATTTTCACATTTCTGATTCTGATAGCAAGAACACAACACAGTAGAATACCAAAACAAATACATAAAACAGCAAATTTTACAAAGTTATCAATCCAGCACTAAAAAAAGATGCAAATGGCAGATCATTCTGACAGATGGTATTAGGCAATCTAGTAGATGGCAATCTTATCCAAAACATATTCTTCCAAGTAAATATGAACAGCATTCCTATTCTATTGTGTCAGTTATACACACAAAAACAACCCAAAATAACAGGGTTCGACCCCCATTCTATTTCCTCTGTAGTGTCCAACAAAATAATCTCTGCACATATCAAAAAAATGAGCTGGACCCTGGAGCATGCTTAAGCACACTATCATTAAGCCACAAAAGTTGTTTTATTCAATATGGATTAAAACTTCCAGGGATTGGGGAGATGGTTGGCTTAGTGGTAAAGAGCACTTGCTGCTCATCCAGAGGACCTGATTTGACTCCTAGAACCTTCATGGTGGCTCACAACCAGCCATAACTCTGGTTCTAGGGAATCCAAAGTCCTTTTCTACCTCCTGAGGACATCAGACATGCAAATGGTACACATATATACAAGCAGAGAAAACACAAATACATATTAAATAAAAAACTAAAATCAAAATTTGGAAATTATTTTGGCCACCTCCCCAGGCATGGTGGCAAACACCAGTACTTGTCAAGGCTTGGGAAGTTAAGGCAGAAGGACTCTGAGTCCAATGCCAACCTTAGCTATTCAGTGAGATCTAAAAAACACCAAGCCTGGCATGGTGGTCAGGCCTTTAATCCCAGCATTTGTAGGACAGAGGCAGATGGATCTCTGTGAGATCAAGGCCAGCTCAGTCTACATATTGAGTGCCAGGCCTACACAGCAAGATCCTTTCTCAAACCAACCAACCAACCAACCAACCAACCAACCAACCAACCAACCAACTACTACCAACAACAAAAATTCCAATCAACTCTCTACCAATTGCATGAAACACTGAAGAAGCCCCAGTATAAGAACTTGATAGCTAAGGATGAGCAAGGTGACACAGATGAACAGACACAACATCCAACAAGCAGAGATATGAGAAAGAGCTACATCACATGGCCAGGGAGGGAAGTGAATTATTTTATTTCATCAGAGCAGTGGTAATGTTTTTACAAGTTTAATAAATCATCAGGGTTTATTTACAAAGAACAGCAAGTTCTGTACTAAAAAACTCCAGAGTTCTTTGTTTTAAAAGGATTTAACATGTGTTAACCAGGTATTCTAGCTAACTGAAAACCATCACTGTTGGGCTGGGAGTGCAGCTCAATGGTAGAAGGGTTTCGTAGCATGCGTGAGGACCTAGGTTCCATTCAACACATCAACACAAGCAAATAAACAACAAAAACAAAACAAAATCAATGTAACATATAAAAAACTGTTAAAGAGTCAAAAGACTGTTCTTGTGGGTTTGGGCCAAGTCAAGTGTTATACAGACTAGATGTCATACTATATACAATTTGAGAAAACGCCAAATATTTCTGAATAGTCCAGTTATTTTTCTTTTGAAAAAGTGACTGACAATGTCCAGGCTGTCTCAAACTTTACGTAGCCTAAGATGAATTTCTGTGCTTACTGCTTCTATCATTTATGTGATGGGATTACAGGTGTCTTGTGTAAGCATTAGGCAAGCAATTCTGAGTTTCATCCTTGAGTAGCAGAATTCCATGAGCAGGGTACTGTTTAGTATTTTCCTTTGGCTAGTGTGGGGTAAAAAATAGGGTGAAAATCAGTAAAGAGCAAGCTGGGAAGCAAGTCACCAGAGGGCTGTAGAGATGGCTCAGTGGGTGAGAGCACTGGCCGTTCTCTCAGAGGTCCCGAGTTCAGCTCCCAGCAACCATATGGTGACTCACAACCATCTGTAATGAGATCTGACTCCCTCTTCTGGTGTGCATGGAAACAGAGCACTCGTGTACATAAAATAAATAAATAAATAGTTTAAAAGAATCCACTAGAAATGTTGAGTAGGCATTGAGACATGTTTGAACCAGTCATTCAGAAACAAAGGGGCAGAGAGATGGTGCCGATGCCATGGAAGTAAATCAGGAGAAATTCAAGTGACTGAAATAGGAGAGTCATTATTTTTCATTTTTTTTGGCCTGCATATATTTCTCTTTTTAAAAAATCTACTTATTTTATTATGTATGAATGTTTTACCTACATGTATGTATGTGCACCATCTGTGTGTCTGGTAAGTGAAGAAGCTAGAAGAAGGTGTTAGATCTCCAGGAACTAGATGGAGTTACATATGGTAGTGAGTCACAGTATGGGGTGCTGGGGATTGAACCAGAGTCCTCTTGAAAGAGCAATCTGTGCTCTTAACCACTGAGCCATTTCTCCAGTTCACCTGTAATTCTGTGCACCACTTTTGTGCCAGGTCCCTTGGAGGCCAGAAGTGGGTATTGGATACTCTGAAACTGGAATTATAGTTATGAACTACTGTGTGGGTACTAGAAATTGAACCTGGGTTCTCTGAAAGAGTAGCTAGTGCTCTTAACCATGAAGAAATCCCTCTAGCCTTCATTTTAAAAACTACATTAATTTATCTTAGACAGTATGTCACTCTGTATCATAGGTAGGTTTCATACTTGCAACCTGCATCAGTTTCCACAACGCTGGTGTGTGGGGGTGGGAATAGGAGTGGGGGGAAGTTCTGCCTGCATCATGAACCACTCGCTTACAGTGCCAGAGGAGGCCAGTTCTCCTGGAACTGGAGTTATAGATGATTGTTAGCAGCCATATGTGTATTGGGAATGGATATCAAATTGGCTGGAAGAGGCTAGTGCTCTTAACTGCTGAGCCATCTCTCTAGCACCACCTAGTTATATTTTTATTTCCTTGATACTGGGGAATGAACCTAACTAAGATTGGACAGATTTTAACTAGAAGCAACCATGAGGATGACAATAAAGTTTACATATGGGTGCTGGAGAGATGGTTCAGTGGTTCAAAGCACTGGCCACTTCTCCAGAGGACCAGATTACAATTCCCTGGACCTATATGGCACCTCAAAATGTTTTGTAACTTTAGTTTCAGGGGATTTAATGCTGTATTCTGGCCTCTCAGGGTACCTGGCATCCATGTTGTACATAGACATACACAGAGTCAAAATACCTGTATAATAAAAATAAATAATTACAAAACAGGTTACAGATACCAGGAACAAAAGATACAAAGATGATCAGAACACCTCTGCCTAGACTTTTTATTTTGAAATAGGGTCTAACCTTGATAGATCTTGAACTTGTGATCCTTTTGTCTTAGCCTCCCCAATACTAGCAGGGTTACTAACCAACATTACCAGTCTAGCTTAGAACTTAACAGGGCTATAGGAAGCGACACGTATTCATGCCTATCTCTCACAGATATAGAAAAAGAACAGGATAGGAAGCCAAGAGCAAAAGGAAGCCAGTTTAGTGGAAAAATACTGGCTAATCTCAATACAGTACTCACAAAATAAATGAGGTAATTATAAGAAATTGGAATATAAATCAATACTTATCATTCCTTCTCTCAAAACAACTATTACATGAAATTTAAACATGAGTCAGAAGCAGAACTGAAGTAAATATGTGTCATGAACACTTTACTGAACATCAATTTCTTAGTAAAATCTATGTTCCCTTTAACCCACTTGGACAGCACACAGCAAAGCATCTGGCGCCAAGGTTTTGTGTGTGTTTGTGAATGTGATTTATTTAGACTTCCTGCTGATAAATTTATGCCACTAAAGTACTTTACCTTCAAGAATTGAAAAAAAATTTAAAACATTTCAGACAATCTTTAAATAATATTTTGCTGGTATTCATTTTACTTATTGTTTTAATTATACTTAATCCACTTTTCCCTGTTTACAGCTCCTATCAAACTAGAAGTTCTGCATTTATCTTTATAAGCAAATTCTAGTCCATTGTAATCATTCTGGTGTGATTACTAAAGAACTTTTAATGAACTACCAAGAAGGCACTCTGAAAGGTGTATCTGGCTAGCATGTCTTGAATCCGTCATTAATAACTACTCAGCCACAATGTGAGACAAAATTACATCACCTGGAAGCCAGGCTGGTGGTACAGGGTTATAATCTCTGTTACTCAGAGGCAGGAAGACAGCAAGTTCAAGGTCTGCCAGGACTGCCCAGTGACCTGAAGGCCAGTCTGGGCAACTTAGTGTGACATTATCTCAGAATAAAAAGCAGAAAGCTGAGGATATGGCTCAGCAACAGGGTACACACTCAACATGTGCATGCTTGGATTAATCCCTAGTACCAAAGAAAAATAAAAGAAATTTGTAAATAGTGTCAGAAAAATAACTAGTTATGAAAAAACATTAGGATCCTACATCACATCATATATATAATTATTTTAATGTTTAAAGATTTCATTTCACATTTTGTTTTCTGAGATAGGTCTTGGTATTTATCCCAGGTTGGTCTTGATTGGATCCCCTGGAGCTAGAGTTATAAGTGTCTGAGTAAAACACTCAATGTAGCTGTTGAGAACTGATCTGGGGTCCACTGGAGGAACAGCCCCTAGCACTTCAAGTTTTTTTTTTCTTTCTTCACAAAATAGCACTAAGCAGAGTGAAAATATTGCTAAATTATGATATGGTAAATACAACCGCTAATCTCTAGAGCCAGAAAATGTGTTTGGACTTGGCTGTGTAATCCACTCACTGACCCTGTGTCCTTGAGTGTGTTTTCTTTACTCAAATCAGGGGTAAGTCAGGTGCACGGGAATAATCCCAGCTACTGAGAGAAAGCAGGAGGCTTACCAAAGCCCAGACTTTGGGTAATACAGATTCTGCGTTTCCCCTTGTGCCTAGCAGAATGGCTCCCACAAAGAAGGGGAAATGAGAAGGGCTGTTCTACCATCAACGAGGTAGTGCTGACGAGGAGAACATGCAATCAACAATCATAACATGGAAGCCTGACCCTTTCATACTCAAAGAAATCTAGAAGTTTGTCATGATGGCAACTCCAGATGTGCACACCGATACCACACTGGTTCATGCCATCTGGGTCAAAGGAACAAGGAATGTTCCATACCATGTGCATCCATGTCCATTTGTCCAGAAAATAGAATGAGGATGAGGACTCACCAAACAAGCGCTACACATTGGCGATTAACCCTAACCCTAACCCTGTCAACACATTCAAAAATTTACAGTCAGTCAATGTGGATGAGAATTAATCTGCTGAATCCCAAAGTTGCAGACAAACAACAACAAACCAATAAAACAAAAACAAACAAAACCAGGGGTTTTTACTTCACAGTGTGGCAAGGTAAATTATTCATGGATGAGCTAATATTTTTCTTACTATTTTACTAACTTATTTTCTAGTTTGTATGGTAATTGACAGTATCTATAACTGTGATTTGAATAAACCTTTTAAGTAGAATGTCCTTAAGAGTACAAGGCTGGTGCCAGGCAATGGTGGCGGATGCCTTTAATCCCAGCACTTGGGAGGCAGAGGCAGGAGGATTTCTGAGTTCGAGGCCAGCCTGGTCTACAGAGTGAGTTCCAGGACAGCCAGGGCTACACAGAGAAACCCTGTCTCGCAAACCAAAAAAAAAAGTACAAGGCTGGGATGTAGCTCAGGATACAGTGGATCCAGCAAGGAACAAGGCCGGCCCTGGGTTCATCTTCAGCACAGCAAGAAGCAAAAGACATAGGTATACAATTTCTGATTTAAAGGGCATGAAATAGAATGTAGAAGCCAGGCATTGGTGGTACTGGCCTTTAATCCCAGTACTCGGGTGGCAAAGGTAAGTGGATCTCTGTGAGTTTGAGGCCAGCCTGGATTCCATTGAGAGTTTTTGGACAGTCAGGGATGCAGAGAAAAACCCTGTATCTATCAAACAAACAAACAAACAAGGAAAGCATATAATTTGCTTTCTTCACTTCCAAGATTAATAAATATGAAGTTAAGGAGTAAGAAATGTATAGTTTATCCTAAAATCATGTTTGCAATTAGTGGCATAAAGCCAAAAAGAATAAAAACAGCCCAAACCTCATAATTATCATAAGTATTGGTGCCATCTCATCTAATAAGATAGATCTCATCTAAGATAGATGAAGTCCAACTAGAAAAGATCCAACCAAAAGTAACACAAATGATCAGGGTCATAAGAGACGCATGAGAAGATTATCATTCTCCCAGTGGGTAGGTAAAGACTAACTGGCTGGAGTATTCAAGAACTCCAACTATAGACACAAGATAAAAGGAGACTGATGTGAGTTTTAGAAATTGAGCTTTTCAAGAGCAATAAGCTGCTAGCCAATGTCAGGAGTGGTATGGACACTGGCTTGGAATGGTATTCCGTTGAGACAAGACGCTCAACATGTCCACGAACAGGGTGGATGGAAACTATTAGCAAGGTGATTGTGTTATTCAGTTAATTAGATAACTGACAAAAAAACAATTCCTATTTAAAAATAACCCGGAGATGGGGACATAGCTCTACTGGTAAAGGCAGCTGAGTACTTGCTGCAAGCATGAGGCTCCCCAGTTCTCATGGGAAAGCTGAATGTATTGTACGTGTTGTAATCCCAGTGCTGGGAGATGGGGACACGAGGATCCTGACTTCACTGGCCAGGCAGCCAATTAGCTTACCTGGCGAGCTCCAGGACAAGTAAGAGATCCTTTCTTGGGCCAGTGAGATGGCTCAGCAGGTAAATGTGCTTGTTACCAAGCCTGAGAACCTGAGACCCACATAGTGGAAGGCAATCAAGTTGTCCTTCAATCTCTACATAGGCACAATGACATGCATTCCTCCTACCTCTGAATTAAATAAACAAACACAAAAAACTAAAGACTCGGAAGGGCATTGGCACTCTCAATACCAGATGCCTGAAAAAGCCTTCCAAAACCAAGTAGAGGAAATGATTTTCTTTCTTCTTCCATATTCCTCCTATTTGATGTTTTCTTTTGGAGACAAGATTACTTTATTAACTTTCTGTTTCCTTCTATTTGAAGTTGGCAAAATTCTCAATCCCAGACATAAAAGGTTTGTTAGATACAACAGGAGAGGGAGGGAGCAAGAAGAGTTCATATTGCACAGTAGCCACTGCCTTACTTCCTTTTTATCTGTAGTGTTTTATAAGGTCATCCTTAAGTTAACCAATGCTCAGAGGCATTTTCCTATTTCCTATGAATAAAACAACCAGCCTGTAACACTGAGATTGGAGATTGGCACACAGGTTGTTTCAGGTCAAAAAAAAAAAAGCCTTAATTTAGGTTTTTATTAATCTGACTTACCCTGCACATTTTGAGGATACTCTCTAGAACATTCAAAGGTAAAGAAAGACTAATTTGAATTGTTCAATCTCTATAAAGAAACTAATACTGTCACTTATACTGACACAAGCCTTACTAGTTTCAGACTTCCATAGCCATTGAAGACCATTACACAATGTTACATTCTCTCAGCAAAGCTTTCAGTCTTTAAGCACTGTTTGCACATGAGGATAAAGTCCCAAGGCTGCTCTCAAGGAGGAAATGGCCACCACAGAGAGAGCCAAAGCTGGCTGGAGTACTGTACACCTGCAATCCTTATGAGTTTAAGGTCATCTTAGGCTACAAAACTATATCTCACAAAATAAACAAAACCCAACTAGTAACATACAAAAAGACCTTGGGTGAGTGTGAGCACCCAGACACAGGAAGGCAGGCAGGTCCATGAGCGAGCACATGAACAGAACACACACACACACACACACACACACACACACACACACACACACACTTTTTGAAACAAATAGGTGACATTTATCTGTTCCTGGGAGGAGAAAAGAAGCTTTTTATCTTCTTGCTACTAGTTTGTTTGAAGAAAACCCACTGACAAAGAGTATGTTTAGGCTTTTCTCCCTCCTCAAAGTACTAGGGACAGGACCCAGGGTCCCATGTGTGCGGGTCAAACGTTGCACCTAGAACCTCAATCTCTAGTCCCTCCCTATTCGTCAATTTTTACCTTTAGTATTTTTGCATATCATGTCCCAGGTCACATTTGCCTTTGTTTCACGTTGGCAGTTTTCTTTCATGCAGAACTCCTAACCTCCACCTTAATAACCGTGAGTCTGGATTAGAGCTCCACCTCCCCACTGTGTTCTTACTTGTGCAGTCTCTGCATGTTCCAGCATTTCTTCAAATTCCTGATAGTCTTCATCATCTGGTTCAGCACCTGAGAGGCGAGCTGCCCTGGCCATGAAATACGGAGGCAGCTCTCCAATGGCCGTCCCAATGCCCTGTGTGAAAAAGCAAAATGCTCACTATGAAGTTCAGTTTTCAGCAGTTCCAAAAGCATTTTTAGAAATACTGGATACATATGCTACACAATTCCAAGTTTCAGAGTTTGAATCCCAGCCTTAATGTACCTTGTAAGCTAGATAAGATAATAAATAGACTGTGGTTCCTTGGCACATACATAGGTTCTGGTGTTTTATCTTTTCTTTCTTTTTTTTAATTTTCTTTTTTTTAAAGGATTTATTTATTTTTATTTATACAGGTACACTGTAGCTATCTTCAGACACACACCAGAAGAGGGCATTGGACCCCATTACAGATTGTGAGGCACCATGTGGTTGCTGGGAATTGAACTCAGGACCTCTGGAAGAGCAGTCAGTGCTCTTAACTGCTGAGCCTCCTCTCCAGCCCTCTGGTGTTTTTCTTAACGTTTATCCCTATCATTTGGAAGCCATAGCCAGGAAGATCATAACTTTAATTTTCTTTGGTTAGCTTGAGCTACAAAGTAAAATCTCGTTCAAAAACAAAATAAAACAAAACTCTCTAGGCAAGCACCAAAAGTCACCAGTATAGCCAATTACAATTCTCTAGGACATTTCAGATGTTTTAATCTCAGAACAGCCTTTTCTCTTATTTACTGCCTTCTTTTCTTTTAAAAATAAAGCCTTAAAAAAATTGTAGTTAAGTGGTCCCCAAAACCTCAGTAACAGGATGTGTAATTATTATGATAAAATTTAAAAGTGTCTTATTTTCTCATAGTGATCCATATTTCAGTCACTCTGTAGATTTGTTTTTGAAGAGAAGGGTTTGTTGTTGTTGTTTTTCCTTAGTCAGTTCAGGGCATTAAGATAAAAACAAAGTTTAGAATCAGGAACTTGGTTTAGACCTAAGTGGCTTAAATACCAGATTGTCTGTAGGCCATAATATGACAGACAGTCTCAGGAGAAACCTTCACTTTGGGCCAGCCAGCCAGCCAGCCAGCCTGCCCAGTCCTTTGCTCTGAGTTACAGTGAATGGAAGGGTTTGTGAGTAGACATGGTAAACTTAACTCTTTGATTTCGCTCTGCTCCAAATGCACTGAAAAGAATCCTTGAAGACCCTGGAGGGATGGCTCAGAGGTTAAAAGTGCATACAATTCTTGTAGAGAAGCCAAGTTTGGTTCCCAGCAGCTACATGGGGCAGCTCACAGTCACCCAGAACTTGAGCTCCAGGGGATCTGACACATTCTTCTGGCCTCTGCGACCAGCTGAACGCACATGTGCACATGTCCACACATATACATATGGTTAAATTATGATAAAAATTTTTAAAAAGGCAGAGAGCCAGGTGTGGCGATGCATGCCTTTGATCCCAGCACTCACCTGGCAGAGGAAGGCAGATCTCTGTGATTTGAGACCAGCCTGGTCTAAAAAGAATCCTTGAAGGACATAATCAAATCTTAAAATTTTGTGTATTTAGTATGTAGAACCAATAGTTTCCAAATATAAACCCCTTTTCTGGGTGTGAAGTAAGAACTCTGAAAAAGGACATGTTTAAGTACTCCAAAGTAAATCTGTGTTGAAGAAGAGAGAAACAGAGAGGAAGGAGTAGAAAGGTCAGGAGTACGGACAGAAAAAGAAACAAGAAAAGTTAGTGTTGATCAACTCTGAAGGACAAGAAATGCCATTAATATTTAATGTGCAGAGGATCAAATATTTACTTTTATTTTCATATATGAACTAAATCTCAGCAACCAAATTAGTGATGAGGAAATCTTTTCTATGAAAGTCTTCCAGACAGGGTGTGGATGTTCATGACTGAGCCCCTGCTCAGGAGGAGCTTGAAAAGGAGTTTGAGGACAACCTGGACAGCAGAGGAAGACACAGACTCAGATGAGAAGGGGATTTGAACTAATAATGAAAGAAAAATGATATACTTGGAATATTAATTACTATTTTAATAAATACTAATAAATAATGGATTATCATAACAAGTGTTAATGTCACAAAGAAGTCATTATTTTACTTGTGACAGAAATACACAAAGCTATTCCTGTTTAAAACAAACTACACTGGGCAGGCATGGTGGAGCACATCTTTAATCCCATGCAGAGGCAGGTGGAACTCTGTGAGTTCCAGGACAGCCTGGTCTACAGAGTGAGTTACAGATAGTCATAGCTACATAATGAAACCCTGTCTCAATAAAAAATGAAAACAAAAACCAGAAAGCCCACAAACCTCAAGGATCTCAATGAATCAACCCTCAGGAAACACAGGGAACAGAGGAATAGGCTCAAACTACACAACCAGAATAAAGCCAGTGAAATCGGACTAGGGGAAACTATTTCACAAGCTCTTTTAAACAATGAACAAGTTAAAAAAAAAGTTAGAAAATGTGTGGGCTTTTCTCTAAGATAACAGAATCAGCCAAAACAGGTGAACATAAATATTAGTTGAAGTTTGGTAAAAGTACATTAAGTATATTTCTTTCTTTCTACACTTTGGGGAAACTTTCCGATTAGCAATGATCACACCTCAGATAAACCTCATTAGGTACACAACTACCAATGTGCAAAGCTCAACTTTTCCATGATAGAAAGTAGAAGGAAAGTTCATTACAACATATTAGTTAAAATGTGAACTTCTTAAAGGTCAAATGTAAAGTGGATTGCCGACAATTCTGGAAGCAATCTTCCAATTCAAACTTGTGACAAATTCCCTTAAAGCTAGTAAGGAAGTGACACAATGGAGTGAAAAGAAATCAAGAGCTACATCAGGGTCTTAATTGATCACATTGATTTCTGCAGTTTAGTTCTTCATATTTTTTAAATAAAAGAATGGAAATCATGTCAGTATTCAACTATTGTACAAAAAAATTTTAAAAGAAATATACTCATCCAGACAGGCTCTCAAAATACATTACATTCTACATGCAAAGTTATTACACCAAATAAGGCACCAAGGACTTGGGTTTCTATAGCTCTCAAAAGTAACTTTATAAGGCTGAGGCTTAGCTTACTGGGTAAAGTGCTTGCCTAGTATGTTTGAAGCCCTGGGTTTGGTCCCTACCATGGCATAAACTGATATACGCCTAGTAACAGAGATAGGAGGACCAGACATCCAAAGCCATCTTTGGACACATTATGAGTTCAAGACCAGTCTGGGGCATGAAACCTTTATTCCATAACAATAATAATGATGATAGATTTCTAATTTCTTTTAAAAAGATTTATTATTTTTAATTTATATAGGATTTGGGTCCTGGGGATCAAATTCAGGTCAATGAGCTTAATGACAAGTGAGCCATCTACTGGTTCTAAAAACCCTTTATAATTATTTATTTATAAATAAAAACATAGGCTGGAGAGATGGCTTAGCAATTAAGAGCAATGGGGTCGTGAGTTCAATTCCTACCACCTACATGGCAGCTTACAATAGCAGGATCTGATGCCCTCTTCTGGTGTGCAAATGGACATGCAGACATAGCACTCATATACACTAAATAAACCTTAAAAAATAAAAATAAAAACATGTTAGTCGAGACCTAATTAAAGGAGAGAAGGGAGGTTTCTTCTATTGTAAGAGAAAGACAAGGGTTCCTCTAGTACTGAGAATAATAAAGCAAAAGAGAAAGACAAGCAATCCTTGTTACTATTACCCGAAGAGTTCAATGTACACAAAACATGAGAACCAAGTGAGAAGCACAGCATCTCCTTGCTGTGTTAATTTTATTCAAAGGTTCTGGGGAGGGGAAATATTTAATCTAACACTCTGTCAAGTAGATTCACAAGCAGCATGTGGTTTTATAGACATGAAATGTTAGGTTAATGGTAAGCCTGGACAGCAAACCTGGAAGCTACATATCTGCAATATCAGAATGTTAACATCTTTTCATCATAAAGCCACTTTTGAGTAACTATTCCAACTACAAATACGAGAGGTTAAATAAGCAAAAGCTTGGAAAGTAACCTTGAAGTCATCAATGACATCAAGGCTCTTACAGTAATGCTTAGAACAGCTATCCTATCCTGACAACATCACTGTTCTGCAAAAACATGCCTGCAGCTTCCATGACATCTTTTTCTTTGAGGGTCTTACTGTGTAGCTCTGGCTGGCCTGGACCTCACAGAGATCCACTGGCTTCTTCATCTCCAGTGCTGGCATTTAAGGCATAGACCACGATGCTCAGCGTTTTAAAAATCATTTTTAAAGTTAGTATATACACAAAGATAATGTCAGTTTTGAAAACCTCAGAAATGAAATTCTGACAATGCTAAAGAATGGGTCAAACTTAAAACATTACAAACTGAGAACAACCAAGGCACAAAATAAGAAACCTATGATGTGCCAGTTAAGATATACAGAGAAGGCAATTCTACAGATATGCAGAATAGAAGTTACCAGGATCAGGAAGGAAGACAGAATGAAAAATTATTTTTTAATTGGTTCAGATTTCTCTTTCAAATGACAAAAAAAAAAAAAAAAATTAGAAATGGATACTGGAGATGGTTACACAAAAATTGTAAATATGTCTTAGTGACACAGCACTACGTGCTTAACGTGGATAAAGTAGGAAAGACGGGATCAAAATACATGCTATACACATATGGCAATGTCAGGATGGAATCTATTACATCTATTACACAGCTGCTTTGAAAGAATGCGGGTGGGGCGGGGTTGTAGCTCAGTGTCTGGGCCTGTGTCTGGCACCCACTGCTCCCTCCTTACTCCAAATGGACCTGGAGTGGCTTCTAAAGTGCTGTCAGGCAAGGGCTCTGCCCTATGTTGGGACTATTAGGAGGGGGTGGAACCCTGATGAAAGAGGACTGTTGGAAGGTCCTAGATCACTTCAAATGGAGCCCAGTGGTTATGGATTAGAATTCCCAAACTGTAAGCCAAAATAACCCTTTCTCTTCATCTCAAGTATTTGTTGTACTAATGCAATACTCACTTATACAGATGTAACCTGAAAGATACCTGACTGATCTAACCTATGAAACAATTCTCTCTATATGCTCCAAAGAACAGATGAACAAGGTAGGAGTGAGGCAGTAACTGGAAGGGACATAAATGACGTTTGCTGATTTAACATACTCTGAATGACAGTGAAGTCTAGAAAGGCATCTAAGATGATAATGGCTTTACTGATACAACATATTCACAATAGTGAAATCTATAAGAATATTTGAATTTGTAAATTAAATAAAAACCTTAAAGCAAGACATCATTAAATCAACTAAGACATTCTACCCCGCCTCCCAAAGCGAAAACAAACAGGCGAACAAACCTGAAAGTGCACAAAATCAAAATCAATAAAATTAGGTAATCTCCAGGAATCAAGGACACAGTACATTCTAAATCATGTTTCCAAACACTAGAACTGTTGACATTTTAAGAATTGTGTGCCACTAATAATGTACAATTCACTGACATCCACTATAGTTAAGAATGTTAAGCAATTATCACTGCTTTTAGCTCTACACCATCTTCTGGCTCCCTCCACAACCTACATAAGTTCATGTGACCACACACACAAACCCCTAAAAAAGAGGAAGCTTTGTTCTCAATAAGCATTAAATAAAACAACTTAAGTAAGCATTATAAAATAATGGGTTCCACTGTGGCATTTTCATACATACTCTCCTCTGCTGACCTTTTTAGATTTATTTTAATTATGTGTAAAGTGGTTTGCCTCCATGTGTGACTGCATACCATGTGTTTGCTGCTACCCACAGAGATCAAAAGAGGGTAGGGATCCTCTCATACTCAAGTTAAGGATGGCTGTGGCCAGCAAGGACTTTTAACTGCTGAGTCACCTCTCCATTCCCTAATATAGTATTTTCAATGGTCATCTATATTTAGCGCTTAACAGAATGAACTGTATCGAATGTCATGTCCCGGTCATATTCTACTGTGTTTGTACATCCTATCTGTTCATTCGTCTAAGAATAACAGGTTGCTGTCCCACTTTTCACTTTTGTGAGAATACTGTTAACAGTGAAGCTCAAGGGTCTGACAATTCTCATTTCCTTTTGGTATTCATGTGGATGTGGAACTAGAAGAGTCATGTGATCATCCTTAGTTTAAATATTCCTCTGTTAATCTGGTGCACAGAGAAGCAGACAACTTTATATATCTGCCATCAACTCATTCTGCACCAATTTATTTATCTCTTGGGAGCCACTTATTTTCCTTTACATCATTATCATCATCATTAATATTGGTAACATTATTGGTAACATTATTAACATTATTTTTCTGAGACAAGGTCTCAATCTGTAACCCAGATGGCCCCAAACTCATGGCAATATTCCTGCCCTAGCCTCTTGAGCACAACCATGTCTGACCTATTATCATTTTAATAATAATCATCCTAGTGCCATGAAGAAGGGTTTGAGGTTCCTTTGTGGTTTGGAATCCATTCCCTAGTAACTAATGATACTGCTCACCTTCTCATATACTCACTGACCATTTATATATGCTCTTTGAATAAACGCTATTCAGGTACAGCTACACAACACCCTCTCTTTATGTTTTTGAACCCAGGACACTGCACATGCCAGGCAACACCCCTGTCCCTTGTTGACCCTTTATAATTCCACTGTTGGTGACAGGAGTTTCTCAAACCCTTATCGCCTGTGTGATCAGCAGCTGCTTGCCCGGCTAGAGGTTATCTCTTCAGTCTCTTGGTGGTTACCTGTGGCATAATGCATCATTTTAAATCTTTTTCCCCCTGTGCTTTAGTTGTGAAATATAAGAAATCGCTGCCAGATTCAACAGCATACATATTTTTCTTTATATTTTCTTCTAGTAGTTGGACAGTTTGAGCTCAGCTTTAGGTTTTTTATGTATTTTGGTTAATTCCCACATATGATGAAAAGTAAAGGTTTAACTTCATTCTTTCAAACATCCCATTATGCAACAACATTTAATGAAAAGACTTTCTTGTAAGCACTGAGGCCAACAGGTACCAATTTAAAAATAACTTAATGCTAACTGGGCACTGTGATGAATGCCTTTAAACCTACTACTCAGCAGGCAGAAACAGGCAGTTCGCCATCAATTCCAGGCCAGCCAAGGGCTACATAGCAAGACTTGTATCACAACAACAACAACAAACCAAAATACCAAAGCCACACTGATATGTACTAAGGTTCTCGTATGACTAAAGAGATTGAAATAAAAGAGGGAAAGAAGAAAATGCACAGTAAGACAAAATCCTGCACTTCGGGTAAAGCCTGTGTTTCTCAGGAGCCAATTAGTATTTGGAGAAGTAAGTCATTACGTGAGGCTGGTTTAGAGCAGGCATGAAGCCTGGCTAAAAAATACATCAGCCAACACACACTAGAAGAATTCGAAGAAAGCAGGTACTGCTGCCAGCCCTAAAGGAAGCTTTCTTTTTGGCATTAATATTAATCTAGCCACACAAATAACTTTTAAGAGAACAAAAATAAGAAACTGTATAGATAACCTCTTTTATAGCATGTCCTGTTATTCTAATAATAATTTTTCATGATAATCTCCTCAGATCTATAAAGCAGTGTTTATAAAAGAGCAAAAGGAAACAAGACAAGTCTTCCTGCCTTTCATAATCAACAACTCAACATATGGCATTTCTTTTAATTCCTTCAAAGCAAAATGTAATTGCTGGGCTGAGGAGTAGTTTCGTGGAAGAGTAATTGCTTTTAGCAAGCGCCAGGCTGAGCGTTTGATCTCCAGAACCATCAGATGGGAGGAAAAAGCACTAATGTATAACTTTAAAAACCCTGTCTCTTCCACAGCGGCTTTAGTGGTTCAGAGCTCATACTCCTCTTCCAGAGGATCTGGGCTAGATTCCTAGAACCGAGATGGTGGGTCCTAACTTCAGTTTGGGGGTCTGACACTGTCTTTTGCACTCCACAGGTACCAGGTACATAAGTGATATGCATCATATAGGCAGGAAAAATATTCACCCACATAAACACACAGACAGCCCATAGCTTTAAAAAAAAAAAAACAAAAACCCTGCTTCTTCTAAGTTATGGTAGCAACTATGGTTTAATGAATTAAGAATATTTTTATTTTATTTATTTCAGTTGTTTTTTGCGACAGGGTTTCCCTGTATAGCCATGGTTGTCCCTGAACTCAGAGACCGACCTGCCTCTGGCTGCTGAGTGCTCAAATTAAAGGCAGAATTATGAATTTTTAAAAGTTATTTACTCGGGCAGTGGTGGTGCACGCCTTTAATCCCAGCACTTGGAAGGCAGAGGCAGGCGGATTTCTGAGTTCGAGGCCAGCCTGGTCTACAGAGTGAATTTCAGGACAGCCAGGGCTACACAGAGAAACCCTGTCTCGAAAAAACAAAAACAACAACAACAACAACAACAAAAAAAAAAGTTATTTACTTATTTGTATGTGCTCATGTCTACAGTCCATGTGCACATGCTTGCATAAGTGTCTGTGCCTATGTATTCCCTGCTGTGGAGAGCGGAGTACAGCATATGGGAAGTGCTTCTCTCCTACCATGTGGGTTCCAGGAACTAAACTCTAGATGCTAGGCCAGTCAGAAGGAACCTTTACCCAGTGAACCATTTCACAGGCCCTTGAGGGAAGATTTCTTTCACGTGCTTTTATTTCCTAAGAAGCTGCCAGGAAAAGAAAACTTAAGGGAATATAAACTTAATGAACTAAAGAGATAAACAATGTATGCCCTTAGTGAGGAACACTTAAGTAAATTTAAATAAAAACAAAAATCAAATCAAGATAAAATACATCTGCCACTGAAATGCTGCCCCCAAAAAATAGCTCCTAAAGAAAACTTATACCAGGATAATAACTAGGACAAACTAAAAACAGGATCACTACACAACCACAGTCTGAAATCAACACCATGGAAGCTTAGGTTATATGGAGAAAGGGTAGACCTTTTCATCAACAATGTTGAAAACGAAATAATTTTTTAGTTTCTTTTTTTTTTTTAAGATTTATTTATTTATTAATTAATTAATTATATGTAAGTATACTGTAGCTGTCTTCAGACACCCCAGAAGAGGGCATCAGATCTCATTATGGATGGTTGTGAGCCACCATGTGGTTGCTGGGGTTTGAACTCAGGACCTTCGGAAGAGCAGCCAGTGCTCTTAACTGCTGAGCCATTTCTCCAGCCCGAAATACATTTTCTAAGAACAAACACAGTGTTTAATCTATAGTAAAATACATGACTACTTTTCTTTTTTAAAAATTTTGTTGTTCCAGCAGTCTTGGGAAATTGCAGTCCTGTCTAAGCTTCCAAAGTACTGAGATTACAGGCAAATTCTATGCCACCATGTCCAGCTCTGTAACTACGTAATGAAGGAGTCTTTGCCTTGGAAGTGTGCAACAAGTGACTTCCTAAATCTTTACTGGGTAGGCCTTTGTGGATCACATTGTAGAAGGTTTGACACTGTCAAGACGGCAAGGTCAGTTTTAGGCAAATATGAAAATGCAGATCTTACCCACATGCAGGCTTCAATTCTAACTTTTGAGATGATACTCCACAAAGAAATGGCTCCTTCAGTGCCTTCGTCATCTGGACAGATAATCTGGTCAGGATAGGGCGGTTCAGGGAAATTCACTGAGTTGCATTCATAAGCAGCTAATGTAACTGAAGCTATATGCGGACCCTAGAAAACAAACGGAAGAAACCTCTAATGAGAAATAGTAACACAAAAGAACTTTGATGCACCCTCATCTCCACACCACACTAATCACTAATGTAATACAACTAATGTAATACAAAGCACTGCTTTCAGAGAACAAAATACAACATGAACACACATTTTAAGATGCAGTTAGCAATTTGATAAAACAATCTTTCCCAGGCTTACTTTAGGTAACCTCTCCAATATTTTGCTTGATCTTCATATTTATTCAGAAGTATGTGTCAGAATGTTATCTCTGTAATAAAACTTTTCTCTTAGGTATAATTTGAGATTATCACCTACCTTTTCCAGTGAGCTACTAAAAAAAGATGACATCATAGAACCACTTATCAATGCATTTTACTTTTAAACATTTTTCTCCTATAGCAACTTTTGCGATATTTTGCTCTTTTATTTGGCAATATTACAAATTATTAAAAATGAGTTAGAATACATTAATATTTAGATATACAATAAAGTTTTATATCCAATGATGTACAATAGCACATGAGGAGGCCTCCTCTTGAGAAATCAGCAACGGGCTGGAGAGACGGCTCAGCAGTAAGCGTGGCTACTGCTCTTGTAGAAGACTTGACTTCAGTTCCTAGCTCCCACCCACTTCAGATGTCTCACAATGCTTCTAACTGCAGTTACAGGGGATCTGATGTCCTCTCTTGTCTTCTGTAGGTACTTGCACTCATATGTACATATACACATGAGCACACACATGCACATATACACAATTACAAGCAAAATAATTCACAAAATCAACTATAAGTTTGGTAAAAACGGGTTGCTGAGATAGCTCAGTAAATACGCTTGCCATGCAGATATGAGTACGTGATTCAATTTCTATAATTGACATAAAAGAATTAAGGAGTGAACTGGCTCCATAACGTGATCCTCTGAGCTGGTGTGATGGGTACACATGTGCGACACACACACACACACACACACACACACACACACACACACACCAGACATACAAACACTAATTATGAATAAATATAAGAATTGGTAAAAACTATAAATTTCTGAGTTTCTTAAGCATAGACTGGTGGTTGTCTGTTAGAATGCAGTACCCATTATCTGCTAAAAGAAATATGCTTTTATTGAACAGGTTTATACATACACCAAAATTTCACTAATAACCATATTGTGTGACTATTACTGAATATGAAAGTTTTAGTAAAGATTTTTCTACTGGCTTTTCTAAAATGACTCAGACCTAAAGAAAAGTAGTCATTGTGCATCAAAGCCCTTTAAGGTCAGAGAGTAAAGGAATTTGACATTTAAAAAGCCAGCTATAGTGATAAGGAAATATTAAAGAATAAATTCCACTACCAGAAACTAAAAGCTAGAAGAAAAGAAATGACACCTACTACTTGTCCTGAGACTGCTGAGTGCACACTAATACTTGTAATTGTAAACAAATTATTTTAAAAAGAAAATATTATGGAAGTCCTATTTATTATAAAGATAATAAATTATTAATTTACTTAAGAATTATTTATTTTTATTTTATGTACATGAGTATTTTGCCTGCATGTATCTATGCATGCCTGGTACCCGAGGAGGCCAGAAGAGGGACATGGATTCCCTGGAACTGAGGTTAAGGATGGTTGTGAACTACCATGGGGGTGCTGTGAACAAAATCTGGGGGCCCTCTGAAAAAGCCACAAGTGCTCCTTCCTGACTATAACATCTCTCCAGCCTCCTAATTTATATTTTTTACTTTTAATTATGTGTGTGTGTGTGTGTGTGTGTGTGTGTGTGTGTGTGTGTGTGTGTGTGTAAGAAAACAGAAGGTAAGGCAACAATGGTTTGGAAGTGGTGCTGGCAAGCCTAAATTCCTTCCAACTCCAGGCTCTGGGTTGTATGAAGCAGACACTTCTATTCCAAAACAATAGATTAAAATACAAACTAAATATATTACCCTTCAAAATAAATTTTTTGATGTAGCTTTAAGTTTAGTGATTCTAAGAGAGTAAAGTCTCACCAATTTTAGAATTTATCCCTACAGATTACTGTTGAGGGGGCCTGCCTTGCATAAAAGCACAAGGCGGCCTTTCACATAAAGTGGGCACGGTGACTCACACCTGTAATCTGGCACTTAGAAGAGACAGGCAAGAGTGCAAGAAGTTTGTTTATTCCCAGCTACTTAGCAAGATCCGGAACAACCTAGCTGGGCAGTCTACATAAGGAGTCTCCTACCAGTGAGGGTCACACTGCGAGACCCTTTGTGCTCATTCACTCAAGAGTGCACATTCTTCCCATAGCCGCACTATGAAGTCATCATTACTCAGCGTGGAGGCTCATGTGGCGGTTTCCAGACACAATGAAAGCTAAGAGGCCTGGCTAACAGCGAAGTTCTAGCCTTTGTTCCTTTTCACAAGCCTATTAGTAGCCCACACCTTGACAGTTTAGTTTAGACTATATTTACAGATAGAAACCTTATAGTTCCTTTCAACTTTACAGCGTAATTGTTCCAAAGAACAAACATGTGTTTTGAATAAAGTAATTTATAAAATTACATTATACAAATATAAAATAATTTATATTTATTTGTGACATTGGACATCTGGTCTTGTTTCATTTTGAAATTCCATATATCTAGTCTCATAGGTTGTATTTATCATACAATATTTTCCAAAGTTTGATTAGCAGAATAATTCTGCTTTGCTCAAGATAACAGACATTACACTTGCTCAGGCAAGTCTGTTGGGGTGAGGATGAACCAAAGTTAGATCAAAAGGCAGGATTCTAAAAGGAGTGGACACACTTATTTATCTGTGAAAAAAGGTATTTTAACTTCCTGGGGATTTTGTTTTGCAGCTGTAGCTGCCCTCATATACCAGATTCTCTTGTTTCAGCCTTTCAACTTCTGAGATCACTGGTAGTACTATTCCAGACTCAGGTCTTTTTATACAAATTTTAGACATTATTACAATTTATATTCTTTCAGGAGTAAACGACAAAGAAAAAACTTCCACCTTAGACTATTCTGTGAAATCAATTTTATTCTATCTTTAGTGGTGGTAATAAAATAAATTTAGAATTTTTTTTTTTTTTTGGCCAGCATTTTTGTTGTTCAAAAACAAGTTTTCACTGTATTGCCCAGCCTGG
The DNA here is from genome assembly GCA_036184795.1 of Tokudaia tokunoshimensis. Lineage (NCBI taxonomy): Eukaryota > Metazoa > Chordata > Mammalia > Rodentia > Muridae > Tokudaia > Tokudaia tokunoshimensis. Next base: position 35,146,732 of record BTHU01000010.1, on the reverse strand, counting down.
CCATAGCCTCCTGAGTTCTGAGATTAGGGTGGGTGACATCCCAAAGAATACCAAATTAAAAAAAAAAGACTTTAGTTTTGTGCACAGTGTGCAAGCATGGAGGTTAGAGGACAGTCTCTGACGCTTTGCTTCAACCACATGACATGGGTTTAAGGACTGAGCTCAGGTCATCTTTACCTGCTGAGCCATCTCGATGGCTCAAAAACCATCTGTTCATAACATCTGAGATGCTGTCAAACAAAACTGCCCTAATCTGTCTGTAAAGAGAAATTTTAAGTTGTGTGCTGATGATTATGTAGTATCTGTATAAGTCCAAAGAAAGATCTCCTGGTATCACAAACACAAATTAAGGACTTCACAAGGAGGCATGAATATACTCATAGTTCAATCAGTTAAAAAATTTCGGATTGTAAAATGATGAAATAGTATATATAATTCTACTTTACACAAAAAAATTATGCAAACCATTTTCTGGGTTTTGAAGTTTTCAAGTTCTTTGTATGTACACTCAAACGGTCCACAATTTATTATAATCTCATTTTAGCTAGGAGCTAATTTAATCAAGCATGTGGATGATGAAGACACTGAGTGTGGGAGTGTGTAAATGTGTTGTGTATGTGAGTGTAAATACTCCTAGGAAGACACTCTGACATTCTTACAGTTCTTACGGTCTGTCAAGAACTGATAAAACATTCCTAAAGACTGGCATGCTTCCCCAACATCTGTCATGTCAACTCATAGTCAAATCTATCATCTACATGCAGAAGTCAAGGAAGAGCCCAAGGGCAAAATTTCCAATTAGTTTTGTCTGGAAAACTCAGGTCAAAAGTAATAAAGCTGATTCACTGGGAAACCATGTGTTTGCCTCACTCTTCACTAACGAACAAAAGGACCGTGCTGTCTGGAATGTGATCATTAGGGATATCTGGAGACAGATCAACGCAGGATGACAAAGGGCTGTCTGCATGTCTGCATTTTCTTTCTTCCTTTTTTTTTTTTTTTTTGGTTTTTTCGAGACAGGGTTTCTCTGTGTAGCCCTGGCTGTCCTGGAACTCACTCTGTAGAACAGGTTGGCCTCGAACTCAGAAATCCTCCTGCCTCTGCCTCCCAAGTGCTAGGATTAAAGGCGTGCGCCACCACCGCCCAGCCTCTTTCTTCCTTTTTTTAAAGTTTGACTTTTGGGGGACTCTAGAAGTCATTTCCACACAGGAATCCTACTCCCCCCAATGTTAAAAATGGTTGCTTTTCTCACAAGTCAGAGGACAACTTACTTAAGGTTCTGACCTACAGAAAGTACTTCTTGACAGGTGGAATATAAAACTAGTCACCGAAAAGCTGACTGGCTCTTTTATTCCTTTTTTTTAAATTTTAATTTTATTTATAAGAATATTTTGTCCGCAATAGATGTCTGTGCCCAAAGAAGCCAGGAAATTCCCTGGGAATGAACTGATTTACAGGTGACTGTGACCCAGATCCTTTAGAAGGGCAGCCAGTCTTTTTACCCACTGAGCCATCTTCTCCAGTCCCCAGACCTGTTCTTTAGATTCTCTTTGTCAAGTCACAAGCTAGCACTCCTCCCCCCCCATTCTTCTCTATAGAATGCAGTACAGTTTGTCTAAACCCAATGACCTGGGCATTAGTTAATATGAGTGGCAGGTGTTTAAATCTGTTAGAATTTAACAAAGCATAATTAGAATTCTGCCTTCCTAATGTAACAAAACATTTAAAAATAAGACAATGGCTGGGATACCTAACACAAGAATATATGATTATATTTTAAAAGTACAAGTTCATAGCTGCTGGCCAAAAGTAGAATAAACTATACTATTAATTAGCTCATGAGCCTTCTGGAAGAAAGTGAATTGTACCAGATTAGTATACATATAAAGAAATACTTCATGTTTCTTCTTTAAAATCAAGTAAAATTGGTTTTAAAGATTTACAAGTAATTGTGTATCATTTTAAATACAGTATGATGTTTTAGTATACATTATATACTATACAATTGATAAGCTCAAGATTTTTGGCTGACCCATCACCTCTAATGTTTATCAGTAAGCCTAAGGAGGCAGGTCTAGTGACACACCCTTTATTCCCAAAAATCAGGTGGCCAAGGCAGGCAATCATTGTGAGTTTGAGGTCAACCTGATAGGCTGCTATAGTGAGCTCCAGGCCAGATAGGCTGCTATAGTGAGCTCCAGGCCAGATAGGCTGCTATAGTGAGCTCCAGGCCAGCCAATGCTAAATAGTGAGATTCCCTCAAAACAAATATTAACAAACCCTAACTGACCTTTTTCTTTCTTTTTTGAGGTGCTGGGCTTTGAAGCCAGACCCTTGAGCATGCTAGGGAAGTACTCTGCCACTGAGCTACATCCCTAACCTCTTCTAAGCAAATTTTGATCATGAGTTGACCTAACTATTCAGAACAAATGAACTACATATTTAGGTAGAGAGCTATGCAAGTTGTTTAACCTATTCTTTGGAGCTTTCTTTTTAAGCACGCAATTATAAATCATGACTTAAGGGCAGGAAGCTATCCAGTTTGTACAAGCCCCTATGTCCTGGAGACCTTGGTTTCTGCCTTTGATGTGGTGATGCTCATGAGTTAATAGATGAGTCATTCTTTGGGGAGAGAGAGGGAGAGGAGCTACCATACCCTCTCCATCACACAAAGACCAACAGGCATTTTTTTCTAAAAAGAGGCTGCTAATCTTCCAGGACGAGCTCTCACTCAGAGTGTTCATGGCCATAGTCACCGTGCCTATAGAAGTCAGTATCAGCGACACCAGAGTCCAATTTGGGGTGATTTCTTCCTTCTCTGTACGGAAGGACGCAGGTGAGCACTGAAGCAATCATCAGAGGTAGAAAAAGTAGTAAAGAGGAGAGCTAGCAGGTTAGCGCTGAGAGAATCATCCCCACCATGGCATTAACAGCAGTTACTGAAACTACTTCCCCACTTCACTGTACACCATCTTAGTGATGTTTTCCAAATATTTACTTCCATCAATAATGAAGCAAGAGCCAAAAGGTACCAGAAATACCTGTACCTAAGGAGACACAGCTCTGGAGTAGCACAGATGACGATCAGGTACCACACACAGAGAAACTTGGCGCCACCCACATCCACAGCAATGCTTATACATGAGAAAACAATCAACATGCCAGATTTTAAAAAGGTACAATTTCTCCTCCACTTTAAAATAAAATAACCCAAACTTAAGAGTAAAACAGGCAGCAAATATTGTACATATTTGTTGCATTTAATTTATAACAGAGGTTAAGGTACTTTGTTGAAATGATATTAAGAAAATGTCTCTTAAGGAGGCATTTTCAAAGGCCAGCACATCATGGTTACAATTTCTAACAAAACCTGGTCAATTTTATACTATAATCCAATAGTTCCAAATCCTCCTACTTTCACTTTGCTTTTAGAAGGAAGAATGCTAATACTTCGGGCACATTTTTTCTACTTTGATCCCCAAGGGTGAAAAGAGAAATCCTAGTGAATTAGGTTAAAGAGAACGTTTGTCTGTAAAGGTTAGTATCTGATGCTTCCCAAAGGCACAGTGTAGAAACTGAGCTTTGTAAAATCTTTCTGTAGAAAAATGCTCCCCCTAGTGTCAAAAACTGTCCAAACATCACACAATGGAAATTAGCCAATGGAATTATAGCTTTTGCTGCTGTTGAGACATGGGCTCACGTTACCCTGGTCAACTCTAGATCTCATGTAGGTGAGGGTGGCCCTCAACTCCTTACCTTGCCTTTAATGTGCTGAGATTATATGTGCCACCACACTCAGATTTCTTATTTAAATGTAAGACTTTAAACCATAACTTTGCTTATTCCTCCCCCACACTCTGAGGCAGGGTTTCTCCGAGTAGCCCTGGCTATCCTGGAACTCACTCTGTAGACTAGGCTGGCCTCGAACTCAGAAACTGGCCTGATTCTGTCTCCTGAGTGCTGGGATTAAAGGCACATGCTACCTCCACCCAGCAGGCATTTTCTCTTTTTTATTTTTATTGTTGAGATTCACTAAGCAGCCAAGGCTGGTGAGAACTGCTAAGGGTGGACTGTGGATGTAGTCAGTAGTAGAAAATTTGGCAAGCATGTACAAGGCTGTTAGTTTGATCTCTAGTACTGAGAAGAAGAAAAAAAGGCATAGCATACATATTGACAATGATTGCTCGCTTTAAACAATGAGCTGAGAAGGCAGAGGAGATCACTGTGCGCACAAAGCACTGGCTGCACAGTCCGAGGACTTGAACCCTGGAAGAAGCTGGACACAGCTCTCCACACTTACAGCCCCAGCACTCCTATGGGGAATGGGAGGTGGAAGCAGAAGAATCTGCTGGAAGCTCAAGTACGCAGCACAGCCACACAAACAAAATCCTGTCTCAAAAACAGTAGGAGATAGCAGACTGCAAACATGTCCTATGACTTTCACATATGCACACATGCACTGACACGCAAACCCTTAGTGTCTCTGGTCTTTCTTATACTCTCTCTTCTTCAAAACAAAAATATAAAACTCTGTAACATAGTGTTATTAGTTGTAATAGCTGGAATAACTGTCTACTTTGTGTGTATTAAACATCAAGTCTGAAAAGATACATTTGTTATTTCATCTAATCCTTAAAACAGTCATGAGATAATTACCATCATTATCACCTCCATTTATAGTTGAATAAACTAAGGTTTAAAAGGTAAGAAATCTGGGCTGGAGAGATGGCTCAGCAGTTAAGAGCACTGACTGCTCTTCCAGAAACTCTGAATTCAATTCCCAGCAACCACATGGCAGCTCACAACTATCTGTAAGGGGACCCAATGCCCTCCCTGTGGTGTGTCTGAAAACAGTGACAATGTACTGACATATATAAAATAAATAAATCTTTAAAGAAAAGTTACGAAATATGCCAGGTGATGGTGATGTACGCCTTTAATCCCAGCACTTGGGAGGCAGAGGCAGGAGACTCTCTGAAAGTTAGAGGCCAGCCTGGTCTACAGACTGAGTTCTAGGATAGTCAAACTATACACAGAGAAACCATTTCGAGAACAACAACAACAACAAAAATATTAAGAAATCCATCAAAAATCACACAGCTAATATTGGAGCAGACATTCCAATCTAGCTACTTGACTCTGCTTCTCTCATAATCAAAACTTCTGCATATTCTTGACCATTAAAAGATGTAAAACCATATGTGGTGGTACACACCTGCAATCCCAGTATTTGGGAAGCCCCGACAAGAAGGATGCTATGAGTTCAAGACCAGTCCAGGATATATAGCTGTGGGATTTATTTCCTACATATGCAAATCAATGGAAAATAAGGCTAACTGGCAATTTTATTTATCCTTTAAAAACTATTTTAGATTTACTTTGTTTGCATGCATGTCTTGCCTGCATGTATGTCTGTGAAACACGTGCTTGCCTAGTATTCAGGTCAGAAGAAGAAGGGCACTGGATTCCTTGCAACTAGAGTTACACACAGCCCCATCCTCTAGTCTTCTGTAAGCATGTATATATGAATATAGATAAATAAATCATGTCTCTAAGCTAAGAGAGTCATTTGGGCATTGGGTTGCTCTATCTGCAAATACAAAACAGTATATTGATTGTGTTAGTGATGCCATCTAGTGGTGACCAAATATAGATGCACTAAGACAAATTCTTATTGTTTTTTTCTCTTTTTTAAAAGATCTTAGGATTTATTTTGTTCTTCATGTGTGGGTGTTTTTCATGCATGAATATATATGTAGGAACCTGATGCCTATGGAAGCCAGCAGACAGCATTATATTCTCTGGAACTAGAATTATGAATGATTGTGAGCCACCCTATGTGGCTGGGAATTAAACCAAGGTCCTCCACAAGAACACAGTATTCTTAACTGCTGAGCCATCTTTCTTTCCAGCCCCCAGTGACAGTCTTTGGAGAATGTGAACAATGTAGGGTTTTTTCAACAGGAAAAAAAAGCTTGTTCTCCGAGATACAGAAGGAGAATGTTTGGGAAATTAGAAGAACAAGCAACACAAGCCAGTGGTCCTAACTACTGACGACTGGACCGCAGAGATGAAATGCATTCGCTCTCTGGTTCACAACCACCACTCCTATGTAAACAGCAACTCTGCGTACTGAAAGACACATTTTCAAGTTACAACCTTTCAATTTAAAAATTTAAACTTAAAAATAAGGAAAATGTTGACTAACTGAAAAATATGATTTCATTTTAAGATCAAGTCTTTTTAGTCTCTTAAGTGACCATCTGGGGTACATTCAATCACAATTAACAAAGTTTAACCCCAAAAAGGCAATTTCCACTGTGAAAACCAATGGATGTGAAATACAAAGCATTTTTATATTACTAATTTTTAGTAGATATGATCTTGATAAAGAAAAAAAAATTAATCTTCAGTTTTTCAAAGTGCAAGAACTATAAGTCTTTACAAATAAGAACTCATAGATTTTGCTACAAAGTCTGCCAAGAAGAGGACTGTATTTCTGACCAGACTACTTTCCTAACATGGTTACTTGGCCTCTAGACTGAGGGTTATATGATTACAAGGTAGAGGTATCTATTTCACCACCACAAAAAAAGTAGGACATCAGAATGTTATCATCATCATCACATCTAAGCAAGGGCTACATAAAGGCTCATAAAAGAAAGCACATGTAATTGGGACTTCCCAAACACAATCATATTACTTACATTAAAAAAACAAGTGAGCTCGGCATGGTGGTGCCTGTCTTAGCACTCAGGAGGCAGAGGAAGGAAGATCTCTGTAAAGTCCACAACAGCCTGGTCTACGCAGTGAGTTCCAGGATAGCCAGGTATATAGTAACACGCCCCCTCTTCCAAACAAATAATCAAAACAACAGTAAACAAAAGAAATGAAGATTGTCAAGTATAGGAGGTAAGGCACAGAGGTTCTTGTGCCATCAGAGAAGTACTAGAGAAACCAGGAATGGTAAACATGCAGGGTTATCTTGAGAGAGAGAGAGAGAGAGAGAGAGAGAGAGAGAATATCAATATCTGTTTTCAGAGCAGAGATTGTTATGAATGAGCCTGGTGACTTTTACACTATCTGTGAGGCCAAAACCACACCAGATCCTCCCCAAGACCTTATCATGAGATTGTTTTTCTCAGTCACTCTATATATAAAACTTATCTTTATGGAAGATGTCACATGTACTTACAAAGTTTCAACATAGGATTGAGTTAATTATCATCAAGAAATTTTTTCACAAAATTATACTGTACTTAAATATATCTAAAGGAAACTAATTGGGATCAGATTCTCACTATTTAAACCACACAGACTACTGAGTTGTGCTGAACTAAACTGCCTCATCTTACATGGAATGACATGTTAGTCATTGGGGTTGAAGAGACCCCTGTACTTAAGGATTAAAAAGCTGTTACAAATCACAAAGGAAATGGTAAATTTAAAAAACTATTCAGTTATTGGAATAGCTTGTATTAAGAACAAATCAAAAGGACTCTGCTTTGCCTTTAGGTCCTATTTTCTTTATTTTTTTTTAGTTTGTTGCATTCACATGTAATTTTAACAATTTATATACAAATATAATATACAAATATATAAAAAACATCAAATGGAAACATTTATGTATAATTAATGCAACAGTTTCATAAGTTCAATGTCTCTCCATGCTTATGACTTAGTATTTAATAGATATAACACTGAGTGCAGTGAGAAAGATAACTTCCTCCCAACTGCTCTTGAAAAACGAGGGGCTAGAGAGATGACTCAGCAGTTAACTGGATGTGTTGCTCTTGCATAGAATCCAGGTTCAGTTCTTAGTACCCACAAGACAGCTCACAACTGTCTGTACTCCAGTTCCTCCACAGGCACCAGGTAAACACACAACGCAGATATACAAAATACTCATATACATTAAAAGTTAAAGCTGAGAAAATTCTAATTACATTTCACTAAACTAGCACACTGATCAAGAGTAAAAATGCTCATTAATAGAAACAAAGATTTTACTTTTCCTTTATATTAATTCTGTAATAAATCTTACCGTTCTACTACTACTACTACTACTATTGTTACTACTGCTATTATTATTGTACGTGTCTGTGCAAGTGAGTATCTGTGCTATGTTACAGATGTAGAGGTCAGAAAATAGCTTATCTGAATATTCAAAGTTAAGTCCTTAAGGTTGTTCAGAAAGTACTCAATTATCTCTCCAGTCCTCTGCAATTTAAAAAGTACTCATTTGAATTCTTTTTAATGTTCAATAGAATCTGCTATGTAGGCTGCTTTCCAGATGATTTTAGGTTGGTCATCTCTTACAAACAAATTCCTTCATCTTGTTTTTCCAAGAAATATCAGATGGTGGGTCTAGATAAGAACAGGATGATAGGGTGGTGGTGGCCCACATCTTTAATCCTAGTACTTGGGAGGCAGAAGCAGGTGGATCTTGAGGTGTGTGTGTGTGTGTGTGTGTGTGTGTATGTGTGTGTGTGTGTTTAATCCAAGTACTAGAGAGGCAGAGAGAGGCAGATCTCTCAGTTTGAGGCAGACCTAATCTAAAGAGTGAGTTCTCAGACAGCCAGAGCTACAGGGAAAACCTGTCTTAAAAAAAACAAAAAACAAAAAACACAAAACACAAATTAAAAAACAAAAAAGAACAGAAAGATATCCTATAATCTGTCTTTTCTTTTTCTCTCTCCTTCAACTTCTGCATGTGAATACAATCTTATACTACTAAGAATTTAGCAGTTACAGGACTGGAGAGATGATTCAGCTTAAACATGCAGATTTGCACTTAGATGTCCAGCATTTATGCAAAAAGCTGAAAAGGATGCTTGTGATTCCAGCACCAGGGGGAAAAGACAAGAGGATCCTTGTGGCTTGCTGGCAAGGCAATCTAGTTAAACACAGGCATATGTAGACCATGCAAAAAATATGTGGGGCATGATTGAGGAAAATACCTAGTGTTGGCATCTGGCCTCCACCTACATGTATACACGCATAGATATATCTGCACACACATGCACACATACATACCATAAATACAAACTTATACCGGTTTAGCAGTTACTAAGAAATAGAGTCAGCCGGGCAGTGGTGGCTCACGCCTTTAATCCCAGCACTTGGGAGGCAGAGGCAGGAGGATTTCTGAGTTCGAGGCCAGCCTGGTCTACAGAGTGAGTTCCAGGACAGCCAGGGCTACACAGAGAAACCTTGTCTCGAAAAAAACCAAGAAAAACAAAAAAAAAAAAGAGTCAATTACTTCTCTAGTATTTTTATTTCAGATAGGAGGTAAGCAGTTATGAATATAATTCTAAAATTCAAACATTTTTGAGATGGGGCTTCCTTATATTGCCCAAGCTAGCTTCAAACTCCCAAACCTAATGCTATAGTCCCAAAAACAGCTAGTACCACATGCCACTGGGTCTAGCTTAAAATCCCAAGCTTTAAAATAAACTTAGAGAAATGATGTACTAAAGACTAACTCCCAAATTACCCTTCAGATCATTAGTTCAACACTCTCCTATGCCAAGCATTCATGCCTTAATATTAACATATTAGATTCAGAAGTGAATTTAGTATGTATAGAACAGACTTGTTTGAAATGATGGAATTAATTCAGCATTGAATATCACTGTAATATTCTTTTTACCCAATGAAGATAAAACTACAAATATGGATTTGCTTTTAATTCCTTATTCAGGAACAAGAAGAGAACAAAAGAAGCAAAGTCAGAGTTTAATAAGCACTCATGCATCTCCATCTCGCCTCACTCCGACAGGGCCTACCTAGATCCTGTTGTCCTGTCTTCAGCTGCCTACCACTCAGATTTTTAAGGTCATTTGTAAAAACAGAAAGCTCAACTTTATTTTCTTTTACTTCAACTAGTATTTCACCAAGGAAGTATTTTAAAAAAATGTGTTGAAAGGGCTATAAAGACACTTAGTTTTACATGTTAATTTTATCAGATACATTAAATAACAGCATCCAAACAACTATGGACGTGTGCTCATAGCCACTTAGAATGTGAGAACACTGTTTCTGTGTCACTGATTAACAGATAAAACTGTCCAAATCCACTTAAAGCCTTTTCTTGTTTTTTTTTCTTTTCTTTTATTTTTTTTAAAGATTTTTTATTTATTTTACATATGGGAGTACACTGTAGCTGTCTTCAGACACCCCAGAAGAGGGCCTCAGATCCCATTACAGGTGGTTGTGAACCGCCGTGTGGCTGCTGGGAATTGAACTGAACAGCCAGTGCTCTTAACCGCAGAGCCATCTTTCCAACCCCCCGCCTTTTTTTTTAAGCTATTTTTATTTCATTTCTTTGGTGTGTGTGCACATAACTAACTGAGCACATAATAAAGGTCAAAGGATAATTTGCAGGAGTCAGCTCTCTGTTTGCCTGCCATGTAGGTTTTGAGAACTGAACCCTGGCCTCAAGCTTGGCAGTGAGCTCCTTCCTGGCTAAGCCATCTCACTGTTTTGTGTCTGAGACAGTGTCTTGGTACAGAGCCTTCACTAGCCTCTAACTCACAGAAAACCTACTCCTCAGCCTCACAAGTGCTGAGGTTATGGGTATACCTTGTTCTAAGCTTTATACAGAATGTTATAAACTGAAATGAGCTTCATTATTAAAATAACAATTGCATAAAGCAAAATAATCATTACTTCAAAATTGAAAAAAGTTTACTATAGGCACTGGTTTGAGGATTAGAACACTTGAAAACACAGAAGCAGTTAAACACAGGTTTTAGAATGGTAGATTCCACCGCCGGGCAGTGGTGGCGCACGCCTTTAATCCCAGCACTTGGGAGGCAGAGGCAGGCGGATTTCTGAGTTCGAGGCCAGCCTGGTCTACAGAGTGAGTTCCAGGACAGCCAGGGCTACACAGAGAAACCCTGTCTCGAAAAACCAAAAAAAAAAAAAAAAAAAATTCTGTAGAATGGTAGATTCCAAAGTAAATCACCAATATAGACAGAAGAATCTGCTTCATGTTTGTTCCTGAAAGAAAGCCATGCTTACCAGATAAAGCAGAAAGGTGTGCAATCCTGTTCCAAGACCAACGGAGGACAAAATCCCCAGGCCTATCCAGTAAGCATACAAAAGAAACTGTTTCTCTATCCGCTGCACATACTGAAAAACAAAAGGAACAAGGTATAAACTCAAACACCTGCCCACGACCATGCTTGTGCTAACGGCCTCCATGACCCTTCAGCTTAGAAAGCTCTGATGAGCTAACAGTAAGACAGCACACTCCTTAAGAGGTCTCGAACTGTCAGTGTACTACAGCAGAGAGGACAAAAAACAAAAGCAAAGCAAGACACAAAACCAACCCCTCTAAGCAGAATAAGTTGGCATGGGGGAAACAAAGAACCAAGCACAGGTTTGGTAACCACTATTATTTTGTTCTCTTTGATTCCTTGAGACAGGATCTCAGACTGTAGTCCAGCCCGGCCTGGTACTTTCTGTGTATACCAGAACAGCCTCGAACTTCAGCTGATCCTCCTGCTTCTGCTTCCTGAGAGGTGTGATTATCCTGAGTCTACCATGCCCTTACCATGGTAATGCTAAGAATAATACTTGAAAATGATTTAAGAATTAGACATAAAACAGTGTTAAGAAAGGGACAGTTATACAATATTTGTAAAGAGAAAACTTTAGGAATACAGGAGACACAGTGGTAAAGAAAGGGGGCAATGAACCAGGTATGGTGGTGGCAGGGGGATCTCTGTGAGTTTCAGGACAGTAAGGACTATGTAGAGAACCTGTCTCAAAATACCAAGATTGGGGAGCAATCACACATTTTTGTAAACAGAGTACATTCTTGATTTTTCAAGTAAAAATTAGAATAAAACAATTTCTGTATGCTTAACACCAGGTTGTTTTTCATACAGGAGCAAAAATGAAGTCCAGTATAACAAAGATCTGACTTTCAAGAAAGAGCTGACTTATTTCTAGACAAATTTCTCAGTGTTAGTCAATAAAATAATGGAGTAGATAGAGTACAGAGGGTAGAGAGGTGCTGGATGCCTGCCTGCCTTCCTGCCTGTCTTCCTGCCTTCCTTCCTTTTTTGTTTTGTTTTTCAAGACAGGGTTTCTCTGCATAGCTTTGGCTGTCCTGGAACTCACTGTAGACCAGGCTGGCCTCGAACTCACAGGGACCTACCTGCCTCTGTTGTGCTTACTGGCATGAGGCACCATGAACAGTTTGGTTGCAAATTCTTACCAAGTGTCTTAGGGTTTTACTGCTGTGAACAGACACCATGACCAAGGCAAAGTCTTATAAGGACAACATTTAATTGGGGCTGGTTTACAGGTTCGGAGGCTCAATCCAGTATCATCAAGGTGGGAACGTGGCAGCATCCAAGCAGGCATGGTACAGGAGGAACAGAGCATTCCTGACGTCAGCTAGCAGAATACTGACTTCCAGGCATCTAGGGTGAGGGTCTTAAACCCAAGTTCAGTGAAACACCTACTTCAACAAGGTCATACCTCCTAATAGTGCCACTCATTAGGCCAAACCACCACACTAAGATATAAAGATTCCTATAGAAAATGCATTGAAAACTACTTAAAAACAACAAAAACCTTCTCTGATATTAGAAGTAAATTACTTTAAAATGATAGCTTAGAATACAATCTATTAGAATAGATTAATGTTTCACTATTTTAATGAAAATGTGCTGACAAAATGTTATTTCCTTATTTTCCCATCAGTACTATGACTGTTGACTGCAGGGAAACGAATATACCTTTCATAGACATAAAGCCTCTCAATCTAGGGTAAAATCTGTTTGATGTATCAGAAAGGCATACAGTAGACATTATGAAGATGAAAGGATTCCTGCTGTTTTGACTAAACACAAAAAGAGCTAGCTTAAATCTTTGAAGGTGAAAAGGTATCCTAAATACCAAAATAACGCTGAGCAGTTACAAACAGCTTGGGTATTTTTAGTGTATGGAATAAGACATTAAGATAGCAGTTATCAGTATGCTTAAACTGTTGAGGGTATAAATTCTATGAAATCTGCATTAGTCTCATTCTGAAATGTGTGACTACATAATGGGAACTCAGCACTTTACCTGTTGGTGCGCTCCTTCCACATAATACGTAGCTACAAGCGCAGCAAGCAGCAGTAAAAAGGACACCACCATGCTTTGACGATGCCACAATCTTAAAAAGAAATGGAAAAAAAAGTCACAATAATCTTGCAATTTGTAGAAATAGCCTTTGGGATGCAGAAAGGAGTCAGTCAAGGTATGCAGGGCCAGAATCCAAATTATCACACAGCCTCACACTTTCTCAGACACTCTTACTCTTTCTCCGCCCAAAGTTTCATCTTGTCCACACCTCATCGGTGAATTTGGAGAGGTATTACAGTGCAACAGGAAGAGCACCAGCTTTCAAGCCACGGGTTGGGTTGGCCAGCGGGGAGTGCTCTTTTAGCAAGACATTTAAAAAAACTGATTTGTGTTTTTGCTTTTAAAAATTGTAATAATCATATATTTGGTTTTCCTTCCTTGTGGAGCTCCTAGAGGGATCAAATGAGCTGAAATTTGTTACAAAATGTTTTCTAAATGTTAAGTACAACAAAATTGTCAGATAACAGTATAGGTTTTTTAAAAGGACAAGAAAATAACAGGATGTGAAACTGCTCCCTGCCATTCTGGACACACCCAGGCATGGGAGAATAGAGACGGGCCACATTCATGGTAGAGCTCTTCCCCTGGCTGTCAGGAAATCAGACTCAGCTGTGTATCTACTGCAAACAGGCCTGGCTTCTTTTTAAGATAAAATCAGGAGGAAACAACAACTATTTTTTCCATGTTTCCCCTGGAAGACAAGAGTCAGCAGTCACCTGCAACAACCTAGCAAACAAATAACATTTCCTCACTTATCTTTCTTCCAACTGAATATTCCAATCTATTGCTCTCCATTTGGGGTGGGGTGAGGTTGGGTGGCATAGTCTTTATATAGCCCAGGCTGATTTTCCTTGGAAACCTGGTGATGCTTTTGTGCATGAGAGGCAAGCACTCTGACTGAGCTACATCCCCATCCCCTAGTCTAAATCTTTTTAAACTATAGGAAGGAAAACAAATATTCCTATGATAATGTTCTAAATTTAATTAATCCATTTTGGTGAAACAGATGGCAGGGAGTAGGAGACAGCTAAGGACTTCTAAAATTAGTAAATATGATTTATATAAAAAGTAGTAAGAAAGTTCTTTACTTTGAGGTCCATTCCTTCAAAACTACAAGAGTTTCCAGAGAGAAATACTGCAAGGTAATGAGTGGCTGTCTCCACAGGACAATATTCTGTCTTTCTTCCCGATCCCTTCTCTTCTTCTCATGTACTGAAGAGGGGTCTGAAAAACAGCAGCATGGAAGTTAAAGGAGAATTCCTAACATCTGTGGCACCATTTTCAAAGAACAAAAATTGACCCACCTTGCAGTCTTGTATCTCTAACACAGCATAAAAATACCTCAAAAGTATAAATGAGATTTAACATTGAGACCATGCAAATTTAAGGAGTTCAAAGTACCAAAATGAGATCAACCTTCTGTAGAGGAGGCAATCTATAGAACAAAATCCTAGTCTCTGAAATCTTAACAAAAGAACAAGGATTGTAGTAGGTACTATACTGAAGCCTCAATGGCTTCTCACCTGTCTGTACATCTTTGCCTATCTCTTTCCACTCCATCAGTAGCAGCTTTGCAGAGTATTCTTTTTAGTTATCATAGATAAGTATGGTATAATGCATGACTGCTTATTAAGAAAGTTTCATACATGTCCCAGGTAACCATTCATAGCAAGCCCCAATAATCCTGAGAAATGGGAACTAGTCCAAATAGGAATAAAATGAACTGTCATGGTTGCCGCTCGTTTCTGGTGCTGAGGACTGAATCCAGGATTTCACACATGCTGTGCATGTCCTTTGTGCACTGGCCTGGCCCTAAATCTGCTATTTTCCCATCAGTATTACTGAGGCAACAACAACAAACCCTGCAAAAACAAAACAAAACACACACTAAAAAAAAAAAAAAAAATCATGTTCCTTACTAATTCCTTTTGTAGCATGTATCCTACACAAATGGCACTAAGAATTTACCAGTTGCTGGCCTGCCATAGTGGCACACGCCTTTAATCCCAGCACTTGGAGGCACACAGATCTCCGTGAGTTCAGAGGCAAGCTTGGTGTACAAAGTGAGTTCTAGGACAACTAGGGCTGTTGCAGAGAAATTCTATCTCGAAATGCACCCCCTCCCCTTGAAAGAAACAGAATCCAGCGTTTTATTTGGACTCAAACTACAATTTTGGGGAATGATATATGTAGGCTAGGTATTTCTTCTGCAATCTGTTTTTTGTTTGTTTTGAGACAGGATGTCAGTACATAGCCCTGGCTGTCTTAGAATTCATTACGTAGAACAGGCTGGGGTCGAACTCTAAAGATATCTCCCTGTGCCAACATTAAAGGGACGCACCATATCAAAATGCAAAGGCCAACTACTGGGTCGTCAGTGTAAGGATTAAGTGAGGAAGTGCATGTAAAGCCCCAGAAGAATGACACTCATCAAACGCCCAGGGAAGCTTGCTGTTAGCGCAGCCACACGATCCTTACCTGTGAAACTCCCATTATGCTGTTCCTTACTCATTGTTACACGTCTCTGGTCACAATTTTTTCCATTCTCTGCCATTTCATAGATCAGTAACTCTGGAGGAGCTAATATAGAAAATAAAGCCCAGCAACACATCAGATTCTTCTGCTTTGCACCCACAACTAAAACTGAATACAGGAGTAGCATGGCATATATCCCAAATGCTAATTGTATGATATATTAACACTATTTTCTCTTTTATAGCAAAGAGTTTTATAAACGATTTATATAATCTGACACAAAACTTGTAGTAAGAAGAAACAAATAAGCAAGCAATAATCCTTTTCTAAATAATTATTCTAGGGCTGGAGAGATGGCTCAGTGGTTAAGAGCATTGGCTACTCTTCCAGAGGACCTGGGTTCAATTCCCAGCAACCACATGGCAGCTCACAACTGTCCTTAACCAGTTCCAGGGGAACTGGTACCTTCATATAGACTTACATGCAGGCAAAACACTAATGCAGCATGAAACTAAAAAAAAAAAAAAAAAAAAAAATTTATTCCAATGTTTTAGGTTTTTTTTTTCCTCCCAGATTAAAATTTGGGAGCACTATTCACAGAATAAAGGTACCAAGAACTAGTACCTTCAAATATTGATAAAGTATAGATTTATACTTTAGATAGATTTAATATCTAATTTATAAATTAATGTCATATATTATTTAAAGTTACCATGTCTTTTTATCTTTTAGAGACATGTTAACATTACTAGAAAATAAATTCATTATATCAACTCAAACATCACAGCTTACATTATGGAGCAAACTTTCCATCACCACCCACTCCTACAAAACCATTCTGCTAATCAAACTAATTTCCCCCACTTATTCTTTCCTGTAGTATTATCTTGAATAGACAAAAGAGTTTTATTCAAAACAACTTAGGTCCATTTAAGGTAAAATCTAGTAATAATGGTATTATGGAATTAAAGGTTTTGTTTTTGAAATATTGTATCAAGAATTATTTCAGTAAATAATCTGTTCTTATACAATATACTAAAAAAATCTTTCTGACATTTCCTTCTCAAAAATGTTCTCTACAATAAAATATAAAGTAATCCGGATTTTATTTGCTAGAAATAATCCAGAAGTTAGTTTTGTTTAGTCAGTCTAGTTCTTCACATAAGAAACAAATTCAGTTTTAACAAGTTTTTAAAAACCTGAACTATTTCCCAAAGGAAAAAAATTACAATATAAAGACAAACTAAGAAAAAAAGGGTTCTGTACAGTTAAATTATAAACACATCGGAACCTCTTAGTAGTTAAGGATATGGCTCAGTGGTAAAGCACTGGCCTTAATACATTCAAGGTCTTGTGTTTAATAGCTAATTCCACAAGCAAACAAAACAAACCCTCTTTTTGCATTTTGATCATTTCCGAGATGGTGGTGTAGTGATACACTCCCATAACCCCAACACTTGTGTGACTGAAGCAGGAGATAGAAGACAGTCCCCACTACATACTCAGATCTTATCAACAGAAACTAATTCCTGATTTAGAACATAATTCTTTTGCCACACACACTGCAGAACTCTGCAAAGCTGCCATATCCCTGAAACCACTCTGTAATTTTAAGGTGAGTCAGAATAACTAGACATAGCTGGAAAAATAAAAATACAACAGAACAGACACTTTAAGCTCACTCTGTACGTATCTATCAGTGTTCACTGGTGCTAGTTACTAACCCAGCCTTTTAACTGATGTTCATCATTTCTTAGCTATCAGCTTAGTTTCTTTTTGTGGATGTGTGGCACTCCTGGGCATGATCACGGGACACCGTGCATGTGAGACAAACACTTCCACTGACCTACAGCCTCAGCCCTTCATTTTGTACACAAAAACAGAGAGAGAACCCTCAGTCCTTGTGCTACTACACCTACTAAACATACTCCCACCCACTTGAGCACAGACTTAGGCCATCAAAGGCCTCTGGGGTCACACTTTCCATACTACCCCTTTCACCTTTTTAGAGACTTAGCTACCTCAGTACTCTCCGTGTGAGCAATCTTGGCTTCTTTATCTCTGGCAAATAAACATCATCTAGTACTTCCCATTTCTGTCCTGCACAGTCCCCATTCCCTCAGCAGCAAATCTCTACTCCACTTCAGGGAGCCTTCTGACTTCACTTCTGACTCCAGGATATTAAGAAATGTCTTTCATCAAGAACAACAGTATCTTACCGAGCCTCTTACCTCGCTGGGGGCAGGCAATCACTCTCTCCTTGAAGGGTCTGGTTTCCTCCCTGCTTCTCTGCATGCTCTGCTGACAGCTCTTTCTACTCTTGGAGTCATTCAATGCCTCCTCCCAAGTTCCTTTTCCTATTCTTTTCACACTCTCTCCCTAATGATGTCATCTAGTCACTAGGCCTTAAATACCCTCTGCATAGTGACAATTCTCTTCCTCTCAAAAGTGGGATGTTCTGCATGACAGTGCCTTATGAATATTCTCTACAAATAATCAGATCACAGAAGGACTCAAGTATTCAAGTCTAACACACAGGCAGGCAGGCAGAAGTCAAGTGACTCAGGTAATGTCACAGAACAAGTTACAGCAAACCTAAGAGCAGTAACCAGATACATCATGGCCTGCAAATACCCAGATACAACATGGCCTGCAATAGCAATTATGGAGTGTGCTGATCTGTTGGCAAGACACTTTCCTTCAAACTAAATATAGATTATTTCTTGGAGAATTTTGAAAGAAACAATCTTAATCTATGTATTTCTCTTTGTATTAGAAAATTAGTACTTTTAGTATTTTGGTTTATAAGTCTGGTTGGAATAATTCTAACCCCTACAGGCCATTCAGCTGTTTATTAACTTAATTCTTTTCTTTCCTTCCCTTCTCCTTCTTGTCCTCCTCCTCTTCCTCCTACTTCTTTTTTTAAGATGTATCATGTATATGAGTACTTTGTCTTTGGACGCTCCAGAAGAGGGCGTCAGATCTCATTACAGATAGTCGTGAACCACCATGTGGTTTCTGGAATTGAACTCAGGACCTCTGGAAGACCAACCTTTGAGCCATCTTTCCAGCCCTGTTTTGTTTGTTTGCTTGCTTTGTTTTTTTGATATATGCTTTCTCTGTGTAGCCTTAGCTGTCCTGGAAGTCCCTCTGTAGATAGGCAGGCTTTGAACTCACACAGATCTGCCTCTGCTGCAACTAAATTAGGGAGCTACCCAGTCAAGCTTCAAATTTCTAAACTACAAAGCCAAGGCTTAGCTCCTGTCCTAGACGCCCTGAGAGGACACAGGTATCTGAGAAATGCACTCTGTCTTTGTGGCTTGTGCTTCAAGCTAAGGTGGATACAATCTACACATCATTAATGTCACTCATCATCTCACTTGTTAGAGGCGTAGGGAAATTTGTTCCTGAAAGTTTCCAACATGTTTTGATTAGGTTGACACCATATTAGAAGAATTATTTAAATTACATATTCCATGCCTACTTGCCAAGACAGAACTTAGTTATATCCTACCCCATTTCTGCTTTCCTTCTCAGATTAAAATAGTGTAAAAATTTTTATAGCCAGAAAGAAAAAAAAAAGTCATTTTCACTTAAGTCTTTCCTAAATTTTTCTTTAATAAAAAAAAACTTACGCACATGGATGTTTTGCCTGCATGTATGTCTGTGCATCAGATATATGGAGTGCCTATGGAAGCCAGAAGAGTTACATGCCCTGGAACTGGAGTTACAGATGGTTATGAGCCACTCTGTTGGTGCTGGGAATTGAACTGGGGTCCTCTGCAAGAGCAGTCAGTGTTCTTAACTGCTGATTCATTCTAGCCCATAGTTTTTTCTCTTTCTTTTAAAATGTTTCTCTGGGTAATATAAGCTTTTGTATTTGAACCTATTTGTATAACATGCCCATCTTAATTCCCATTTCATCTTTAAATGTTTTTGTTTTGCCTTGGGGGGACTGTCTGTAAGTTAGTTTTGCTATTTCAGATTTAGGCATTTGAGTTATCCCTGTACTCCCAGCTTTTGAAAAGCTAAGGCCATGAGATGCATAATAAATTCTAGGCCATTATGTGCTAGTGTGAGATCCTATCTTGACAAAACAAAACAAGGCAAAACATATGATGACACAAATGTGTAATCCTAGCACTCAGGAGGCAAAGCCTGGGGAAACCTCACAAGTTTTAGGTTAGCCAGAGCCAGAATGTGTCACCAAAAAGCAAAAAACAAAACAAAAAACCCAACAACAATCAAATTACCTAGGAGATTACATTTAAGTGCCCTGCATAATGACTTGGCAGATAGGGGCACTACTTATCCATGCCCTTTTCTTTTCCAACAACAACAACAACAATAATAATAAATAACCAATTAATAACAACATAATTTCATGTGTATGGGTATTTTGCCAACATGTATCTAAAGAGACTGAAGAAGGCATTGGATCTCCTGCAGCCAGAATTACAGGTAGTTGTGTGCTACCATGTAGGTTCTGTGAACCAACCCTTAATCCTCTGGAAGGGCAAGTGCTCTTAACTGTGGAGCCGATGCTCCAGCCCCTCCCCATCCTTTTCTTGAAGGTAAATCACATGAATACCACCCTCCATATTCTCTTGTAGCCATTTGCCTTCTACACTTTTCTACACTATACACAAGCCTACATAACTGGTTCTCACAACATAAGTAACAGAAGCACCCACAGAATCAGAATGCTTAGTTTGTTCTACAGTCCCCCCACAATTTTGAAATGTACTAAAAGGACAACCTATTCAAAGTCATTTGAGGAAGTGAGGCAGTGGTGGTGTACCCCTTTAATCCCAACACTTGGGAAGCAGAGGTAGGCAGATCCTTATCAGTGCCAGGCCAGTCTGTTCTACAGACTTGAAGTTACCCCCCACCCCAAATTTATTTGAGGATAAAAGCATACATGGGGGTGTAGGAGGGGCTGGAGAGATGGCCCAGTAGTTAAGAGCACTGGTGCTCTTCCAAAAGATCCAAAGTTCAGTTCCCAGCACCCATATATATCTCACGACTGCTTATAACTTCAGTTCTAGGGAATCCAAAGTCTTCTTCTGGCCTCCATGGACACCAAGCACACATGGCATATAAACACGCGTGTAAACAGCCATACACATAAAAAAAATCTAAACTGAGCTGTGGTGGTCTTTAATCCCAGCCCTTGGGAGACAAAGGCAGGTAGATCTCTGAGTTCAAAGCCAGTCTGATCTACAAAGTTTGTTTGAGGATAGCCAGGGCCACACAGAGAAACTCTGTCTAGAAAAACTCTTTAAAAGAAGCTTACGCCAGGCAGTGGTGGCGCACGCCTTTAATCCCAGCACTTGGGAGGCAGAGGCAGGAGGATTTCTGAGTTCGAGGCCAGCCTGGTCTACAGAGTGAGTTCCAGGACAGCCAGGGCTATACAGAGAAACCCTGCCTCGAAAAAAACAAAAAAACAAAACAAAACAAAAAAAAAAAAAAAAGAAGCTTACATAGGTAGGATAAGATGAAATAACAAGTTACTTTTCACAATTCTCAATGTAGTAGGATCAATTTTGGATCATGTATCATGAAATACTGTCAAGTTCCTGAATATGGGAGTAAATCCAAAGGATTCTTGCTCTGTTTAAAAGTCTGAAATGTCCTCAAGCAGGAATCTAGCATAAATTCTTGACCTTCAGTGTAGCCTACTTTGCAGTGAGATTATAAAGCATCTTAGTTTTGCTCATAGCACTCTATGAAACTTTATATTCCTTAAAATAATTCAATTTGTGGATTAGGTCAGAAGACAGAAGTAGAAAAGAAACATAACCCAGAATATCAAACATTTTAGATATAAGAAATACCTTTAAAGGGTGTGTTTAAAATAAAAATTTGGTGTTAAAATATGTGCTGTTTTTGTCTGTTTCTGGCAGAAATACTTAGAAAGCAGTGCTGTCAGCTCACAAAGGGTCTTTGTAGGCTGTGCGTTCAGCTATAATACTCTATTCATTTTAAACATTAGTCCCATTTATAATAGAAAAACAATACAAAACAAAATTATTTAGTTTTTGGGTCCCCCCCTCCCCGGGGGGGGGTGTCCCACCAAGTCAGCACCAACCTAAAATCAGTACCCAGATGCAGCATGGCCTTACATACAGAATGGAATATGCTTCCATGTAGCCAAGATGCTTCTCTTCTCTAAAACTAAAGACGGCTTAGTGGGTACAGGCGCTTGCTACCAAGGCCACCTTTGGCATGCATACACAGATCCACATCAAATGTGTGTATGGAATAATAAGATTTTTTTCAGACAATTGTGTGATGACACAATAAGATAAAAGTTGCTGGAAAAGTTAACAAGATTAAGAAAAGTAAGAGCACTAGACAAACTGATACTCAATTTCTTGGCAACATTGTTTCATAATTAAATTAACATCCTTTGAAGCCAGGTTCTAAATGAACTTCAGTTCTTCATTGAAGTCATACAAGGATGTCAACTTAGGTATTCAACCTTTCAATTACCCTTCTGCTTTCAGAAGTATCTAACTTTGAGCAGAATGGTTACACATATCTAGTTATAGTCCACTTCCAGAATAGCTGCAGATTCCTAAAGCTGGAAAGATTAAGGACCTGCAAAACTGGGCTTTAGAAACTAGATAAGCAATCTAAGCAGGAGGTATATACCCTGACTCAATGCATATTATCAGACCACCAGATGGAGCAGATTAACAGAAACTGTCACATGGTTATACCAGATAAAGAAGATGTTTTCTGAAAATACATTTTGATGTGGAATGCATGGTAAATCCCTTAAATGTTTTTAACCTAATTTCTTAAGTTTTGGGGAATTAAAGACAGGCTTGCTGTACAGATCAGCCTCGCTTCAAACTGTTGACAATTATCCTGCTCATCCTCCCTCCTGAGTGCTGGGGTTCTATGCACGCATGTATTTTGTATCTGAGAGGGGACCTAAAATTAATACTTTTGGATACAAAGAATGACTGTTCCACAATGTCTTATAAAAAGATCTTCAAAAGCTATGAGGTTCGTGGAACCTTGAGTATTCTCTCCACCAATGCCTTTTGCAACCTACATACCTAAAGGTTTCTGGAAAAAGTTTCAGTCGAGTGGTTCATGGAATGAGATAGTACCATTTGACAAAGCCGACCACTTCTTAAAGATATTCTGGGGCTGGAGAGATGGCTCAGCAGTTAAGAGCCCTGATTGATCTTCCAAAGGTCCTGAGTTCAAATCCCAGCAACCACATGGTGGCTCACAACCATCTGTAATGAGATCTGAAGCCCTCTTCAGGTGTCTCTGAAGACAGCTACAGTGTACTTAGATATAATAATAAATAAATCTTTAAAAAAAAGATATTCTGAATATGTAAAAGCTTCCCTGTGCCTGAAAAAAACCCCGCTCCCATCTGTCCCTTACTCTCCAAGTACTTCCTTGCTAGACAAAGCCACTATATCAGCTTTTTAAATACTAACTTTATTCTTTTTAGACTTACTTTTTTTTGTATGTATGGGCACCTGCATGTATGTATGTATGTATACCATGTGTGTTCCTGGTGCCAGCAAAGGCCAGAAATGTCAGATCTTTTAGAACTGGAGTTAGAAACAGTTGTGAACCAGCATGCGGATGCTGTCCTCTGGAAAGCAGTCAATGCTCTTACTGCTGAGTCGTCTCTCCTGCCCCACCACCACATTAGTCTTGCACAGCTGACCATTCTTTTTCCTAACACTTTTCCTTTTTCTTTTCATTTGTTTAATGTATGCCACAGCCCACATGTATAGATCAGAGGACAATGTGTAGGAGTCTGTTCTCTACTTCCAACGTGTGGGTTTTGAGAATCAAACTCAGGTGTCAGGTTTGGAAGCAAACACCTTCACCCATTGAATTATCTCAAGAACTCCCCCAACCCCGAGCTCGGAAGGGGCGCCAGAGTGTGTGTGGGAGATCAGAGGAAAACCTGCAGGAGTCATTTCTCCCTGTACCTAATGTGTGTTGGGTTACCAGGCTTGGCAGCAAATGTCACTGTCATAGCTTTTTCTTTATGTGATGTTGGGCCTCTCCTTTCCCTATCTCCCTTAGTAACCTACCTGGCCCTGTGATTTAAAAGTTCCTTGATTTATAGCTCTGGTTCTGACCTCCAGAGTTATGTAGACAATAGCATGACTAGGATGACTCTCCATCTCATGCCTTCCTCCGTCCTTGTTCTAAATTTTATTACAGTTACTTGTGCACTTGTGCTGGAGGAGAGGGTACTACCCAGGTCACAGTGGCTCATGAAAGTCAGGACAACTTGGCAGGAGTTGATACTCTCTCCATTATGTGGGTCCCTGAAAGCCTTAAGCTTGGTAGCAGGCACCTTTACCTACTGAGCTCTCTCTCCTGCCCCTTTTTATATGTTTTTTTTTTTCAAGACAGGGATTCTCTGTTTAGCTCTGGCTATCCTGGAACTCACTTTATAGATCAGGCTGGCTTTGAACTTAGAGACCCACCTGCCTCTCTTCCTCTGGGACTAAAGCTGTGCACAAATACATCCAGCTTCTATCTAACTTATAAAAAAAACAAACATAGCCTTACCCAGTTTTTCCTTCTCCTATTACCTGGAATAACCACCCACCAGTTACTAAACCCAGAAGTTAGTCATTCTTGACTTAAAAAAAAATCATTTCTCTTATTCAAAATCAAGTTCTATTTCATGTATCTCTACACAGTGTTCTAGATCTTTTTTGAACATTTATTTATGGTTGGGGGGGTAGCGGGTTGTTCGTTGCAGGGAGCACATAGGAAGGTCAGAGGACAATTTGCCAGTCAACTCTCTCTGCCTACCATGTGAGCTCTGGGGATTGAACTCATGCTGTGAGACAGGTAACAAGTAACTTCATGTTACTGTATTCACTCCAACTTGGTCACCCTACTAGCTTCGGCCATCTTCACCTCTATCCTTGCACTACTGCAGTAACCTACTGCAGTCATTTCTCTCTTCATGAGTGCAAGGCCAGCCTGGTCTACAGAGCAAGTTCCAAGACAGCCAGGACAACACAGAGAACTGTCTCAAAAAACAAAACCAACCAGCCAAACACACAAAAAGACTATCAACAATAATACAAAATGACAAGGGAATAGATACAAAAAAAATGTTTTTTTCAATAAGAATCACACACATGCTGTAAAATATTCACACAAAAAAATGAACATGGAAATATTTACTTACTGAAACTGCGTTAGTAATGATTAAATGGCAACAAAATAAGCACTAACATGAAGACATGCTTGCCAAAAGGCTGGGACAGAGTTCTCAGCAACAGCTCAGTGGTCCATAAAATGATAGCAACCAGTCCCCGTCAACCAGACGCTGGGCACTGCTCTAAATGCTTTCCTTGAATCTACTCACTGACCCTTAACAGAAAGAAAGGGTACTGACTTCACAGCCTAGGAGGAAACCAAGATAACAAGAAGTAACTAGCTCAGGAGTCATGGTAATTGACCTGGAATTTGAACCAGTTTCAAGTCCCAGTCTCCTTCCTCCCCTCCCCCTTAGACAGGGTTCCTCTGTGTGGCCCTGGCTGTCCTGGAACTTGCTCTGTAGACCCGGCTGGCCTAGAACTCAAAGATCAACCTGCCCCCTGCCTGAGTGCTGGGATTAAAGGTGAGCACCACCATGCCTGACCACCAACTCCCATTCCTTTCATTATTGGTGTGGTCCTTCCAGATAAGCTATGAAGATTACAGCTACCCTGAAAGAATCCATAACGAAGAGAGAATGCCACAACAATCTACACAAGAGTCAGGGGACTCTAACATCTGCAGTAATTATAGGTAGGTAAACTGGAATAAAATTACTCAAGGGATTGTCACTGCTTAAGTATGCCTAAACTTCAAATGTCACCTTTTAGATGGCACAAAAAAGTATCTTCTGTTCAAATATACAAGGAGCATATTTTTAAATGACTTATTATTAATTTATGTACATTGGTGTTTGGCTGTTTGTATGTCTGTATGAGGGTGGCATATCCCCTGGGATTGGACTTACAGACAGTTGTGAACTGCCATGTGAGTGCTGAGAATTAAACTCAGGTCCTCTGGAAGAACAGCCAGTGCTTAGCAATCTCTCCAGCTCCTCAAAGAGCATATTTTAAAATGAGCTTTATTTAAGGATTTATATATTACATAACTTCATTTCAGCAAACTCTATCCAAAGTTACCCTCCTAAACAAATTAGAGTTTCTAGAGACAACACACTCTTTAAGTTTATTCTAGCAGGGACCCCTTTCAATGCAGCATTCCTGAGGCAGGCACTTTTTTGTAAGTTTCAGGCCAGCCTGCTCTATATCATGAGTTCCAGGCTGGCTGGGAGAAGGAGAAAGCAGTCTATTAACAAAAACAACCAGCCGGGCAGTGGTGGCGCACGCCTTTAATCCCAGCACTTGGGAGGCAGAGGCAGGTGGATTTCTGAGTTCGAGGCCAGCCTGGTCTACAGAGTGAGTTCCAGGACAGCCAGGGCTACACAGAGAAACCCTGTCTCGAAAAAACAAAAAAAAAAAAAACACAAAAAAAAACCAACCAAAAAAAAAAAAAAAAAAAAACAACCAATCAAAAAAACAAACAACCCTCCAAACAAATAAAAGTTTTTATTCTAGGTTTTGGGGTTCAGCTAGCAGTTGAGCCCACAATAGTTGACACAAGGGTTCAATTCCTATCAGTATCTTCTAAACAACTTTACTCTAAAAAGTACTGCACATCTCTATGAAAGCAGATTA